>CM034538.1:5114898-5193845 GCA_020002185.1 Paraescarpia echinospica
CCACAAGTAAATTCTCAACTTGTATCATTTGAACCTGCAACAGTTGATGAAGTTAGGAAAATAATTATGTCCTCCCCAAATAAATCTTGTGCACTTGATCTATTTCCAACAATACTGCTAAAAGCATGTCTCAATACACTAATTGGACTTATAAGAAATATTATAAATGCATCACTTTGCTCTGGCTGTTTTCCTGATGATTTTAAATATGCCCATGTCACACCACTTCTTAAGAAGTCATCTCTGCCTAAACAAGACCTAAACAGGTATAGACCTATTTCTAATCTCAGCTTCATTTCCAAAATACTAGAAAAAGTTGTAGCAAGTCGTCTAAGGTCTCACATTAGCACAAATGTCTTAACTAATGTGTCACAATCAGCATATAGGCAGTTTCATTCAACAGAGACTGCCCTCTTAAAGGTTCATAATTGTCATGTATCAGGATCGTTATAACTGGTACGTTATACAGCTACTTACTACAGTGAGCTCTTACACCGTTGATGGTAATAAAGGGTTGTTGTCTTCCGGTCAAATTCGAGTTGCACATGCTAGTGTTTCCAGTTCCAATTAAACAAGCAATATGCTGCTTTATAAAGCATAACATGGTGTCAGAAGACAAACTACACAAACTATTAGGGTAGGATGTGTTGGTCGGAAAAACTGTGTTGGTGAAGTTTGAAGTGATGACTAAAAATTGAACTGAACTGTGTGTCAAAACGTCGAGTCACTGTCAACGACTGAAAAATGGAATTTTTCAAGCCACCAAGTAGTATTGCGTTCGATGCCAGCAACTTAGATGAGGCATGGAGAAGTTGGGAGCAGCAGTTTGGGACATTTTACACAGCGTGTGAATTGAACAAGAAGCCTAAAGCTGTCCAAGTGGCCATACTACTACATACTGCTGGACCGGAAGCCCAGGAAGTATTCAACCAGTTTGAGTTCAAACCAGCAGGACCTGCTAACGTCCCACCAGCAGAAGATAGAGACAACTGGGAAACGGTGCTAGACAAATTCCGTCACTACTGCAAACCACGTAAAAATACAGTTTACGAACGATATTGTTTCTGGTCTCGCAATCAAGGCAATGGGGAACAAGTGGATCAGTGGATCAAGGACTTGAGAATGAAAGCTAAAATGTGTGAATTTGGTGACCAGGAGGATCTGATGATCCGTGACAAGATAGTGTTCAGCGTCAATGACGAGCGTGTTAAAGAGAGACTTTTGAGAGAGTCAGATCTGTCGCTAGCTAAGGCATTAGATGTGTGCCATGCAGCCGAGACGACAAGAGCGCAACTGAAGGTCATGGCGTCTGAAGGAAAGCCAGAAGCTAAAGTGAATGTAGTGAAGCAGAGATCTCGTTCAAGCACATTTAGCAAGGACTCCCATGCAGTTGGCAGGGGTATCAAGGGAACTAACAATGACACTGTGGGTGGTTATAATAGTACACTGAGACCACGGGCTACACAGGGAAGCATTCACTGCAAATTCTGTAGCAGGTCACACCCACCAAAGTCATGCCCTGCGTACGGTAAACAGTGTAACCGTTGCAAGGGGTGGAACCACTTCGCAGTAATGTGCGAACACCACCGCACTGCTACAGTCGATAGGAAGGTGCGGATGGTGAACAATGTGAGAGTAATGAATGTCTGTATCTGGGTTCGTTATTCTTGGACGTGCATGCACACACTACTCATGATGATGACTGGATGACGAAGATGATGATTGGCAGCCAGCAGATAAGCTTCATGTTGGACACTGGCGCACAGGCGAATGTGTTGCCTATGACGATCTACGAGACACTAAAGCCGAATGCAGCCTTGCAGCCTACAAAGACGATACTGTCGGCATTCGTGAATGACGTCAAAGTGAAGCCAGCCGGCACGGTCAAGCTTCTGTGCATACCAGAGAACGCGGACAAACCGACACTGATCGAGTTCTTTGTCACTACGCACACCAATGTGCCACTACTTGGATGTCGAGCGTGCGAGTCATTGGGACTTGTCAAACGAGTGGGCGACATGTCGCGTGAGAAGCCACTAACGAGTGACACTCTGATGAACGAATATGAAGACGTGTTCACTGGAGTTGGAGAACTTGAGCATCCGTATCATATCGAGCTGAAAGAGGACGTACAGCCGGTAGTCCAGGCAACCAGGAAACTTCCATACACCAGAGAGGAGAGTTTAAAGAAGGCTCTAGACAAGTTAGAGAGGGATGGAATCGTCGCAGATGTAGAACAACCTACACCATGGGTGAATAACTTGGTCATAACGGAGAAGCGGAATGGATCGTTGAGATTATGTCTTGACCCGAAACCACTCAATAGAGCGATTAAGCGTGAACATTTCGAGATCCCGACTCCTGAGGATGTGCAGTCGCGTCTAGCTGGAAAGAAAGTGTTTTCAGTGATAGATATGTCGATGGCGTACTGGCACGTCAGACTGTCGGATGAGTCCAGTTACCTCTGCACGTTCCACACGCCATGGGGCAAAAAAAGGTTTCTGCGCATGCCGTTTGGCATCAGTTCAGCCAGTGAAGTACTGCAGAAACGCATGCTACTAACGTTTGGTGACATCAAAGGAGCGTACGTGATAGCCGATGACATCATCGTCGCGGGGGATGATGAACAAGATCACGATGCCATCATGCGTGCTGTTTTCCAGAGGGCAAGAGAACGAAACGTGAAGTTCAACTCGTCAAAAGTGCAGTTGAAGGTCAATGAGGTGCTGTACATGGGACATGTAGTATCGGAAGCAGGCCTCAGCCCAGACCCTAACAAAGTGAGAGCCATCGTCGATATGCCACTGCCTGAGGACAAGCGCGCAGTCCTGAGGTTTCTGAACGTTGTGAAGTATCAGGCAAAGTTCATCCCGCGAGAGTCGCACATCACTGGTCCTCTACGTGCGCTGCTGAAAGAGGACGCGGCGTGGTGTTGGACACAAGAGCATACAGATGCAGTGAACGAGTTGAAGACAGTTCTAAGCAGTTTGCCAGTGCTGAGGTTCTACGACGTGAACAAACCAGTAACGTTGCAGTCGGACGCGTCAAAGAGTGGATTAGGGGCGTGTCTTCTACAAGAAGGGCAGGTTGTTGCTTATGCGTCAAGGGCACTAGTCGGTGCAGAGCTACACTACGCACAGTTGGAGAAAGAACTGTTAGCGGTCGTTTTCGCGACTTCCAGGTTTCATCAGTACATTTATGGCAAGGAAATCGAAGCGCAGACTGATCATAAGCCGCTTGAGATTATAATGAAGAAACCGATCGGAAACGCAACGGCACGCGTACAACGAATGATGTTGAAGCTACAGCGATACGAGATAAACCTGTCATATGTACCAGGGAAGCTGCTGTACGTAGCCGACGCTCTCTCACGTGCTGACATAGAGGGTGAGCCAGACAATGAGCTCATTGACGATATTGAGATTATGGTCCACAGCGTTACAAAGAACTCCCCAGCAAGTACAGGGCGACTCGAGCAAATCCGAAGTGCTACAGCCAATGACGTGACTCTTCAGCGACTACTTCAGGTCGTGATGAACGGCTGGCCAGAGTCGAGGGCAGCTGTACCAGAGGACGTGAGACCGTACTGGAACATGAGAGATGAGATGAGTGCAGACGACGGACTCGTGTTTGCAGGCGAACGAATTGTCATTCCAGAGTCGATGAGGTCGGACATGCTGGAAGTGCTACACGAACCACACATGGGGATGGATCAGCTATCTTCTGGCCGGGAATGTCCAGAGCAATCGAGGACACTGTCTCGAGGTGCAAAACATGCCTACAGTTCGCCCGGAGTAATCAGAAGGAGCCGATGATAGCACACGAAATCCCAGACGGCCCGTTCCGGAAAGTCGCAATGGACATTATGTCGTTCAAAGGTCGAGACTACCTTGTAGTGGTTGACTATTATTCGAAGTATCCCGAGTTGGCACTGCTCGAGAACAAGACAAGCGAATCTGTCATCTCGCATGTTAAGAGCATCAGTGCACGTCATGGAATACCCGAAGAGATCGTGGCAGACAACCAACCGTTTGGTAGCTATAGTTTTCGGCAATTCGCGAAGAGTTGGGGTATCACAGTGACTACATCGAGCCCAACATATGCTCAATCGAATGGGCAGGCAGAGCGAGTCGTGCAAACGTTGAAATCGCTCCTCAGGAAGGCAGACGAAGAGGGTCGTGATCCCTACATAGCGATGCTAGAATACAGGAACACGCCGATCAGTGGACTCCGCTATGCACCGGCACAACTGACAATGAGCAGACTACTGAGGTCAAAGTTGCCGACAACCAAAGCCGTTCTTGAGCCGCGAGTCGTAAACGCGAAACAGGATTTGACAGACAGACAGACAGACAGACACGGTTCAAACAAGACTATGACCACGGTGCTACATCATTGAAGCCGTTGAAACCTGGTGATGTAGTACGAGTCCAGAGAAAGTGGGGCTGGGATCCCGCTATCGTTCAGTGGACACACGAGAGTCCGAGGTCATACGTGATCCAGCATGAGGGAGGAGAACTCCGTCGCAATCGTCGTCATCTACGGAGGACACGCGAGCAGCCGCCGCTGATTCTTCCTCAGATGGACGATCCCGACGTTCGAGGAGAAGGTAACGCTCTTCAGATGCCGGTACCGCCAGACGTGCCATCGCCACGAAGACTCGTCGCTGTGCCGCCACGAAGAGTTGTCGCTGAGCCACCTCCGCAAGAAGAGATTCCACAGAATGAACGATTCTCTAGATACGGTCGTGCAATCAGAAAGCCTATGCGATTTGACATTTAATTGTGTTTTTCAATACTATTTGACATTGGTAGTATTATTGATCTGTTTCGCAAGTAACCATTATGTGACATTCTATGTGATTTTTGATAATCGATATAATGTGACGTTTAGCCTAGTTTGCTACTCGCTTGATATCGATTTATCCACAGCGAACATTCGTTAAAGCTGATGAATGTGTTTTTGAGTTTATGAATACAGTTTTTTTTAGTCTTAAAGGAGGGATGTCATGTATCAGGATCGTTATAACTGGTACGTTATACAGCTACTTACTACAGTGAGCTCTTACACCGTTGATGGTAATAAAGGGTTGTTGTCTTCCGGTCAAACAACAATAATGACATTAACTTGAACATTAATAATGGTTACCTTACTAGATCTCTCTGCCGCGTTTGACACGATTGATCACAGCATTCTCACTGAACGCGTATTAAAGTGGTACGGCATATCTGGCACAGCTCTAAGCTGGTTTTCTTCGTATCTAACTGATATATACCAAACTATAAAGATTGGGAACTGCTTTTCAGCTGCACTGCCGGCTTTATTTGGTGTTCCCCAGGGTTCTGTTCTTGGGCCTTTGCTTTTTACTCTTTACACCACGCCACTAAGCTCTGCTATACAAAGACATAACTTAGATCATCATCTTTATGCTGATGATACTCATATCTACATTTCGTTGGCTACCCCGGATACAAATCGCTCCCTTAACCAACTTAGTGATTGCCTTCAAGATATCTTCCACTGGATGACTGACAGCAAGTTGAAATTAAATGCAAATAAAACTGAATTGATCATTATTGGTACTCCAATGCAGCGTTGTAAACTGGATGGTTTTTTCCTACGCGTATTTTGAATCAGTATATCACGCCAGCAACCTCGGTGCGGAATCTAGGAGTGATCTTTGATAGTAACTTCAATTTCCGACAACACATATCTCAAACATGTCGCTGCTGTTTTTATCATATTCGTGATCTTCGCCGTATTCGTCGGTATATGTCATTTTCTGTTGCTAAGACTATTGCAACAGCGCTTGTTAGCAGCAGACTTGACTATTGCAATTCCCTCCTTCATAATATCGCTAGCAAGGATATCACAAAACTTCAACGTGTCCAAAATCGTCTAGCAAGAGTAGTTACAAGATCTCCTCGTTTTTCTCGCTCTGTACCACTTTTGAAGTCTTTGCATTGGCTTCCTGTACGATATCGTATAATATTTAAGATCTGTACCGTTACATACCAGGCACTGTCCAATAAGCAACCCTCTTATTTGCATTTATTGCTTACTCCTGTAAGAAAACCTATCCAGCTTCGATCATTTAGTTCTGACCTACTTTTTGTTCCTAGATTCAACAATAACATTGGAACTAGGGCTTTTTATGTTGCTGCACCAACTCTTTGGAATATGCTTCCTCTTAGTGTTAGATCAGTTGAAAATATTACAAAATTCCGTCGTCATTTAAAAACGTATCTTTACAACCTTGCTTACCCACCGTAGCTCCCTAGCGCCTTGACCCATGTATCCTTTCAAAACGATTATAGTCATATTTCTGCTTTAGACAAGATTGTTTTTTAGCAACAAGTATGATATATAAATTATGTTTATATACGGATATATGCTACAAGTTTGCAAACCCTATGCCTGTGTTACAATGCAATGAAAATATCGCCGCGTAATCCGGGTGGCCATCGGTGAGCGGGGTCTTATAAAAGGGGACTACTATACTTTGTTCAGTGCATGTTAGGCAGCAAAAAAGTTGGAAAACTTGCTGCTAATGAACGCGCTTGCTTTAGCAACTAAGTAAACCTGCATTTCTGAAATAACAACGATCCAAATAATAATTACAATGACGACGAGGGTAAGCACAGCTCAAACTATTATAGAAGACATTAAATATACAAGAAACAAAAATAGATACAAAAGTTCTTAAATTTAAGAATGTGGATGAAGAAACAGTAAGGAAAACAATAAATGATCTCCCAACTAAAAACAGCAGTGGATTTTATGGAATTTCACCAATATTGCTAAAAATTATTGAACCGGCAATAATTAAATTGCTAACCATAGTAATTAACCAAGTCATTAATAATGGCATATGTCCTGATAAAATGTAAATCGCAAAAGTAGTTTTCAAAGAGGATGACCCAACTCTAATAAAAATTACAGGCCAATTTCTCTCCTTCCAACTATTTCTAAAGTACTAGAGAACGTCATTCAGCGTCATCGGTACTGATGAAGTCAACGTGAGTAGATAGTAAGACATGTACGATCTCAAAAGCCTACTTATAAAAAAGGCTTTGTGTTTGACACTAATGAGTTTGGGAAACCTACTTATAAAAAACGTGATTGATGAGCGATGTAATTTGATACTAATTGGATGATTGACAGTACACTAGAGAGATGCCACCTAGCGGTGAGTGCAGAGAGTATTTTAGTCCTAGCGATCAACGCCGTTCCTAGAGCGCGCTGACGTAAGCAATAATGCGTTTATCGCGCTAACCACGCTAAAACCATGGAACATTCGTACTTTTAACGTAGTCCTCAACGCTGACGTAATGCGTTTGTAGATTCGAGAGGCCACCTAGCGGTGAGATATAACCGGGGCAAAACCCTGCATAATCCTTGGCGACGGTATAGCTCTCTTAGGAGAGTGTTCGCCTAGGGATCGAAAGGTTCCGGGTTTGAACCCTAGTCGCAACTTTTTATTAGTGTCGGTGGTATATAAGCGGTGACGGTAGCGGGTGATCGGTAGTCGGTACGATGTCGTCGCCTATAAGGTTTGGTGGATCGCGGTCGTTCTTGTCGAATATGTATATGCGTCGACTGTCGGCGTTCGGTCGAGGCTTTCGATCCGTCGAGCACGCCTATCAGTATAGGAAAGCGATATTCTACGAGGACGTGGAATGCGCCGAAATAATCAAAAGTTCGCGAAGCTCTTACGCAGCGAAACGACGCAGTTACGACATTCGACTAAAGAGAATGAGAAACAAATAGACCGACATTAGGGTGAAATGTATGAAGATGTTGTTGAAGAGGAAGTTTGACGGATCGAGCGATTTGAAGGCTGCACTGTTGGCGACCGGGGACGCCGAATTGGTGGAATGGGTAGCGAGTAAGGAGGGTTTCTGGGGTAGCGGAATCGCGGGCGATCCGGGGAAGAACACGCTCGGTAAACTGTTGATGGAGTTGCGCGATGAGTATAAAAACGCGTAAAAAAGTGTTCGTCGTTCAGTCGTGAAAAATGAACGGACCGTCGTTGAAGCATCCTTTTACGTGTATAGTAGCCGGTCCTACGGGATGCGGTAAGACGACGTTCGTCGAGCGTTTGATACGTTACGACACTATGATCGATCCGCCGCCGGAGAAAATCCTGTGGTGTTACGGACAGTGGCAGAGCGGCTACGCGTCTATGTCTTCGAAAATAGAGTTCGTAGACGGCCTGCCGGATCCGAAACGTTTAGACGGTAAAGCGAGAACGCTTCTAGTACTCGACGACCTCATGGAGGAGACCGATAGCCGGGTGACGGTACTATTTACTAAAAAAAGTCATCATTGTAATACGTCGGTCGTACAATTACGTCAGAACATGTTTCCGAAAGGGAAAGAAAACCGTACAATCAGCCTGAACGCTCAATACATAGTGCTATTCAAGAGTCCTCGAGACGCGGGTCAAGTAGGTCACCTAGCGAAACAGATGTACCCGGGAAAGGTCAACTACATGATAGAGGCTTTCAAAGACGCGACGTCGTCGGCGTACGGGTATCTATTCGTGGATCTGAAACAGGAAACGGAAGAGGACATGCGTTTGCGTACGTGCATATTTCCGGACGATCGCCTTCAGTACGTGTACGTACGGAAGGGTGGCGGCGGCGGTGGTGGTGGCGTCGGCGGACTATAAGAAGAGAGGGACGACGGGGCGTACGTTTATTAGTCGCTATGACGGGGCGCGTGACGGGAGCGAAGAGACGACCGAAGGTGGCGGGACCGACGAATCAAATAAAGAGACACATCGTCGCCCTGCAGCTGTTGGAGAGACATAGGCGGAACATCGCTCTGCGAAAAGCGCTACTCGCCCACGCGGACACCGGTCTCATTTGTAGTCTGTGCGATTGCGCGTACAACATTCTGAAAGGGAACGTGAAGTTGTCGCCGAAACAGAAACGCGTATTGTCGAAATACCGGGATCACCTGCGTAAACTCGTCGACAAACACGTGACGCGTAAGCAGAAGCGTGTCATCTTGCAAAAGGGTGCGGGTGGTTTTTTGACGGCCCTGCTAGCGCCGTTAGCGAGTACCGTTATCTTGCCGCTGCTCAGACAGGTGTTCGGCGGTGGCGCCGGCGGTAATTGATGCAGTACGCGAAGAAGATGGCGTTGGTCGATCCACGATTGGTGGAAAGCCTCCTGCCACGCGTCGATCAGTCGTCGAGCACGCCTCGATCACGTGTGCTGAGTAGTCTTGACAGCGACATGAAGGACATTCTAGAACGTTCGGATTTATCGGAACGAGAAAAGGTAGCGTCGTACAATCAACTGCTGAGTCGGTACAATACGATAGAGGCGGCTCGAGCGGCGCAACCGGTACGCGTGTCGGTGGTGAACAGCGGCGAGACACCCGCGGTACCGGTGGCGCCAGCAGCGGCGGCGCCACCATCGTCGGAGACGATAGAGCGCGAAATCGTAGCCAGCATGCCGAAAACGTTGAAAGAGAAGACGAGACTGCTGATCGAAAAAATGAAAGCCGATCCGTTGTCTCGATGGAACGATCGCGGTGAATTCGTGTACGACGGTAAAGCGATCGCGGGGAGTAATATAGTCGATCTAGTAAACGATCTCATGCGAACGAGATCGAAGACGACGGCGCCCGTAGGATGGCGGGAGTTCGGATTGCACATGAAGGATATGAATATCCCTATGGAATTCGTAGGCAACCCGCGCTATCGTTCGTACGTGGAGCGACGACGGAAGCAGCTACTAGAAGAGAGGATGACAAGACCGTCGACGTCTAGTTCATCAGCAGCGCCGACTGAGCGGAGACGTCGTACTCGGATGCGAGGCGAACCTAAACGCAGATCCGCTTCGTTGGGCGTCACGGCGTGGGATACGTTGTCGTGATGACGTCACGACGCGCGATCATCATCGTCGTCGTCGTCGGTTTCATCATCGCGCTTATCGCGTTCTGTATCATCGTATCATCATCGTCGTCGTCGTCGTCGTCATGGTGTCCGGGTGGAGTCGTCGTCCAAAACGAAAGCCTCGACAGCAACGAAACGTCGACGAGGACGACGACGACGAGCTGAATAACGCGTACTTCGATCCGAAACGGGTGGGGAGTTACGGAGGCGTCGACGCGTTGCACCGGGCGTCGAAGCTCCGACGTCCGGCCGTCGAGAGGTGGCTAGCGTCGCAGGACGCCTATACCCTACACAAACCGGTTAGACGTAATTTCAAACGACGTCGCGTCATCGTGGGCGGTCGAAACCAGCAGTGGCAAGCCGATCTGGTCGACTTGACTAGACTGAAAACGCACAACGACGGTATAACATTCCTATTGACGGTGATCGATGTGTTTTCGAAGCGGGCGTGGTGCGTTCCGTTGAAGAATAAGTCCGGAGCGTCGCTCGTCGCGGCCTTCGAGCGCCTGCTGAACGACGACGACGAGACGCCGCACACGCTGCAGACCGATAAGGGGAGCGAGTTTTTGAACCGACCCCTGCAAACGTTGCTAAAGAGTCATCATTTCGTGACGCATAACGAGGAGACTAAAGCGAGCGTCGTGGAACGGTTTAATCGAACTTTGAAGACGCGTATGTGGCGCTATTTTACGAAACACGAAACGCTGCGCTACGTAGAGGCGTTACCGGATTTCGTGCGATCGTACAACAACGCCTACCACCGAAGCATCGGTAGGACGCCGCGACGCGTGGACGTACAACGACAAGCGTCTGCAGAGCGTCATCTCTAACGTGTGCGGACAATATTGCGTCGCCTACCTTCTCCTCCGATGTCGCGGGATGCCGTTGACGACGTTCCAGAGCCTATTCGGCACCGATAGGGTGAACAATGACTGTCTCGTACACGATTTATTAAAACCTCATTAACCACCGCTTGTAGTAGAAGAAATAAAAACGAACAAATGATGTATACAATTGTTGGTGTTTATTATTACCCACACATACATACATACATACAGAAACTACCCCTAGGGGGGGTGGTGGGGGTTAGGTTAGTAGTAGACGAGTTAGACGAGTGTTTACGAGTTAGACGAGTTTACGAGTTAGACGAGTTTACGAGTTAGACGAGTTTACGAGTTAGACGAGTATCGGCGCCGTAGTGACGCCGTCGTCGAGCACGCGGCGTTTAGCGTAGAAGTAGCTCAACGCCGCGCGCTCTTGAACGTACGTCAACACGGACGAGTCTTTCACTTGGAAACCGCGGTTCCAGCCGACGCCGTTGCGACGGTCGCGCAGTACGGCGAGGAAGGTGTGCTCGTCGATGTCGGCGTTCTGTCGCTTGCTCAGTCCCTTCGTGCTGTACTTCGGACCGGCGACGCCGCCGAAGCAGTAGTAGGTTTTGCTGCACAGCGCCACGATTCCGTCGCGTCGCCACTCTTCTTTGAAGAGACCCGGCGTTCGACGATCGAACAGGCGTCGGCGCGCGCAGCAGGCCGCCGCGCCGCCGTCCCACGCTAGTCCGGCGACGCGCCGTCGTACGTAGGCGTCCACGTGCGCGTCGCAGCATTCGGCCGGAAACCAGAGCGAACGATTCCGGAAGTAGTGTTCGCGACGTTCTTCCGGTACGAGCGCGTCGACGTCACGTCCGGCTAGGGCTATGTACGCCGAGTCGGTGTCCATAGCGCAGTACTGGAAGAGCGGACGGGGAATGTAGGCGTCGACGAAATCGTAATAAAATTCCAGCATTCTCAATTTTGCGTACTGCAATACGAAATAGCCGATATGTATCGGCAGGCCGTAGACGATTTTACGCTTATTCAGCGCCACCTCGTACAGCGCGTCGTCGACGACGACGTCCAGTTGCCGGAAGCGCCGATTGTTGACGAGCATCGACGCGCCGACCGGCGTCGCGTACTTGATTTCCCGGTCCCGATCGACGCGCGTAATCGTTTTCCCGTAGGAACTGTTCCCGAGAAGTTTAAATGTATCGGCGATGATCGATTTGTCGGGATCGATATCGCCCTCGCGGCGCGCCGTCGAAACCGCGTCGCCGAAGCGGCGAAAGCACGCTATCGGCGCGTACTCGACGATCTGGTAGACGCGCTCGACGACGAGCCCGTGCGCCAGATACCAGCGTAGGAGCGGCGTCGCGAGCACGATCGCCGCGCCGAAGTAGCTACCGACGAGCGTGCGTTGAGGTCGCGTGAGGAGATCGTGCGACTCGGCGTAGTCGCGCATGAACGGGCTGAGATCGTCGCGCACGATATCGACGTTCTTGAATACCGGCTGCATCTCGGCGAACTTGTCGCGCAGCGCTTCCGGTACGGCGATATCGCACTGCACGAGGCCGAACAGAGAGCCGTCGCGCACCGCCTCCAGTATCGTCGAGAGCGTAATGGTGGTCGGCGACGGTTGCCATCGTGACGCGTCGGGCGGCGTCGGCACCGCCGGCGGTTGCACGGCGTGCCACTGGCACTCCCACATTTCGACGACTTCGTCGACGAAACGGCGCAGGTAGGCGGTCACGGCGATCGTCGCGGCGTACAGCGTCGTCATCGGTTGACCGTTGACGGCGTTCGTCGTCACGTGCGCCTGACACGTCGGGCAGCCGTGAAAATAGCAGCCGTGAAATTGATACGCCGTTCGCGTGGCGGCGCACCAGCCGTCGACTCGGTGCTTTCCGATGCGCTTCTCGCGTCCGTTCAACTGGTGACGTATACGCGCGCCGGTTTCCGCCTCCACGCGCGTCACCACTCCACGGCCATACGACCGTAGCGGTGCACGCGTTCCGCTCGAAAGGCGTTCTCAGCGCGTCGGCGCGTGTACCAGCCCGTCGGCATCTCCTGCATTATCGCCCATAGATAGAGGCCGTTTGCGTCGAAGCCTACTATCGATTGGCACGGCGCGCCGCGCCGCCACGAATCGACGTCACGTCGGCCTCGTGGTGGCGCGCAAAGATGATCGACGGGCCGCCGACGATCTGCGCCTGCAGCAGACGGTGCAGATCTTTGTTCGGCTCGTTGAAGAGCGAGAAATGGATCGACTTCGGCAGGTCGTTGAACAGGTACAACAACGTCAACCCCGGTACGCTGATGGCGTCCTTGAACATGTCGATACGTCGGCGCCGATAGAAGGCGAACTGGCGATCGACGGCCTCGAGAAACGGCGCCACGTCACGATTGTTATACCACACAAGAAAATCGCGCATCGACGTCATGCCCTCGTCGCGCCACGCCGTCGCGCAAATCTCGTACGCCTCCGCGGAGATTCCCTCGCGTTTCAGCTGGCTGTAGAAAGCTTCGCGCGACGGCAGGGCGGTTTCGTCCAGACGCGACAACGCGTCGATGTGCTCGTACGGGAAGTAGCCCTTCGTTGCCGAGCAACCGTACGCTTTCAGAAAGCGATCGTAGCTAACGCCGGGCGCGAGGTAATTCGTTATGTCCAGGAACTTCAACGTCGTCGTCGACAGGCACATGTAATTGTTCTGACGTTTAATGGTAAACGCCGACGACGTGTGCTGCGCGTCGTCGGTTATGAGCAGGGGGGTCAAGTACTTTTTGACGACGTTCAAGTCGTACTTACCCGAATTGAATCCCAATACGGGCATTTGTCGAAGGTACGTCCACAGCCGGTCGGCGAGAGTGGCGTACGGTGACGCGTCGGCGGCGTCGTCGTCGTCGTTGCATCGTCGCCGCCAGTCGGCGTCGAGCGCCTCGAAGGTCGCGTCGTAGCGGGGACGTAGAATCGCGCACGCCGCCGCGCTCACCGCTTCCAGGTCGTCGATGAGGCGACGCGCGAGTTCCGACGAATCGCCGGTCGTGACGTAACAGCGCGCCGCTTCGTGACCGGGCACGTTCGACGCGACGCTCACGCTGAGCAGTTCGTGTCGCGCGATCCAGCGGCATTTGTCGCTATTCGTCGGCAGATCGTTATCGGCGAAATAGCACTCGAAATCGAACGTCGCGCGGTACGGGTAGTAGCGCAGGTCGTCGTCGTCGCCGACGTCGATGCCTTCGTCGTCGAGCCGCTCGAATACGGACGCCGTCGGTCGGTAGACGCCGCCGGGGAACACGTGACGAACGCCGCCTTCGCACGTCGCTTCGTGACGTCGTAAATCGCGCGCGATCCGCCAGAGGACGCTGCCGCATTTCCCGCACTTGTACGTTTTCGTGTACGCGCGCCGATCGCTTATGTACGAGAAGTGCGACTCGTTCAGGTTGACGTTCAGCGTCGTGGGGTGCGCTTCGAGCGATCGACGGACTAGTTCGGCGACGTCGTTCGTCAGTCGACGATAGACGACGACGTTGATGCCGAAAACCGTCTCCACGCGATCCAGTTCGTTCAGGCGCACGCCGCCACCGTTCGAGGTCGTCGCCGTGTCGCGACGATACCGCGCGTGCAGACGTTTAGCGTCTTTCTTTAAACGGTTCGTATGACGGATACTTTGGCCTCGTCGGTGACCTTGCAGGTGAAGGGCGATGCATCGGAAGAGACACAGATGGTCGTCGTAGGGCGCCCTAGCGGGAAGATTTTTCTAACCCTAGCGGTGGAATGTTCTAACTGTGTGGTGGTTTTTCTAACTAGTTTTTCTAACCCTAGCGGTGGAATGTTCTAACTGATCCTAGCGGTGGTGGTGGTGGTGTGTACACCCTAGCGGGAAGATTTTTCTAACCCTAGCGGTGGAATGTTCTAACTGTGTGGTGGTGGTTTTTCTAACTAGTGTTTCTAACCCTAGCGGTGGAATGTTCTAACTGTGTGGTGATCCTAGCGGTGGTGGTTTTTCTAACTAGTGTTTCTAACCCTAGCGGTAGAATGTTCTAACTGTGTGGTGGTCCTAGCGGTGGTGGTTTTTTCTAACTAGCGGTAATTTTTCTAACTAGGTAACTCGGAAACGGAAAGAACATTTTCAACGTTTTATTCGGTACTCTTACAACATTCAAACACGTGAAGCCTTCGTTTCGATAGCAAGCAAATGTACTCTATTCTACTACTGTTCGTTCATTCCAGTCCGCTCCGACGTTGCACGTACGTGTGCACGGCCGACTCGAGTTGCACGCGATTGATGTAATCTCGCCAATTCGTCCCCAACAACCAGTTCGACACAAACTGGACCAAATACAATTCTCCTGCACGGCCCGTTTGCGGCTGCTGATCACCGGAAGAAATCGACACCGTAGTCTCGCTTAGTATATGCACTAGTCTGGTAAAACACGGAATGAGCGATCGACGTAGGAACGTTTCCATGACCTCGTTGAAATACCGCGTCACAAGCCCGGCTTAACGAAACGTTGCATGTAGACGCGATTCGGCCGTCCCGCGCGATAGCCGGCCATGTGAACGTAGGGGCAGCCTTCATTTGGTTCGCATAGCCCGCAATGATCCCGCGCCTTCTCCAGAACCATTTCGCCGATAGTCTCGGCGATGAGATCCATAGCCAGTCGTTCGTAACGTACGATCAACTGACTCCGGCTCGGCACGACGAGTTGCCGTTGACACGTCCCCAGCTCCTCCGATACGCTCCAGTACGGTCCCATCGTCGCCAGGCTGTCGTTATACGTCGGTGGAGGGGGGCGCGTTCGGGGCGAGCCCAGCGCCTCCTCGATTATCGCCTCCAATACGTGAACGTCACGTACTCCTCCGCCACTACCCTACAGCACAAAGCAGTTCTACTCTTTACGTGATATCACCGTCAGCAACGCGTGTAGGAAGTCGCTCATACACTCACGTCTGGTGTGTTGCATCAGAGCGTCCTACAAACACATTATTATGATTAGTCCTCATCCTCCTTCTCCTCCTCCTCCTCCTCCTCCTCCATCTTTACTGACCCCGCCGGCACACCCCGTTCCAACAACGTTCTTACGAACGTTGCAACCTCGTCGTATTGAGCGCGAATCTTTTCGTTGTTTGCAAGCATTTTTTGGAGTACGCAGCGCACTTCCTAAAGCATATAAAGCACAACTGTTAGTACATCAAACTACTACGAAATAGGCTTGCTTCATAGGCCAACCAAAACGCTCTTATATATTGTTCGGCCGACTCGGCTAATAGTTCAAAGCTCTGCTTGCTTAGTTCCAGCCCCTGACGATCTCTCATTCGTTGTCGTTCGTTGGCGTGCTTCAATAAATCTACCAGTAGCGGCCAATTTTCCTCCTCTTCCTACAAACAACACAACAACAACAACATTAGTCATCGTCGTCGTCGACGTATCTTTTTAGTGTGCGGACTGTATACGAGGGGTCCCCGTTCCAACTCGTCTTCCGCACACTAATCTCCACTTTAGTACCGGTTAACTCGAGCACGGTATCGCGGAGATCCTCCTCGTTCAATTCCGTCAGGTACTCGGCCGTGAACTCGACGAGATTAGACATTTGGCTATCGAACAACGTAAGCCAAAGCTCATCTTCGTCCTCCTCGCCGTCCTTCACCATCACACGCAACGCGAAGAAATATTTCGGTACAAACACTTCACCGTGCGTTCGACATATCAGGGCCCCGTCTTTGTTTGTCTGTAATTTCCGGCGACAACGGGAACATCCCAAATAGGTGGTGCCGGGTTCGCCTTTGTACGAGACGGCCTCGATCGTAACGGGTGACAGGATTTTATATACGCCGTTGACGGCGCACTTCAGATGTCTCAGACTCACCGCTGTGGCGCGTGTCGACGCCGCCGATTCACGCTCCATAGAACCGCTCCGCGACAGGACCGGGGGCTGCGCGGCCGTCTCGTCGGGCTGTTCCAAGTGCGCCTCTTCGGCGCTCCGTTTTCGGCCGACCGTCAACGGGGCCGCGATCAGCGTAACGGGGCGCTTAACGGGTGGTGACACCCCCGTTGACAAGGCTGCAATCAGTGCCGAAGGTTGACTGCTGCTGGCCGCCGCCTTCATCGACTGCTTACGCGGCGCCTTCGACTTTTTTGTTTGTTGACTTTCATCCGCCATGTTGCGGAAGAACGTCTGCTGCTTGCTGCTCTGTAGAAAGAATACACGGTTAGAAGTTCGGCGTCATACAATATAACATTTTCTCACCCGTTTTATACCTTTTCCAAATAACACGCATGCGCACTTCACCCTAATACGTCATCTTACTCAATTATCAGTGTGCGTGCCTCGTACATTTCAGACATTTTGTTTTCGAAAAAAAGTATCCGGTCACGTCGGTACATTCGCCGTTAAATCTCTCCTTACATCGATTTTCTCTAATATCGATGCACCTCGCGTGTCCTGACTCCACAGAGAATCTATACAACGTTTAGTTTCGTGCTTTTAACGTTTCGTTTATTGTTTTTGAAATGTCATTGTCTACACTATAACGCGCATGCGCACTTCACACTCATATCCTTATCTTTTTTCAATTATCGTCGCGCATACTTCATCCAACCCAGGCATTTTGTTTTCGGAAAAAAGTTAGCGTTCACGTCAGTGCATACATTGTCAAATGTGACTTTTACCGCGAATTTCTCTAATATCTATGCATCTCGTGTGTCCTGATCCCCCAGCGATCTTATACAACGTTTTATTTCGCGCTTTTAACGTTTCATTTATCGTTTGTAAAAATCCATTGTTCTCCGTTCACATTCCAACTCGTTAAGTCACGCGCAACAGATGTCACACATGTGCGCTTAACGCATTCCGTTTACTCTCCGAGGAATTTGTTTTAGGAAAAAAAGCTAACGTTCACGTCAGTGCATTCATCGTCAAATGTGACTTTTACCGCGAATTTCTCTAATATATACGCATCTCGTGTTTCCTGACCCCCCAGTGATCGTATATAACGTTTAATTTCGTACTTTTAACGTTTCGTTTAACGTTTGTAAAAATCCCTTTGTTCTCCGTTCACATGTCAATCAAAATCAGTCGTAGTGTCATGCGCCGCCGCCACCGCTGTTTGACGACGCGCACATTTCATACACGCTTTTACAACCACGCAAACACGTCGTCTCCACCCATCGCTCTAACAACATGTCCACAACGAAACCACGGTAAGACAGTGCATACATTTTATTTAAATGCACGTTTTTATTGTTGTAACGTATTTAAACAGTGCTTACTATAACATGCATGCATGCATGCATTTTATTTAAATGCACGTTTTTATTGTTGTATTATTTAAATGTTTTACTAGTATGCACGTTTTTATTGTTGTAATGCATGTTTTCACTAGTTTTACCGTTTAAACATGCATGCATGCATTTTATTTAAATGCACGTTTTTATTGTTATTTAAACACATGTATTTTTAACATGCATGCATTTTATTTAAATGCACGTTTTTATTGTTGTTTTATTTAAATTGTTTTATCGTTTAAATGCATGTTGTATTATTTAATGCATACTAGTACGCATTTTACCGTTTAAACATGCATGCATTTTATTTATAAGTACATTTTATTTAAACAATGTATTTTACCAAGACAGTATTTTATTTCAATTTACTAACTCACTCATTTTATTCATCCTTTGTCTATTTCATAGACCGATCCAACTGCCTACAAGGGACACATATACCCCGCGTAGGCCGATTGCGCTCCCCGACGCGTCGACGACAAAGTCGACACGAGCAACATGTGAGGTCGCGCCGTCCGTCCGTGCGCCTTCGCCAGCACCTGTTACGCCGTCGCCCAATGTCACAGCAGCAGCTTACTACAGTGACGATGATGATGATGAGATTGTTCCCGATCTAGCGCGAGTCTTTCTCGTCAGGCTACCAAACGGCTTATGGAGGACGATAACGCCTCCCGAACTCTATCGGCGGGAAGGCTTCGGTCCTCCGCCGGAGATCGGCTCCCCGCCGGAGACCGACAGGCGCCAACCCGTCGGTCGCGGGCGAACGCTGCAATATTACACACAATAAATATTCCAGTCACTACTCGTTTTCACGCGTCTATTTTCAATGCATAAACACCCTACTGAATGTTAGTGTATTTATGCATTTGATAATCCCACGACTAGACGTATTTAAACGCATTGCTTTCGTTTTAATCCGTCCACCAGAACAACGCCGTTAGCCAGATATGCTGTCATCCAGGGGTCAAAGACCAGTAGGGCAGCAGCCCTTATCGCTGCAGCAGTCGTCGTCGCTCCTCTTGCTGTCAACATCACATACGGGGACATCTCAACGTTTATACAATGGTTTTAATACACAATGGTTAGCGTATTGCTTACGTCAGCACAACTCCTACCCCAGCGTATTGCTTACGTCAGCACAACTCCTACCCCAGTTATAGGTGGTCCACTTCACATTAGCGTGGTTATAAAGTACGAAACTAAACTTATATACTTTAGCATGGTTATAAAGTACGAAACTAAACTTATATACTTTATTATTAAACGCATTATTGCTTACGTCAGCGCGCTCTAGGTACGGCGTTGATCGCTAGGACTAAAATACTCTCTGCACTCACCGCTAGGTGGCATCTCTCTAGTGTACTGTCAATCATCCAATTAGTATCAAATTACATCGCTCATCAATCACGTTTTTTATAAGTAGGTTTCCCAAACTCATTAGTGTCAAACACAAAGCCTTTGATCTTTTTTTATACATAGGATTTGTCTCGCATTATTGCTGACTCAGCTATGTGCTCGAATCGTTTAGTGGTCATTAAATTCTTTTTTATAAGTAGGCTTTTGAGATCGTACATGTCTTACTATCTACTAACGTGATATGTTGACGAAAGCCTCTAGTCCTCTACCAGGTAAATTAAACATCTTGGATATGAAAAATGAAAGTTTCTGACTAGAGAACATTATCCATAATCAGTTATCCACTTATTTTATTGATTCTAAGCTATTTTTGATAATCAGTACGGATTTAGACCTAACCATTTGACAGAATATGCACCACTCAAACTAGTAGATAGAATAATTACTCAAATGGACAAAAAGCAGTTACCAATTAGTATTTTTCTTGACCTTACCATTCGATATTATTAAACAAGTTTATGGCAAGACTCTTATTCGAAAGCTATTTAAGCAACTGGAAATAGTATACCGAATTTGAAGATACTACACCTGATACTTTACCTATAAAAGTAGGTGTACCACAAGGGTCCATCCTTGGACCACTGTTAATTTATTATATCTATAATTGACTTTTCACAAGCAAGCCAAATGTTTAAATTTATAATATATATGCTGATGATACCACTTTATTTAGCACCATTGAAACTTTTTTGTACATTGGAACTCACGGAAGAATAGCCACCTGAATATAGGTTACGGCAGCCGGAAGAATAACCACGTCGTTTATGTTTATATTTTGCGATATATATATGTGTGTGTGTGTGTGTGTGTGTGTGTGTGTGTGTGTGTGTGTGTGTGTGTGTGTGTGTGTGTGTGTGTGTGTGTGTGTGTGTATATATACATGTATTACGCGCTAGATTGCCAAACAAATAATTTAATATCTATATACTGATATCAGGTCCGTACTCAATGACAGATACCAAAATGTAGGCTATTTCTAGGGAGGTCGATCAGACCAATTTACCTCCCCTTCTGACAACATGGGAGATAGGGTCCCAGTTTAGTGGGCATAGTTTATTATCATGCATTCTACCTGTTGATTTGTTAATTTTCTTATGTTGTAATAATATTAATGTGTGTACCTGCGCTGAAAAAATATTTTTTGGCGGTGTTTATTGGCGGTAATGATTTTTTACTCTCAGTGTCGTATTTTTGTTTTCTTGATTTACGCGTGCGGCCATCTTGGATCACGTTGACAGGCCCCACCTATCAAACTGATTTGCGAGATTATGTTAATGAGTACATCCATATTGAAATGTGACGAAGAAAGAGGAAATTCAGAGGAAAATGAATCTGAAAATATCATTGTAATCCGTCGATAAAAAAATTATAGCAATTATGGATTTTAAATGGCCTATGTTTTGTGAGTATTTAGTTAGTCTGTTTCAGCGGAAAGCATATGCAGAAGGGTAAAGAATTGTGTCAACGATAACGTGATTACAGCGATGGCTTACCAATTGATAGCACAAACATGCACAACGTCCGTTTATGGAATCCCCGTCTCAAAAGATATCGCCATTTTGTTTTCTTCCCCGTATGCGCGCAGTGCATCGTGGTATACAATGCACTCGTGACTCGGATAGCGATGTGATCGACAGCGGGTGACTTTGATTAATACTGCCAAGTACCTATGCCTACACCTGAGTAATTCATTGCTGCCATGTTTAATGTAACTGATTGATGTTTATATTAATATATTATTAGTTTATTTATTGGTATTCTTGGTATTACTTTAGTTTAATTATACAACTGTTGAGCTATTTAGCATATACGTAATATTGTGTGTTGGTTACATTATTACAATTTATGATAATTTATGTTTCAATTCATTTATTGTATTATTATTTGTTTATAATTGATGTAGGGCCTACTGTTTTTGTATTTGATATGTATACCAGTTTTATATATATATATTAAGAGTACAGAATAAGATTATATCTTTGTATTTGTCACTATATAGTATACATAAAATAATATACATTAAGTAAACATTATGATTTATTGTATCTATTAATTGTATATAATTGTATATAATCATAGACAAATAAGTATAATAGTACGCCCTATTGTTGATGATAACAATGGGTTTAACCACGGTATATTACAAGTTAATTGGTTTGGCAATCATAGTAGTTATGGGCTTTGCCCAATGTAACAAGTGTTGTGTATTGGGGGACTATTATTGGCATTTTGTGCCACAGTGTATTACGAGTTAATTGGCTTGTCAATCATAGCAGATATTGGCTTTGCCCAATAAAACAAGTGTTGTGTAATGGGATACTAGTATTGTCAGTTTGTGGTTCTAATTCACAATCAACAAAGCCTTACATGTGGTTACAACTTCATACAGTTGTTTTAATATTACAAAAATGGAACCACACTGATCATCTTTGCTCAGTTGCTGTGTCGTGTTCATAATTTAATGCTATTATAATGCATGGTGTGTGTGTGTGTTTTTACTTTTTTATGTGTGTATTTATTGTTACATGTAATTTTGTATTGGCCTTCTTTATAGATGGCAAGACTCAAGATGATAAAAAGTAATGTTCTTGTGATTTATGTACACAATCAGATCCATCAGAAAACGTTTGGAAAAATTCATGAAATTTTGAACTTTGCAAAACTGTAGTTTTCTTAATGTTGTACTTAGCTATATGAAATGAATAGCATTGTACTTCTTATAGTGACAACTATGTGGGGAAATATTTTAGAACAATTGTCCTTGTGATTTATATGCAAAATCAAATCCAATGGAAAATTGTCGGAAAAAATCATGAAATTATTAAAAACTTTACAAAACTGCAGTTTCTTTAATATTTCATTTATGTATATGAAACAACCACCATTGCACTTTTATTAGTGACTTATCAGGGGAAAATAATACAAAAATTATTGTGATTTATATGCAAAATTAGATCTGTCAGAAAACCGTCAGAAAATTTCATGAAATTCGAAACTTTACCATGCTGTAGTTTTTTTTTAATATATATTTCACTTAGATACATGAAACAACTACCGTTGTACTTCTTAGGGTGACTACTATCAGGGGAAAATGAGACACACATTTTTTTTACGAAACAAAATTTTGGTCCGACCACCCTACTATTTCAAGTGGTGATGTTCTCCCCCCTCCAGTGTAACCATAGAAAAATATGATACTGATAAGTCGAGGAAAGTATACAAAGAATGAATGTAATCTTGTATTGAAATTAAATGGGGAGGAAATTAAAGAAGTTACTAGTGTAAAATACCTAACTTCTAAGTCATATTACATGCAATGATGGTAAAGATGGCAAAGATATTATAATTATGTGTCAGTATCGCCAGCTATATGCTCGTGGCACTGTATACGTACTACCTGGTACTTAGAAAATGTTATATGTGCACTGATGATGTTAAAATAAAGCTATTTGATACTTTTAGTTCTTCAGTGTACACATCACAACTATAGTGGAACCATACTGTTTGCATCATTTATAGGTTACATGTTTCTTATACTCATGTCTTTAGAAGACTGCTTCAACTACCCAGATACTGTAGCGTTTCAAGCATGCTTGCAGAGCGACTTGTTCCTAGCTGTAAAGCAGTTATAAGAATTTTTTTCTAAAAAATTAATGACATTTTAGATAAAACTGACAACTCCCTAGTAGTTGCAGTCTTAGGTACCGACATCAGGTGGTTAGTGAGGACAAGGAGACAATGGGTGAAGTCCCTATGCATATATAATGATCTTGTGTAATTGCAGCGGTACTGGAAACTATTAATATTAGCTTGTTAACTGTTACACGTGTATGGAAATATGGACCAATGTATGTATCATAATGTGTATGTGTGGCTGAAATAAAGAATTTAATAATGAAAAGAAAAATTGGCTGGCACCAAACCATTGGCTGCGACCTACAGCCTGTCAACAAAAGATGGAGTGACATCAAAATGCTAACAAAAACCAAATCTGGGTGGAATGTTTTGACTGCCTTATAAGTAAAATAAATAAATAAAAAAGTGGAAAATCAATTTAAATGAACAGGAATATCTGCATCATACAAAGGTCCACGGCTGGGCAACTGTTGTGCAGTATATAAGCTGACAGTCAGCAGAAGTGCTCCCCAGCCACTTTTAAATCTACCCCGAAGTACGTCTTCCAGAAAGTGGGCTATTATATAGGTACCAAATAATTTAACGTACATGCACGTATACATATGCAATATATATATCATGCAACTTTGCATGTAAATTAAGTGTATATATATATATTATTTATGTGAAACAAAGATCCCTGTTAATGTAGTGGAGTTATTGACTCGGAATTGTGGCTAGTTTGCTGTAAATAACAAGAATGATGTACGTTTGTATCAGAGCTTTGTATTAAGTCAATAATGAAATCCACATAATACAATATGTACATGATAACGTAACAGCAAAGATGAGGGGAACCAACCACACGCAGGTGGCGGGACCCACCCATAAATTGACAAAAGACAGGTTTTAGTTTAAAGATTAAATCCCTTTGTGGAAGGGGAAAGCGTCAGAGTGCCCCAAAACCCCTTCTATGCATTATCATGTATATATAGCTGGGGTTGAAACCAAGAAATGTGAATGCTCAATATATAGCAGCGAGATCAATGACTATTGGAATTAACCCTATGCCAAACATATATTACCACACAGTACAGCAATGAATATACATTATTACAACAGACATGTGTATATATATATATATATATATATATTATATATATACACCTGTATATATGAGGTGGAATGAAGCCAATATGCTTTTGTCTGTCCAAACACAGTTCATCAATAACATCTGGAAGCATGCCAAACACATAATAATGATGATCATCTGTGTTCCATCTCTCCCCGGGTGATATAGTCTCTGACAGTATTCTCTGTGCCCTCTATTGTCTAGAGTAAACTATATCTTTAAACTTGGTCAATGAAAGGCAATTTTTTTGATATGACAAAGTTAATGTTACCAACTTTCTCACACCAGAGTTAACTGTGTGGCTGAGATATATTGTTGTGAAGGCTTTTTAGGGCCCACACTATATGCACATATATTACATACTATTTACAGCTATACACACATTCATAGGTCGATATCACTGTCCCCACCCAGTCTCCACCTGTCTGCATATGAAGGCCAACCTAAAGTTGACACCTTCAAATACCAGGGTTACCTGGGTGGGTGACATATAATATCAGTTAAATACTTCAGTGAATGATAATCTGCAAGTGATTGTAGCAAGGTAGAATTAAAGAACATGTATAATGGAAAAATAACCCATCAAGAAGAAAACATTGCTCCAGTTATTTGTTTGGTTTCGTTCCTTCTGCAATGTTTGCATACATTAGTAGGTAAACACAAGAGAAGGTTAAGGGTAGCTACTATCAGACACATATGGGGTGGAATGAAGCCAACATGCTTTTGTTTGTCCAAACACAGTTTATCAATGACACCTGGAAGCATGCCAAACACATTATAACGCCGATTATCTAGGCACTATCCCTCCTTGGGTGACATAGTCTCTGACAGTAATTTCTGTGCCCTCTATTGTGTAATTGGCTAAACACATAATACATGTAATAATAATGGATATACTTCGTATACAGAACAGATCTTTTTAGGCAAACTCAACTACATTAGGAAATGAAAGAAATTAAGAGCAAAATGGTTAGAAAGGCTTTATTTAATTAGAAAACCTTAATTTGTGTGACCGAGCTATTGCCAACTTTTTAAGCTTGAAAGCCAAAATCTGAGCATTTTGTGAAGCTACTTCACTTATAGTCAGTCCTCGTTTCTTGCGCATACATCTTTTCCTCCCACCCCATCTTTCTCTAGCATTGTGAGGAATTTTAACTAGAGGCTGGCATGGATCACCTGTATTAAATTCAGGAAATTCCAATTGATAATCGCTATTTCTGATAACAATGGGGCCCCCTTCCTTCTGAATCCTGAGTGATGAGGATGTCGTTTGGGTAGCCTACCAGAGAAGAATGTTGGTGCAGCTTTCATCTTAGGATCATGTAGGAGTTTAAGTAAATTACCCTTTTTAGCTTGTTGTACTTCTAACTTTGTTGCTATGTGGGACCTTTGTAATAAAGAATTTATACCACTGAAAACATTAGCCCGATCACATATATTACTTTGATGGGGAAAGAGAGTAGACAAACCAGGAGGATTTTTTGTGACAGTAGCAAAATACAATTCCAACAATTTTAAATGGTCATGACAATTGTTTATAGTTGTTTGAGGTGTGAAATAGTGAATTTTGTCTATGTTCAAAAATTTCCCAATTGTACAAGTCACCTCTTTTAAAATAAATTTTAATTTCCACCCACATATCATGTGAGGGTGATAAACATGAACTGGCAAACCTACGTTGAACATGGAATCTGGCCTGTGTGATCCATAGGTATTAATATATATACGCAGCATGCATAACACAGTGTTTGACCATTCCGTTTATACCATCGTGGTGTGTGTTGAGTGTCACAGTTTAAACATTGTTTATAAATAACGATGCTGGTACTACATTTTGGACATATCGTGCAATCTGGGGATATTTCTGTGATTAGGCAGCCACACTCATTTCTACATACAGATGTGCGAGATGAACATGACACATACATAACTACTGCAATTTTGCTTCCAAAGCTTTCCAAGTCTTCAGATGCTATGGGTCCAAAGCTTTCCAAGTTTTCAGATGCTATGGGTCCAAAGCTGTCATCAGTTCTGTGAAACTGTTTGTTATTTGTTCTGCTCACATTTGAAACTAGTAAAGTGTCGTCATCTCGTTTAACAGTTACATTCTTACTATGATTTACTTTTATACGTTTGTCAAACATGTTATCTAAAAAAACGTCTGGTAGGAATGCCAGTGTGAACATAACCAGATTTTAGCCAAGTGTGGAATGATGCATCATTAACAAAATTTTGAATTTCTGCTATAGCTTTCTTTTTCTGTTTTACCTGAGGGTGAACAACTGAAAAATTTACTTTTCTTTATGCCACTTTTCTGCAAGCAAGTTAGACGCAAGTATTTTCCATAATCAAAAGTAATATTAGCAGGCAACAAACATGTAGGCCAATCAGAGCATAGCACAATGCCTGATATATTTAGCTTTTTATTGTTATTATTCTCAGAATGTGTATAGCTCTTTAGCCAAACAACTGCCTCAGGAGACTGCACATATGACTACATGTTTGCTGCGGCCGTAACATCACGTTTACCTTCCTGAGAGCACGGGAAGTGTTTTGAGACTTTTTTACCATTGTTTACAATTACACGTAGCCTCAAGAACTTTGACTTAACAACCGAAACAATTGGCTTATTAATTATGAGAGTTACTATGTTTGTATAATCAAGAACAAGTGGCGATTCAGTACTTCTCATAATTTTAAAGGGGAGAATGTAGTTGTCCATCTTTCTTCGTTTTGTATCATTGAATACTGCTTGACAACTGCTATTACTGTTATTAAGACTGGTAATACTAATAGTTGGCATGGGCATAGACTTGTGTTTGTTGTTTCTCTTATTACGACTGGCACTCTCACTTTGGTAGCTCCTACTAGAAATCTTTCCATTTGGCTTTTGTACTAGCATATTCACATCAACTGTACCTGTCATTATCCACTGAATGATTACCTGTCTCAAAAAGTGTGAATAGAGAGAGATGTTGCGCAGATAAGCAATTTCATTTGTTTGAATTTGAGAATTTGGAAGACTTGACCATAGAACCTGGTCCGGTATAAACCTGCTAGTGAGGCACCTATTATTACAGAGACTCCGCAAATGGATGAACACGTCTGTAATGGATATTTATGAGAACATAGATGTGAACAGGTATGTGAGCCAGTATCAACCCCAGGTTGGTGACAGAAGTTATAAGGAGGAGCTGGTTCCCCCAAGTCCTGTGATATCTTTTGAAATATAGTCCTAACTGTTGCCGGCATTCCCCACCCAAGTGTGTCTGCATAGGTTACAATATTAAATTCCATTGAATACACTGCCAGTGCAAAGTGATTAGACTGTAACAAAATGTTAGTTCCATCTGCATTAGACACTTGTAAATTGCCCATGAAATATGTTCCACCATTACTACCAACAGGTACAAACTAAATAATTTGCCCATCGTGAACATTTGCAATTTTTTGGTGAATCTGTGCGCCAAAATTTGTCTGATGTTGTATATCTGATGCATAGTACACCAAAGTTATAGTATCATGAAATTTAGCATTCAGCATTACACTAATCTGAGATAGAAGCGGATTTGACAGCCAACGTTCACCAAAAAGAAACGTAAGATCTTCAATGTAGTATTGGTTATTTGCTATGAAGACTGTGTCATTTTCTGCATAGTTCAGAACAATTTGCAAATATTCATCTAAACATTTGTGGTCAAGCTGCGAAACACCATCTATGGTTCAATAATTTTGTTGTTCTGCCCAACTAACTTCCATCCTAACTTTTTCTTGAATGTCCTTCCCAGCTAAGAATTCTTTGAACAGTTTAATGGTTTCCACTGAATAACAACCATAATCCAGCACAATTTCTGCTCTATCCGTGTGATTTATCTCAATTTTCTGTAAAATTCCCTCTATCTGGCATAAGGGCGCCATATAAGGATACTGACTGGGATCAGTAGATGTTCACTTAACATTAGTTCCAGATCGAATGTCAACTTGCTTAGATCCGAGTACTGCAGGAAATGTGGATTTAAATAATTCTTTTCTAGCTTGCACAAAGCATGATGCAGATTTACTTTGGCTACTTACACATGGAGGATGTGGTCCTCCACCTACAACTGTGGCGCTGTCTTGACTATTTATGCTGATAGGACTCGCACCTCCTACCACTGTCATGTCTGTCATGTCAGTCACTGGAGTCTCGATGGATGTGTCCAGTGGCTGCAATGACATCGACGAACGATCACCATCATCTCCGGTCTCTACATCTTGGCATAGGTTGCGGTGCTTAGTCAGGACGTGGTCAGGCAACACATCCTCTGACGAGCTGACAGAAGTGCAGAAGGGACACCGCACTGCACAGCAGGTGTCTGACGTGGTATCTGATGTTGGGTCCTCGTCTGACGTTCCGGACTGGTTAAGTGGTGCTGGAATGCAAACTTCTCTATAACAATATATCAGCCATTCTTGAATGTAGCTATGCATAAATGAAAAACATTTATAGGTTTATTTAGTTTTTCTGAAATCATCGGAAAAACTGTTGAATTCGCTGACTGGATTTGTTCAAAATACCACCTAAAATTTGCTCACCTGATAATTAAGGCTTTATATGACTCTCAGACAGACAGACACTGTATCATTTTATATTTATGAAAAAATTGTATACCTTCAGCAAATTTTTGTATCTGGAAATTTTAATGAGCTTTAGTATTTTGGTTGATAGCCCATCCTTATATGCTAGAGTACTGGAGTAAATTAAAATACATTGATCTGCCATAGTACATACCGTGCAGCGTGAATGCAGCTGCCCTGGAGGGATGGCGATGGGCACTCCTGCCACACTGATGACAGTATCTGCAGGACACGGTTGACAGTCGTAGCATGTAACAAGGAGTTGCCGTAGAGTAATGGATGAAGGCCTTCCATACTAAAATGTCCCGGTTGCGTGAAGATGGTGTCCCAATCCCAGAAATGAACACCAGGAATGCGTGCAGACACCTGGTGGAGACGCTGGTTGTACAACAACACTGTCTCGTAGATATCATCACTGTAGAAAGGAATTAAAGTAAGTTTCAGCACAAGTATTACATTGTTCAAACATCTCTAAACGAAATGTTTACAGCCACAATCCTATTTAAAATGCATGATATACATAGTATTGCTTTATGAAAGGTGTAGAAAAATGTTAGATAATCAGTAGACATATTTGCTTATGTTAGCAAGTTCCAAAAACATAATACAAGACAAACCATGAATTACGTTTTTCCAATAGCCAAACACAATTATGGAGCAGCATTGACAGAAGTAGCAGTAATAATATTGTATATGTGATCACATTTTTTTATTGTTATTATTACGATATTTTCTAGTACTAACTCAATCATCAAATCGAGGGAGTACACCAGAAACTATGAGGGGCACTCCAGGGTAAGTGTCATGGGCCTCGCGAATAAGTCGATGGTGTTGATCTAAGGTACGGTCTAGATGACGGATGTCATTGCAGATGGCTTCTAGGCGGTTCGTAGCCACATGGAGAATAACTGCATCAACCGCTGCTGGATCCACTTCAGCAAGCACTGAAAGCATATTATTCTGTTAAAGACAAATGTCCTTATTTGCACTAAAAGCAAAATCATATTTACACAATATTCCTCAACTGTTGTGCAAGCAAAAGCGCAAATTGAAAATAGACAGGTCACTTTACTTAAGTTTAAGTTAAGAGATGTTCTAAACTTCTGCATAATTTAAATGAAATTGTCTTGCTAAGCCTAAGACTGAACATAAAATAGAGATGTCAATAAAAATTACAAATTAATATATTGTGTTTTATATTCTAATTCCAAAAATTTATTATAACATTTTATTGTAGTGATATCATAGTATGTAACATATGTATATCAAATAAAAGCTGAGGCGCTCAGCAGTCAACATACACCTTTCATTCGACAAGACAGAACAGGAGTGTCCATAATTCTAAAGCAGGCTGCTAAAGTAAAAAGCGCTAGCCTAAAGCCTAAACCGTAAACGCGAAGCCGGGCCGAGTCAAAAGTTCTGTCGGGCGCGACACACGACGACCGGCATCAGCTTCAAAGAACACTTGTGTAATGTAACCGTATCAAGTTGCAGCGAAATCACTATTCCTAAAATGCTAATGATGAGAATGTAATGTTATTTAAAAGAAACAAAATGTATGACCAATGGCAATGGCAATGCGTTAAGTGAAATAAAATGGATTCTCATCCGACTGGATTAGCGGCACCGTCTAAATATAAATATGTATTCTTCAGTATCAGGTAGTAATCATTTATTGAATGTAAAAAGTGAATATGCTTCCTGTATATTAATTTACGAACCTTGTTCAAGTTGTTGCTTGTTGATCATTATTGTGTTGTTGTCTGGGTTAGTACAGAGACGCAGAGACGGCGTTGTGAGAAACACGTTTTATTTTAGCAGCATGGCGTGGTCATCACGCAAAGCATCATGGGACCTTATACAGCGTTATACCGAATCGTCCCATATGATACAAGTCCAATGTGGGGTAACTCTACACCTCCCCTCAGAGTTCGCATTCACATGCTGAACTGTACAGTCATGTTCACTTGCAAACATGTCATGGTGAACTTCGGTGACTATAAGTTCAAACGTTCAGGCGGCTTTATAGCTCTTCCTGATCTGGTCACAGTCACACACGGAGAGGCCGTGTCTCCGGTTAGGCTAGTGTCGGTGTGCTGTGGCGATGATCGTGTCGTCTGCGTAGTAGGTGCGCGCGATCTGCTTTCACTCACATCTGGGATGCCGGATGGTTGTGGCCCTCTCACCGGACTGGTCATCGCATGTTGTTCGTCCGGAGTAGGAACCAGAACTCTCCTGTTACGCCGCACCGTGCCGTATTCGGTTCTCACGAGATACGATCTAGGGTGATGTGTCTGTCTCAGTATCCTGCCCTGTCGGTCCTGATCCCTAACCCATACTTGGTCACCTGGCTGTAGCACAGGAAGTTCCTGTGTCCTATGTCGGTTGTTGTAGGTGCGTGTTTGATTGGATCTGTAGGCGTTCTCTTTGGTTCTCTCTGTCACCGGTCTGTACCCTAGGCTGGAGCGTGCTTGGGAGTGTTGGCAGTTGTGTTCGTAACCTTCTTCCCATCAGTAGTTCGGCTGGGAATAGCCCATTCTGTAACGGAGTTGACCGATATGTGAGAAGAGCCAGGTAATGGTCTTCGTTCTTCCTGAGCAACGCTTTCACTGTACGGACAGCTCTCTCCGCCTCGCCATCGGCTTGCGGATATCGCGGTGAACTCGTTGTGTGAACGAACCCATATGTTGCTGCGAACTGTCGAAATGTATCAGCACTGAATTGAGGCCCGTTGTCTGACATGACAACATCTGGGATGCCGTGGACGGCAAACAGTTCCTTCAGCGTTGTGATGACACTTTCTGATGTTTGGTCGCGAAGCTGCTTGATCTCAATCCATCTCGAGTAATAGTCAATTGCGATGAGATATGCAATTCCATGAAATTCAAAAAGGTCCATGCCAAGCCTCTCCCAGGGACGAGATGGGAACGATGCTGGCGTGAGTGTTTCTTTAGTTTCCGGACGATCTTTCGCACAAGTTGAGCACTTAGTAACCATGTCTTCTATGCAGTTGGACAATCCTGGCCACCACACCGATGTTGTGATACCAAGATGGCCCTGGTGTATGCAATGTAGTATATCCAAACGCATGGCCCTCGGAATCACGATGCGTTCGTCATACAGTAGGAGATCATCGACTACCGCGAGATGGCTCCTGTTCTCCCAGTACGGTCGTATCAGCGGCAGATGTGGCATGTAAGCTGGCCATCCTAGTGTGCAAAATGTTCTGACTTGTTCGCACTCAGCATCTGCTTTCTGTGCCGCTCGAATGTCCTGTAGACGTTTCTCCGTAGCTGGAAGTATGGTTACTGTGTGTTTCGCGTAACACTCTACCTCTTCCACAAACATGATGTCGGTCTGCTCTGGGAAGTTGACGGGAGCGCGAGATAATGCGTCAGGTGTCGTTTGATGCTTTCCCGGGACGTATGCGACTTCCGGGTTGTATCGCATTATTCTCAGACGAAATCGTTGGATGCGAGGTGGCATCTTGGCTAGTTCTGTTGTTTTCAGAAGTGGCACGAGAGGTTTGTGATCAGTCTCGAGCGTGAAGTTTAGCCCCATCACATACTCTCTGAACTTCTCGCAAGCCCAGGTTGCTGCAAGAGCTTCCGTCTCTATGACTGCATAGCGTTTCTCGGTTTCTGTGAGTGATCGGGAAGCATAGCAGACTGGACGACGTCTGCCACCATCTTGAATTTGCAGTAGCACTGCACCGATCCCCTGAGAAGATGCGTCTGCTGCGATCACTGTTGGGCGGTTTGGGTCATAGTGTGCAAGAACGTCGGGTGATACAAGCATGTCTTTCACTTGCTGGAAGGCAGATTGTTGTGCCTCTTCCCATAACCATGCCCTGTCTTTGCACAGTAACTTGCGTAACGGTTCGTTGATATCAGTCGTGGAATTAATTTTCCCATTTGGTTCACCATACCCATGAAGCGTTGGAGTTCCGTGACATTGGTGGGAGCTGGGAATTGTGCGATGGCTGCCGTTTTACTGCTGTCTGCATGTATCCCTGAGGCATCGATGACATGTCCCAAGAACTTGATCGACCGCTTGGCAAATTCACATTTGTTGTTCAGCGTTAGTCCGGCTTGCTGTAAGCGTATCATGACAGCTCTAACGCGCTTGTCATGTTCTGGTTTGTCTTTGCTATGTATTAAGATGTCGTCCATGTGGCAGATTACTCCTTCTTGGCCTTCCAGAATGGCCGACATGGAGCGCTGGAAAATCTCACTTGCTGAGCTGATACCAAACGGAAGTCTGTTAAAACAGAATCGCCCGAAAGGTGTGACGAATGTTGTGAGAAGCCTGGACTCCTCATCCAGTGGAAGTTGCCAGAATCCGCTGTTGGCGTCTAGTTTAGTGAACAACTTGCTTGTTCCCAGCTTAGCTAAACTTTCATCCACAGAGTGCATTGGGTGTATCTCCCGTAGGACCGCTCGATTCAGCTGTGTGAGATCAACACAGATGCGTAGTGAAGTTCCTGACGGCTTGGGAATAATCACAAGTCCCGAACACCAATCTGTGGGTTATGTGACTGGAGAGATGACCCCCTGTCGCTGCATCATCTCAAGTTCCGCTTTCACCTTCGGCAGCAAAGGATGCGGGATCTTCCTCGGTACATACAAACACACTGGTCTGGCGTCTGCACGAAGCGTCACATGATATTCAGTCTTTAACTTGCCGAGGCCAGTGAATAGACTCGGAAATTCTGCTTTGAAGTTCGCTGTTGGATCATTTACTTCCTCAACGCCATCGGATCGCGACACAAGTCCGAGTTTAACACAAGCTTGTTTGCTCAACAGTGAACACTGTTGGTTATGTAGGACGTATACTGTTTCAGTTACTTCTTTGCCACGGTATTTCAGGGTCGCATGGAGTATGCCCCTGACCGGCAGATGGATGCCCCCAGGTCCACGGAGTTTCTTCTGATTCCTATGGAGCTGAACCCGTTTCAACCACTGTTCCCTGTCACTTATGACCGAAACTGATGTGCCTGTGTCGAGTTTGAAACGAGTGTTATGACCGTTCACACTAACGCGTGCAGACCAAAAGTCACTCTCATCTTTGATCTCCCCCAGGAATGGGATGTCCTCCCTCTTTACTTCGTGGACTCTGCCACTGTGTCTCCTGATTGCACTGCCGCGACACACAGCTTGGAAGTGCCCTTATTTTCCGCATGCCCGACAGCAGTCATTTTTAGCTGGACATTTCTGCCTGTCGTGTGCTGGTTGACGCCTGCACCATTGGCAGGTACTAGTCGTGTCATTGGGGTGAGTGTAGCTTCGTTTTGGCTTTTTGCTCCATTTTCTGGGTACTGCTTTATTAGCTGGCCTGACGTGATCGATTTCGCGGGCACTGGAGGGCGTGCTAATTTCCCCTCTTACTACTTCCCTGTCTAGCTAGCGTGCCTCCGCCTGGCGGATAATCTGGACAGCTTGCTCAAGCGTCAAATCTGGTTTTGACTGTAGGCGATCTGACAGCCCGTTGTCAGCGACGCCTGCGACTATTCTATCGCGGATCAACTCGTCCTTTAGATCACCATAACTGCAGTTTTCTGCCATTCGGTATAAGTCTTGTATGAAACTGTCGACTGGCTCTGATGCCGTTTGTCGCCGGGTGTTGAAACGTGCCCTTTCGACAATGGTGTTTCTCCTCACATTGAAATACTGGTCAATGGCAGACTTTACCTCGGCGTACGTTGCCTTATTTTCATCGATTTTGATCGTGGTCAAAATAGCGTCTGCACATTCGCCCATTGCGTATAGCAAAGTGCTTACTTGTTTAAGCTGTGACTTCGCTTGTAGGCCTGATGCAACTCGGTAACGTTCGAATCTTGTTGACCATTTTGTCCATAACTCAGTTTGAGCTGGACCTGTTGCTCCTTCGAATTTCCCTGGAAGGGGAAGTTGCGTCGATTGGCGTACCTCTTCGTTGATTGGCGTACCTCTTCGTTGATTGGCGTACCTCTTCGTTGATTGGCGTACCTCTTCGTTGATTCGCGTACCTCTTCGTTGATTCGCGTACCTCTTCGTTGATTGGCGTACCTCTTCGTTGATTGGCGTACCGCTGCCACCATGTGTTGTTGTCTGAGTTAGTACAGAGACGCAGAGACGGCGTTGTGAGAAACACGTTTTATTTTAGCAAAGCATCATGGGACCTTATACAGCGTTATACCGAATCGTCCCATAGTCCAATGTGGGGTAACTCTACAATTATTAGTCATAAAGGGCAAAATAATCTACCTGGGAAGGTACGCAGCCGAGAAGGGGTTACAACACTATTTTACAGGAAATTAACATACAATTTCCACATGTGTGATAACACTACAGTAAAATGTGTACAGTAATATAGTGATCGATGCACAATTTATAATTTCACTCTGTGCGTCTTAGACAATACGTCTTACCTTGGCGAATGCCATTGACACCAACACCTCGTCTACAGTAGAGCTCGAACTGGACACCATCTAAACTATGGGGAAGATACTTGAAAATAGAATCCGCAAAGACAGCCTCCAAATGAGACATGTTGTGGATTTGCAAGAATAAATGGCAAACCAGAAAAACTGCAACAATACAAAGTTTTTACAAACACGAAATCCAAACAGCACTGCAGTTTGTAACTTGTCGAATTCTGCCACACACACATAGGGACACATATGGTGTATTTAAAATTGCCCGCCAAAGTTGTACAGGCCGACCTGCGAGTCAGGGTTATAAGTGCATGGCAAGTCATCAGAGATTTTGCGGGTTCCAGAGTCGAATTACCGGGTATGTGGGCCGCAACCGGTTGACCCGTTTGAACTCATAGTCATTTATCTTTTTAGAGGTTGGTCATATGTGACCTGAATTGGATCTAGACACAGCATACCTCATTTATAGCTAAAAAAAACATAGAAAACACTGCATTGTAGATATCTCAGTGGTATTCATCAACCTACTGGAAAGTTGTGGTTATTGTTTAATATGGGTTGATGCATTCATTATCATTATATATAACTGCTGTGCAACACAATAGTCAGACATACAGCAACAGGTTGCATACTTGAGTGTGGAAGATCATATTATTATAATGTATGTAGGCTTCTAATTATAGATGTTTTACGTTTTGATTTATAACTATTTGTTATTTAGTCAACACTGAGACCCAAACGTTGATATGATGCAGGCATTAGCAGTTAATGAACTCTCATAAATAATGATTGTGCCCAAATGTAAGTAAACAAATATTCATATGTTATGCTATCTCTGGAAGATAGGACTTTATTTGTTCAAAGTAATTTATATGTTAACATTATGTCTACTTAATAGATCAAAATTCTCCTGCATGGTATTATCGTCAAATGAAGTATGTCTTTTTACGTCTTTCCGAGATAGAAAAGTTAATAATTATTTTGTTTGCCACAATTGTTGTACATCTAATTGATGTCAGTTCTCCAAAGGCACTGTTTACGTCAATAGAAAGATGTTTACAATTTGTTAATTCACCAGCGTGATTTAGATGTCAACAGAAAGACATATAATAGACGTCATTTTATGTCATTCTGAAATGATAAAAGTTATATGTTCAACGTCGTTTTCGGGCAATTATCCAGCGTTATTTTTATGTCAATAGAAAGATATGTAATGTATGTCAATTCGTCGGCGTGATTTATATATCAACAGAAAGACATCGAATAGACGTCGTTTTAAGTCATTTTGAGACGTTGTCCGTTTGACCAAAAATTTACTGCTAAAAGACATCGTGTGCCCACTGGGAACCTTGTTTAATTTAAAGCACATCGCTTTGCTGTTAACAGCGGGAGTCCAATGTCGTGTTAAATTATTTTGTTGTTCCACCTTTTTGTTTATTCAATTAAGGAATTGAATAATTCCAGTTCATTTTTGAATTGATCCCATTCCTTCTACTGAAATATATATTTTTAATGTCAGTGACCTCAATTATAATTGTGAATGAATTTGTGTAAATACGAAAGAGTAAGTTTGTGTTTACAATCAGGGTGCCTTCTTTAAAAATACAATTTATTAGGAATTATAAAATCATTGCATTCAACTTGTGTTCAAACTGAGTTGTGGAAAATTATAAAGTCCCTGCTTTCAACCTGTGTTCAACTACAACGGATTCTTTAAAATGACTAAGTCTCTGCTTTCAAATTGCGTTCAACTGCTGTTGAAATGTAAGTCTCCACTTTCAAATTGCGTTCAACTGCAGTTGAAGTCTAAGTCCCCCTTTCAACTTGCGTTCAACTGCTGTCGAAATGTAAGTCCCTGCTTTCAACTTGCGTTCAACTGCTGTTGTACAAAGTCTGAGTGCCCGTTTTCAACTTGCATTCAACTGCAGTCGAAGTCTAAGTCCCCGCTTTCAACTTGCATTCAACTGCTGTTGAAGTCTGAATGTCCGCTTTCAACTTGCATTCAACTGCAGTTGAAGTCTAAGTCCCCGCTTTCAACTTGCATTCAACTTCATGTTCACATTCAACTTGCATTCAACTGTTGAACGCAGGTTGAACAGCAGTTGAAATCAACTTTCAACGATTGAAATCAACTATTCATATAGAATCAATTGAATTTCAACTGAAAGTTGAGTTTAAACTAAAAAAAAATTTGGGCAATGCCAAATTCCCTCCACACCAACCAGAATCAAGAGCTCAGCATTATTGCCTTGACCTTGGCATTGTTTGAAATGTTAAATATCACATAGGAGATGAGTGGGTAGGTGATGTACAAATTGCTTCGTTGCATTCTAAAGAGCAGAAAGAAATTTACAATGTCTCCATGATTTTAATTTAATTAGTTTTGAAATGCCTACACACATTTATCAGACAAAATTATACAATCGTAATCGTGCAAGATCAACGAAGACAACTGAAATCGAGGAAAGGAACCGAGCCACTCGCACTCCTGACGACAGGATAGTGCTAGATAGTCCACGACATGGACTGTCAATACCAATATAGTTTTTGTCACCAAGTTATGGAAATACTCCGGACCGTGGCATAGTTGGCGTTGGGTTAGGACACCGGCGGCGGAGAAGGTTAAATTGTCATTGCTTGTTGCGTTTCGGGGATATTCGATCTATAGGTCTTCGTCGAATTACCAGAGAGTGAGAAAACCATTGTCAGGGGTCCTATACAAACGTAAAACATAATAATTTAATTAATTGCAACTAATCACCTCCATACATTTCAAACGGGAGCTTTCTTAATTATTTTCTGTCAGTGCGATTGCTGAAATGACGATCATTAAGGTAATTGTGAAATATGTTTTCTATTATCACTGCATATAAAGCTTACTCGGAATTTTATATCCATTTAACATTACATCTAAGTACTACTCCATACTATATTGTCTACTATTCTACTATCTTCTATTATTCTTTTGTTGGTCAGTCCGATACGTAATTGTAAAGTGTGAGTGTGTGTGTATATATGTATTTTAAATTGTATGTAGATATGCAGATATCAAATTGTTAAACGCGAACATGAAGAGAAACCGCAGAAAGCAAAGGGAACCGGAAGGTAATAACCGCCACCCCACACCGCGCGGCACGCATAACTTATCTATATATAGATTACAGGAGGTACCAACTGGGAAACATTAATGCTCTTGCGATTCGCTGTTATTTATCATTTGTCAGTGGGGTGTGTCTAAAAGCCCGACCACTCGTGAACATGACGTCAACCGCAAAATGTGTACCTATATTTAGCACTCGCATGGCGCTGCGGCGCTGTGCAGCGCCACGGCAGGAAATAGGTCCTAAGTGAACATACAATTAGAGATACTTTATATGTATCACATCCATAATAAACTAACAAAACAGTAATTTAAGACATTTTGTGTTAAGCACGCTATACATATGTACGTTATTCTGTCGTGCGGCTCATTCCCAGGTATCACTGTTCACGAACACTCGGGCTTTTAGCCTTTCCTAGGAGAGGCTAAAAGCCCGACCATTCGAGAACACTTTTCTAGTACATCCATATTAGGCCTTATATTTAGATATAGTGAAAACTGCTACAGAATGATACTAACGTATTTTTTATTATCCAACAAGAGTAGATATAACATATTGTCGTTCTCTTGTGTCACTGGTCCCGAAAACTCGTTCTTTAACCTTTGCTAAGGGGAAATGCTAAAAGCCGGAGCATTCAGGACCATTTAATTTTTTAGTCTATGCTAAACAATGCAAAAATAAAGGATAATGGCGTATTTTTTAATTTCCAACAAGCAAAAATATAACATTGTCGTTCCGTTGTGTCACTGCGTGGTCCCGAATAGTCGGGCTTTTAGTTTTTGCTAGGGTGATAGCCAAAAGCCCGACCATTCGGGACCACTTTTTTAGTCCTTGCATCAAATATATATACATTGTATATACTCTATATACTGAACAATGCCATAGTAGGATAATGGCGACGTTTTACTTTCCAACAAGAAAAAATATAACATCATCGTTCCTTAAGTAGTGTCACTATACATGGTCCCGAAAACTCGGGTATTTCGGCTTTGCTTTGGTGAAATGCTAAAAGCCCGACCATTCGGGACCACTTTTTTTAGTCCATTTATCATAAGCCTTGTATCGTACACTTGTATACTATATCGAACAATGCTACACTATTTAATTACGTATTATTTAAATTTTCGTCGTTCCTTTTAGATTGTCACCGGTCCGGAAAACAAATGTGTTGGCCTTTGCATACTAGGGTGAAAGACGAGCGTTCTTGACCAATGGTCGAGGTCTACTACGTTCGACGAAATGATTACTATTTTCATAATCGATGTGTAATTGTCAATTAAATGACAGGTTTTAATTAATAGTCACGCGAGCATGTGCGTGCGTGCGCGCGCGTGTGTGTGTATACTATGTGTGTGTGCGCGTGCGTGTGTTTGTTTACGTGTGCATGCGTATGTATGCGTGTGTGTTTCGTTGCGCATGTGGGCGTGCGTGTGTGCATGCGTGCGGGTCATGCGCCCAGTTGCGAAACTGTCGGCCGGGCCTTCTCGATCGGGGAGTGAAGTCCATTCTCGAAAAACTTCATTTCGATGGTCACAAGTTGACAACATACACATGTATGGACAACGATTGTTCCACGCGTACTGTAGCCTTTCTTAAGTTACTTAATGAAGCAATGAAGAAGTAATTTACCACTTGTATTAGGACCATTCGGAACCATTTCCCTAGTGCATACATAGAATGCGTTATGATGTATTTATATACTATAAACAACAATTTAATAATATTACATTAGTATCCTACTGTATGGTCGGATAGTAATGTAGTATTGTTAAATTGTCCAACATCAATACAAATATATCCGTCAGTCCCGTGTGTCACTGTTCACGAAAACTCGGGCTTTTAGCCTTTCCTAGGGAGAAATGCTAAAAGCCCGACCATTCGGGACCATTTCCCTAGTGTGTGTTGTGTGTGCGTTGTGTGAGTGTGTTGTGCGTGTTAAGTGTGTGTTGTGTGTGTGTGTTGTATATGTGTGTAGCTGTGTGTTGTGCGTGTGTTGTGCGTGTGTGGTGTATGTGTGTCAATGCATAGACTATATAGATATCGTACATTCATATTATCACATTATAATAATACTAATATAATACATCCAACGTATGCGAAAATATAACACTGTCATTTCCGTGTGTCTATGGTCACGAAAACCCGGAATTTTAGCCTTTCCTACGGGAAAGGCTTGCCCGACCATTCGGACCATCTAGTGCAACAATATTCCCTTAGACTATGCCAAGCTATTCCGCCTGATCATCTTTTGTCATTGGTGTGGTGAATTCCTTGTCCCATGGACAAATCGGCAAGAGCATGAATAATTATGTGCTGTCATTCCAAGTATGTGAGTCAATTCAGTTCAAACAATGTGCAGGGCAAGACCTTGTCATACTTTGAGGAACCACCCGCCTTAGGTCGGCATTCCTGTCACCTCTGTATATACTATATACAGCCAGCTCCTGTACCAATCTCGTTGTGGTCATGCAACATTACTCATTATCCTCACATTACAATCTCTTTTGTAGACATTTCCCTCCATTTTTTGTTCGTTAACCCTCTAACGGCGCCGTATCTGACTATATTCATGCGCAGGCATGTAAATAAAGAAAGTGCACGTAAATGGGTAACGTCACGTGCATGAACAGTCGGGCATTTAACGTTTCCCTTTGTCAGTGGGGGCATGGAATGTACATGCGAGTTGGCTATTGAGAGCATCCCGGGGGGCATCAAAACCGCGAAGGCGACTTTCTTGCGATTTTGCGGACTCAAATCATATCAGATAAACATTTTTAATTATGATTTTTTTATAAATGGTTAAATCTTATTTGTAATGTTTCTTATGGGAATTTACTTCATCGCACGCCTTGCGAAAGTCTGCGAAAAAGCGGAGAGAATGAATATTTTGTTTATTTAACCATTTATAAAAACAAATATAATTAAAAATGTTTATCTGATATGATTTGAGGTCGAGGACATATCCGCAAAATTGCAAGAAAGTCGCCTTCGCGGTTTTGATGCCCCCGGGATGCTCTCAATTCGCATGTACATGCGGTATGACTTCCGCGCACGACAACGAACGACCACGAACGCCCACGCACGACTAAAATGTATGTTGTGTTGGTAACCAAGCGGGCTGTTGGTGGCACGTAGGAGGTATGTGTGTGCAGCTCGCCAAATTTCAGTTATGTACACATTGGAGTAACAAAATTCGCAACTTTTATCATCACTTGTGGTAACCCTCCGGTTCCATTCGAATTTGGCGTAGTGGCGCTACCTGGGGTAAGACCATATTAAGGATTCGTCCGCCATTACCGACCGAAAGAGTGCCCTTGAAAATACCGTTTTGGTGTCATGTGGGATTTTTTTTCGAGAACTTTGGCATGGCACATGTCAGTCTAGTGAATACTAAATATACTACTGCATTAGATCTTTCACGAGGTAGCAATAAACATACGCTTGTCGCTCGCGTATTCGCACAGTGGCTATTTTGCAGAACGCACCAATATTTCAAAATCCGTCACCAGATTGGGGCGAAATTGAGGGGTGTCAGGTTTGGGTGGATGTTTCTGAAAACTGAGGTATGAGAATTTTACGAGTTTTCCACACACTTGTGTCAATGGAGGTTAAATATGCTGTGAAATTTAAATGTGGTCTTACCCCACCTGTATCTGTATTTTGACTGGCAAAATGTCCACACATCACGTCAGTGCGCATGGTGGCTCTTATGGATGAATTTTTTACATGTTGGGCTAGACTAATCTGGAATGAATTCAGTGATGTACTTGATACAATGCTTGGCGGTAGAGAATTCCACTCTTTTATTGTGACTGGGAAAAAGCTGTTTCCAAATATGTTTGTCGAGTGCCTGATTTTATTATGTTTACGTGAGCATCTGGTGTTGCATTTGATGTATTGATCTAGTGGGATATCTATGAGGTTATGTTCCATTTTATATAATATGTTAAGTCTTTGGGTTTTTCTTCTTGATTGGAGGGTGTCCCACTGGAGATCTTTAAGGAGTTGTATAACAGTGTGTTTCAACAGATTTAAGTTGTTGTCCGCAGAAGGTGTAGAGATTTGGTATCGGTTTTCTTGAGGCTATTGTCATTGTATAACATTTAGTGGGGTTGAATTTCATAAGCCACGTGCGTTGCCATTTCTCAAGTTTGAGCAGATCGTTTTGGAGGACAGATGTGTCTTGGTCAGTTTTAATCGGTGAATATAACAGGCAGTCATCTGCAAAAAGCGAACAGTTGAGGAAAGATTGTCTGGCAGGTCATTTATGTAAAATAGGGGCCCCAGTACTGTGCCCTGTGGTACCCCAGAAATGACTTGAGTTGATGTTGATTTGGATCCATTTATAACAACCTGTTGAGTTCTTCCTGTACGGAAGCTATTTATCCATGATGATATTGGGCCTGTGATGCCATAGTGTTTGAGTTTGTGGATTAGTCTTTTATGTGGAACTTTATCGAATGCTTTGGTGAAGTCAAGGATGACCATGTCTACAGATTTCTTCTCATCAAGTGATTTGCTTACGTCATGGATTGTTTGAATTGATTGTGTTTCAGTTGATCTTTTGGCACGGAAGCCATGTTGGTGGTCAGTTAGAATGTGGTGCTGTTCAAGGTGTTTCATAATATGACTATGTATGATGTGTTCAATAAGTTTAGAAACCACAGGTGTTAAAGGTATTGGTCTTTCTTAAAAATTGCTGTTACATTGGCTTCTTTCCAAGTATTGGGGACTTGTCCAGAGTTAACAGATGATTGGAAAATGTCATGTATTACTGGTGCATATTTGTTTAAGAACCATGGTGGAATGCTATCTGGTCCTTGCGATTTAGAAATGTTAATTTTGGAAAGTTGATCAAGTACTCCTTTAAGTGACATTGTTAGTTTGGGGATTTCTCCATGTGGACTTCTGGCCATATCTGGTAGGGTGGAATTTCCTTCGTGTGTAAAGACACTTTGGAACTGATTGTTTGAGGCTTCTGTTTTATGTTTGTCGTCGCTAATGATGTTACCCGTGATGTTAAGGTCCCCAATACCCTGGTTATCCTGTCTAAGTTTAGAAATGAAGCTCCAAAATTATTTATATTTCTCTGTTATTGTTGTTGTCAGGAATTGACTTATGTAGGATAGTCTAGCAGAACGAAGGTGTTTATGCATGTTTCTCCTGATGTCACAGAATTCTTTCCAGTCTTCTGGATTTCTAGTTCTTTTTGCTTTGTTATATAGCTGTTTCTTTTGCACATTTTCTTTAAATCTTTATTGAACCAGGGAAGATTGTGTCTTGAAGTAATAAGACGGTGCAGTACATGTTGGTTCATAATGTTGGTGATTTTCGTGGAAACAAGATTCCACTTGTCATTGACTGTCATGTTTTGTTTTTGTGAGAAGTATTCATGTGTAAAGTTTTCAAGAGATTTCTGGATGTTAATGTTGTCGGCTTTATTTCTAATGAAGACTATGTTTCGGACGATGTTTGCATTTGGGCGAGATGTTTACATCAATGATGACTTTGCTATGGTCTGCTATTCCGTCTACTATTTATCTTCTTTATTAACCCAGGTCTATTGGTGAAGACAAGATCTAAAATATTGTTGGCATTTCCCTGTCTGTGCGTGGGTTCCTTGACATGTTGGATCAGTCCATGTTCCTCTGTAAGAGAGAGTAATTTATTGGCAGCAGTTGTACTGATGACATTATGTGTGTTGATCTTGTTACCTAATTTAGAAAGGTCTAGTTCTTCGATTTGAGTTCCATGAGAGTCATTTGGGGAATGATAGAGGGTACACATGATTATTGGTTTCATTCCTGTTATCTGGATTTCAATCCAAATGCTCTCACTGTTAGTGTCTAGGTCTGGTAGGTGGCTTGTGATGAGGTCATCTTTTGATATTTGAAATACCCCCCTCCAGTAGTGTCTGTTTCTCTGTCCTTTCTAAAGACGTTAAAGTTGCTTGGGAATATTTCTCCATTTTTATTGAGGGATCTAACCATGATTCAGTGCCACAGATGATTAACGCTTTGGCAGTTTATGAGGATGCATCTGAAGTTTGGTCTCTTTTTCGGTCTATATGCTTTCTTGCTATTAGTTGTATTGTTGTTGGTGGTTTCGTTTAGGTTATGACTTTTACAATCCAGAGGATAAAAGGGATTTGCCGTTGGGATTTCTGTATCTCTGAAGAAAGAATTTGTGAAGTTGAAGTTGTTGCATTCGGGGCAGGCCCACGAACATGAGGAATTTATTAATCATTTGTATCCATTGTCATCTGTTGCACAGTGTGTGGATCCAGTTTAGGCAGTGGTCGCACTGAATTGCTTTATGGTCATTTAGGACATGGCAAATTCCACAGGGTGCTGAGCAATTTGAACAGTGCCATGGTACATTTAGGTTTCTGTAAGTGTTGTTAAATTCTTGTCTGGATATCCTGGCGCATTTGATGTGTGTTGATTTATTACAATCGTTACAAGTTAGGATGAGTGCATTAGACTTTAGTGATTTCTTACATGAGTGACATTTAGAGGGGCCTGGATTTAGTTGAACATCTGATACAGACCTGGGGCCGAGTACATTTTTATGAGTACGAGTACTTTGATGATGGATGAGTACGAGTACATTGCTAAAAGCTGAGTACGAGTACATTCTCACGAGTACGAGTAAAAGTACGAGTAAAAGTACGAGTACAACAAATATGAATATTAAATAATAACGTACTTAAAAATTATTAATTAATGTAATTTATATAACTCAGCACAACTGAATATGTAATGGCAGTTGATAATTTTTTTTATGAGGAAAACTAAAAAACCTCTATTTCATCAACAATTAAATTCACTTCATTGGCATTCATTTCAGTGGCATCGTATGATCTTATCATCTATTTGCCATTGCACCGAATGAACATGAGTTGTTCACAGGTTGAGTATTTCAGGCTGCACTGTTCAGAGCAGAATACTTTCTCGGTTATGGTAAATACCCTTTCAACTGGGGCTGGTGAGGCTAGAATGCTCGGATGGTTTTGGACCACTTGAGCCAGAGTTGGAAAATTCAACTGCAGTGGGTCACTGTGACAATCTGTACATGGCTGACTGAGGTATTCGTTCACCTCTGCAATCAACAATCTGCTGATGTTATAAGTTTGCAATTTATATTTTCTGATCGTAGACTACTAGTTGTTGAGAGGGTTAGCACATGTCCACATAACAGGCTCAGCATCCCCTTTGGACTTTTTAGCCAGGCTGCTGGCATGGGATTATACTAGTGTAGGAGACAGTCTGACTTGAGCCACCTTACTTCTACTAGTTAGTGCTAACTGCTAAGAACAAGAACTACCAGTCTTCCTCTTAGCAGTTAACACTGTCAGCCAGTGCCAAGTGGCATGGTCTCCATACTACATCAAAGGCATTTCCTGTCTAACTGATGGGTTAACTGCTAATTGAATCTTTATGGCTTAATTAAACAAACAGGTTTATGGCCTGAACTGCTAGCCTACTATTATTGTTTGCTTAACAGGGTGTTTCTGACTGAGAAAAGATGCTGCCTGTTGCCATGTTTGGGTATCATAGTCATTGTTATCAGAGAATGAGGATGCACTGGGATGTGTAGGGATGGTAAGGTTGTATACTATCAGAAATAACAAAGTATTTAAAAAATAGTTTAACATTTAAATATTTCAGGAAAGTTTCATTTTATAAAATATATTTATTTTCTCCCGTACATATTGAGAAAGTACTCAGATGTACTCGTAATGTACTCGTAAAATCTGAGTACTGCGAGTACGAGTCCATGACCCATAAGTTTCACGAGTACGAGTACTTCAAAAATGTACTCGAGTACATGAGTACCGAGTACTTTGGCCCCAGGTCTGATCTGATAGCATGATGCATAGAAGTATGGAGAATTTTGTTGTTGTCCTGGGTTTGTACGGTAGAGGAGTGATCAGTAATACAGTGGAGGTGCTGGATTTGAGACATTTCAATTGGGCTATGGTTTTCCATATGGGACAGTAAAGCTTTGTGTTGCTCTGGAAACTCTCAAACATTTTGAAATTGGAATCATTTAAAAACCTAAAAGTAATCTGCAGACATAAAATCGTGAACAGGGTACATCTAAAAGTGCATCTTGTAGGGGGTATGTCATATGGAGCCTGCCATGTCACCAACTCGAGTGGTAGTGGTTAAGAATTGATAAAACGGTCAAGTAGTTATTAAGAAACACACCCACACTTAAATACACCCACACTTAAAACGTGTACTGAGATAATATAAAAGATAAATAATTATAAAATATCTGTCCGTGTAAAAGGTTTAGTGACTAGTTGTTGTTGTTGCTGTTTTTCGACAGCCTACAATCCGGATTTGTAATAGTATGATATGTAAGCTTTATGTGAAAGTATATATTTACAACTGTGTATGTTGAACCAGCTCACACTGGTTCATGAGTCAAACTGAAAACCCAACTAACACGGCACTTCCCTGTGTGCAGTCTGACTATGGACTGGTCTATGCACTCACTTATTGGTTTACAGTTTATTGTGTTTTTCTGTTTATTTCAGCTTGATTTCTGATAGTATATAAACAGAACTAGTAATGATAATAACATAGGTTTTACTTTGTCACTGGGAGAATGCACCGATTTATGAGTTGATTTGGGAGTGGTTTGGGTTTCATGCGCTTTATACCCATTGTTTACTAGTTTGCCATCTTGTTTTGTAGGTTTTAGGCTGGTTGTTAGGGAAGCTAATTTGTCAAAAACTTGGTTTAGGTATGTCAGATTGCAACTACAACCGTGGGATTGTATTCTGATGTAGTTATACGAGTGCCTCATTCATTTATGAACGAAAGAAACATTTGGAAATTGTAAATAATATCGGTAAATATTGGAGCGATAAAACGGATTCGACTACACCTGACGAATGCGCAAGATCGGCTCGGGTAACGGGTAACACTAAACTAAAATATTCCTGTTACTAGATAGCGAGTATTAACGACGTAGCCTATTTTATTGTAATATTGAGACAGCCAAGCCCAAGCTGCAGATCTGATATCTGGATTAGGCCCACTCATTAGCCTAGGCAGTAAGGTTTATACATACACTGCCTACAGTGTCAGATGGTTAGTGTAGAAGGATAAATTTCAGTAATAAACTCGTAATGAGTTGCCTAATATATACTCTTGACATTAACATTGTTATTTAAAGGATACTATAGTGTTATTGCTTAAAAAGTTAATGATGTTATGTTCTGTGTCAATGTTCGACGGCGATGTATTTGGGGATTTGACATTATGTAGATATATCTGACTCTGAGAAGTTCGTTATAATACCATTATACACATTTAGGATCTACCTGTACTGGTCACACATTATGTACAATCGAACATTTTTAGTCCTTTGGCTGAAGGTCCAAGGGACTATTGCCATCACTCTGCGTCTGCCGTTAGCTGCCGTATCTCAGAAACCGTTCAGCAACTTTGTTTCTAATTTTGCATAGACATATCTTGGGGCACTGCCACTATGCACGAGAAATCTGTATTTGATTGAATCATTTTAAGGACTCCCTAGGGCCTCCAAGGACCCCAAAACTGGTAAAAATGTAACATTTGGCCTATTTTTTTAAAAACTGTTAAACTTTTTTTCTAATTTTGAATAGTGCTGCCACTATGTACAAGAAATCTCTATTTGATTGAATCATTCTAATGGCACCTAAGGGGCCCCCAAAGTGCAAAAGGTTTACATTATCTAGTGATGTGGTTTTGAGAAGGGCCCTTGAGACCACCCCCAACATTAGATGTTGTGTATTGTTCCACAAAACCAACAGCTGTGACTAATCTCTACAGCCCAGTCCATTGAGACCTTGACTAATCTTTAATTGGTCACAGCACCCAGGCAGAGTAGACACACTTGACCCCTGTTAGACTGAACAGTTGTCTAACACTTTTAAACTGTATCTTAAAAACTATTGATTTTCTATAATTGCAAGTTGTGTTTATTTTGATGTTCATTTAATTATTATAAAATGGTGTGACTGTGGTGTCTATTGGTTAAAGATGTATTGTCTGTAGAAACCTGTAGGTGACAAACATAGAAAATTAATATTCTGTCATCTGTAGGTGACAAACATAGAAAATTAATATTCTGGACAACTATAGAGTGAAATATCCTACACTTTATTGATATCAAATGCATTCTACTGTTCTGTTTACACTTGCCATGCCTTGTGTAGACATGGTACTGTGTAAATCAATTGTATCAATATAGACTAATAATTACAGATTCACAATATAGTTGACACCTGAAACAACCAAATGTCAACCATTAGAAGAGTTGACCTAGTTAAGGCACAATAAAGCCTTTTGTGTCAAGACAAATACAATTCAACCAATACCCATATCTGAACACTGCCTGTTCTTCACCTATTACATTCGCTTTGTTTAGATATGTGGTTCTTTTTATAGAAAATTTTAGTTTCTTTCTGTACCTGTCTACATATGATAACCATTTGTCCGCCCTGCTCACAATAAACATCACATGAATGATAAAAGGAAGATCACTACCACTTAACTTGTGGATTATTATTATAAAACTGCTCTGCTACTGCTTGGTGGACAGTTAATTAGTGGATCAAGTTCAAATACATCAGCACGTTTTTCATACCTGCATGGTACTTTAGGCTCAGTAGTGTGCTGGCAGCTACTAAACCTATAGGCTTGTGTGAAAAGGATAGTTGGCAGAAGAACTAACTTCAAAGCACCATTGCATCCATTTACACCAATCTGTTGGCACAATGTCAGATAATGGAACTAGGTTAAACATCTTAACAATAACTATAATTAGTTCTGTGGAGCTGTTTTTTTCAGTAAACATGTAAACGTTTTACTTCCATCATAAACCTTAATGATCTGTAACTATGATTCACCAAAAAACATTTGATTAATAATTACCTACAGGGTTGTTTGATTTATGCCGGGCAGAAACAACAACAATAGGAAATACATGCCATTGATAGGCAAATGTGTTCTTTTTATAGAAAATTTCAGTTTCTTTCTGTACCTGCCTGCCCTGCTCACAATAAACATCACATGAATGATAAAAAGAAGATCACTGCCACTTAACTTGTGGATTATTATTATTATAAAACTGCTCTGCAACTGCTTGGTGGACAGTAAGCTGCAACTGTCTTTGAGTTTGTTTACATTTTGACAAACTATATTTGATATAATTAATATAATTATATAGCACTAATTTTTGAATGAATCACATTTTGAGAATGCATGTCATTGTTTGCGGTGTAACTTTTGTATGCTTCATTTTCTGCTTCTAAAAGTTGCATTCATCTGAAAGATTATTCAATTACCTATCCAATGATAATACATATGTTGTGGTGTTGGGTATATAGCTTTGGTTGTGATAGGAAACTATTGGACATTGCGACAGTGCAGAGAGACAGTACTGAAGTGTGACTTTCAGATACTTCATTTTGTAGTGCTATGGATTATGATGGGCCTCTCCATTAGCTCCCTATATATTTGTAAGTTAGGTGAGTAACACCTTCGAAGTTCTGACAGCAGGACACCGCCTTTGGTGAAGTCGAGAGAAAAGTTTTACAAAGGCTTCAATTTCAAACGGTCATCACCGTCCAGCTGACCCATTTTTTATTTTTTCAAAAACTTTTCAGTAACTTTCTTTAATTTTTCATAGACATTTCATGTGGTAGTGCCACTATACACAATAAATCTGTATTTGATTGATTCATTCTAAGGGCACCAAAGGTCCCCTAAAATGCAAAATTTGCTAACTAAAATTAATTGTCTACCTCAGAGTAGCTATATTTATAACTTGTGTCAACAGACAGCATTCAGGCACTAGACCCCTGTTAAACTGGACAGTTGCCTGTAGGTTTTAAACTGTGTCAAACAGTGAGTCTACCTTTTGCTCTCAAATAATCTGTCCTCTTAGTTTTATACATAAAGATGTAATCTGGCATAACTTGAGTCTTTGTAGCAGCACATTTGTACTTCCAGTGTATCATTGCAACATAACATACATATTACATACTGTGTGCCACATTTGAATGTTGTGCATGTAATATTTCCATGCAATCCATTTACATATATAATTTCAACAGCCGTTTTCTTCATTTTCACTTTTTGACCCCTACCATATTCAATGCTCCATAACTTTGCCAATTTTTGTAGCAGTCATATAATTTTTGAAACCGTGTAAAGCACCCTACCAAACTTTTACAAGGATGTAAGAAAACAATGTTACAATTTTTCCGACTTATCACTCATTTGGTCAGCCGTGGTCACATATAGGCGTATTAGTCCAAAGGACTTCAGGGCCACTTGGCCCATTTTTGTTTTCTTCAAAAAAATTTATTCTGAAAAATCAATACAAATAATACTAAATTCAACACGCTCATAATTCACAATTATTTTGTGTAAGGATTAATGACAGCCAAATATGACTGCATGTCTCCATGCACCAGCACGCAACTGAAAGACAAAAATGTGTGTTAGGACATTAAATATATCCACATATAGTAGGCCTATCTGTTTTATACTGTTAATATTTACACCTTTCCTATAGACAGCATATCAGAGATTCGTGTTACTGTTCTTAGTTCACACAATAGTAATATAAATTACGTTTGTGATCCACGGTAGAAAGGGAAGGTAACAGTATTTTTCTACCATGTTTTCTTAAAGGAAATAAAAACAAGGCATTAGCTAAAATCCGTTTTCCATCTGTACAGAAAGTTTAATATTGCATGTAACATTCGAGAACATTTAAAAAATACAGAAAAATACATTTGTAGCATAAATTCGATTTTAAACCCGTCTGTGTAGTGATTCCCGTGGAAAATAACAATTTAATGAGCTAGGCGATCACGTGATATCTTAACGTCACACATGACTCACACTCGCAGCAGGCCGACCATTTCTATGCATTCAGAGCATGAGTTGTTATGCAATAATCCGATGTAATACAAACACGCATACGTTGTTTTGAATAAAATTGGATTCGTGTGGAACCGTAAGATAACTGCTTGTTCCTCTATGATGACTAGTGTTTGTATTACGTCGGAAAATTGCACAATAACTCATTCTGACGCTCGTTTCGACCCAAAAACTATACTTGTAAACATGCTCTGAATGCATGGAAAGGGTCGGCCTGATGCGAGTTTGAGTCATAAGTGACGTCACATCTCGGCATCCCGAAAAGTGCGCCAAAGATATGCATATTCGAAAATGTCCGGATATACAGCATTAAATGTGGAATTTCTAATTCATTGAATTTTTTTGATTTTTTTTTGCTTGGTGGACATGGAAATAGATAGCAGGATGTAATATAACATGAATTCGAGCAATATATGTTTTTATTCCCTTTAATATGCAATATGATGTATGTCGAGACTGTATATAGTGCTATATTCTGTCATGGAGCTATTTTTTGACATAATGTAACATTTTACAGGTTACCTACAACACCAGACTTAGCGTAACATTAGTTTAATCTAAGGGAATGAATAAGTTGATGCCAAAAATAATTATTACAACATAAGTCAAGTTTTGAAATGTCTGATGATATAAAACAGCACTAAGGAATGTAGCAAACTACATTAATAATTTATAGGCCTATACTTTGCACAATGTGACAGAATATAGCTTAATTAATGATGTGTTAAGTATGCATATATTGTACATGGAAAGAACTCAAAACGTTAGTTATATAACAGGGCATACTGTCACCACCTATACTCCTGTCACACAAACCACCATCACCATGTAATTGTATCTGGGTATAAATTAAAATGTTAGTGACATAATAAAGCAGCACCATCACTGCTTATAGTCCTGTCACTCAAACCACCATCAGCCACCATCACCACCTAATTGAATCTGGGTAGAAATTAAAATGTTAGTGACATAATAAAGCAGCACCATCACTGCTTATAGTCCTGCCACTCAAACCACCATCAGCCACCATCACCACCTAATTGAATCTGGGTAGAAATTAAAATGTTAGTGACATAATAAAGCAGCACCATCACTGCTTATAGTCCTGCCACTCAAACCACCATCAGCCACCATCACCACCTAATTGAATCTGGGTAGAAATTAAAATGTTAGTGACATAATAAAGCAGCACCATCACTGCTTATAGTCCTGCCACTCAAACCACCATCAGCCACCATCACCACCTAATTGAATCTGGGTAGAAATTAAAATGTTATTGACATAATAAAGCAGCACCATCACTGCTTATAGTCCTGTCACTCCAACCACCATCAGCCACCATCACCACCTAATTGAATCTGGGTAGAAATTAAAATGTTAGTGACATAATAAAGCAGCACCATCACTGCTTATAGTCCTGCCACTCAAGCCACCATCACCACCTAATTGTATCTTGGTAGAAATTAAAACGTTAGTGACATAATAAAGCAGCACCATCACTGCTTATAGTCCTGCCACTCAAACCACCATCAGCCACCATCACCACCTAATTGTATCTGGGTAGAAATTAAAATGTTAGTGACATAATAAAGCAGCACCATCACTGCTTACAGTCCTGTCACTCAAACCACCATCAGCCACCATCACCACCTAATTGTATCTGGGTAGAAATTAAAATGTTAGTGACATAATAAAGCAGCACCATCACTGCTTATAGTCCTGTCACTCAAACCACCATCAGCCACCATCACCACCTAATTGTATCTTGGTAGAAATTAAAACGTTAGTGACATAATAAAGCAGCACCATCACTGCTTATAGTCCTGCCACTCAAACCACCATCAGCCACCATCACCACCTAATTGAATCTGGGTAGAAATTAAATGTTAGTGACATAATAAAGCAGCAGCATCACTGCTTACAGTCCTGTCACTCAAACCACCATCAGCCACCAACACCACCTAATTGTATCTGGGTAGAAATCGAAACGTTAGTGACTTCATCAGCGCCTACAGTCCTGTCACTCAAACCACCATCATCCCACTATCACCACCTAATTGTACATGGATAGAAATTAAAATGTTAGTGACATAACAAAAGCAACACCATTACTGCCTACTGTCCTTCCATTCAGACCACCATCACAACTTAATTGTATCCGGATAGAAATTAAAATGTTAGTGACATAACAAAAGCAACACCATTACCGCCTATTGTCCTTCCATTCAGACCACCATCACCACTTAATTGTATCCGGATAGAAATTAAAATGTTAGTGACATAACAAAGCAACACCATGTGAATCAACCAAGCTTAAGCTCCAGTAGTGGCTCTCACTGTTACTACCGTACTTAGAAAATATAATGATAACTGTATATAGATCTAAGTACTTGCTATGTTGTATTTCACATGCATATGTCCGATACCAAAAAAACAAATGCACGTCCAACACAGTTACATCAATGAAAATTTGAGGTCCATGTGAATACATCCAACACCATGCATGTTTTCATTGTATGGCCGGAATACCTACAGGATGGAACAAAGTCTGTACATGTAACAATATTGTCATGGTTGGTTCTTAAATAATATGACAGTAAAACGTTCGACACCAAACAATTGCACATCCGACACCAAGCATATTCTTGTCTATTTTTTTAAATATGATGTATACATTTTATTGGGTCTAATCAACAGATTAACATATGCCCCACAGATACACGACAAAATATTTGTAATATACCCTCATACATCACACAGATTTGGACATAACCTTACGTGGGGTACAAATTTAGGTCAGTGTGAATACGTCTGACATCATGCATGTTTTACATTGTATGCCCAAAATGACTGCAGCAGAGAACAAAGTCTATATGTGATAATAATGTCATAGTTGGTTCTTACAATATACGACAGTAAAAAGTTGTGGGTCTTTTTATCCGAAGATGCAATGAATAGAGACAACCCTATCTTGAAAATATGTGTTAAAGGATGGTGCAACAATATTGATTAAATCCTCTGTCTTCTTTAATGCATGGTTGAATGTGACATCCTCATCAGCACTTGTGATGCCACTGGGCCCAAATATTGAGGTGATGATAGATGAACGGTCATTATGGCACACACCAATATTGTCTTTTAGGTAGGCGTCTACATTCTGTTTCAGGTGTCAGTGCAACTGAATAGGTTAGAATCTGGAAAAGCTGGTTGCATGCTCAGGGGTTGAGTGGTGATCCTTATTTCTAAGTGGTGGTGTGTACCGTGGTGAGGCATCTGGTGTGAGGTCAGGTAAAACTGATGCACACACAAATAATAACTTTTTGTGGCTTCAAATCCTTCTAACTTTCAATTTTTTATTATTTTGGTAATGTGTTCTACCAAATTAGTTGTTTCGAAAAGAATAACCTGACTTTTTTATTATAACAATACTTTTCAATCTAGTCTGTATTCAGTTACAGGTGTACATAGGTAGTTAGGACTAAGCAGCAGCCTGAAGCCAGTCTGTATTTCAGAAGGCTTTATGATACCCCCTGGGAATCATGGTCTGCAATTAGTTGCACCCTAGAGCCAAACTGACCAAGCAACTACCCTGCCTTCTGGCTAAGGATGGACAGGCTTAATCTGTTTCAGACAACTGGTAAGGAATTGTAGACTTTCAACTGTATACTAAATAGTGTAGTGTTATTATCAGGCACGTGGCTTTGGACTGACCAGGAATGGATGTAGTTTGCAATATATCATAGATACATAAATAATATTCCTCATATTACCATTATGATATTATAATAAATCATAATTGATGTACTTTTTAATTACACAGAATAAATTACAATTACCAATGAAACACCCTGACAGGGAAGATGACAGTTTTACACACCTGTAGAGTTTGCTAGAATGTGTTACAAAACTGGCAAGATGTTCATCCAACTTCCGAACCATTTCTTAATATGTGTGGGCATTTGGATGTTATTTGAAAAGTTTTAGGGCATACATTTAAAAGTAATCTGTTATCCTAACCTCTGTAAATGTTACAATGGATTACTGGACACAAAAGTACAAAAATCGACATGTTTTCCCACTAGCCATACTAGGTACGGATATCAGATAGATCTCCAGGATTAGAAGGCGATGGGTTAAGTCCCTGTATGTACACAACGACCTTCTGCAGGAGCAGTGCCAGTGGTACTGTGTAGATGGGTTAAGTCCGGGGGAGCATGCCCCCGGACACCCCAACCAACGCTTTGCGCCTCCGGCGCTCGCGTACCCAATCCCTACCACCTCGCCCATCATTTCACCCAGGGGAAACACTGGGGTTAAGTCCCTGTATGTACACAAAGACCTTCTGTAGGAGCAGTGCCAGTGGTACTGTGTAGATGGGTTAAGTCCCTGTATGTACACAACGACCTTCTGTAGGAGCAGTGCTAGTGGTACTGTGTAGATGGGTTAAGTCCCTGTATGTACTCAACGACCTTCTGTAGCAGCAAGTCCCCGTATGTACTCAACGACCTTCTGTAGGAGCAGTGCCAGTGGTACTGTGTAGATGGGTTAAGTCCCTGTATGTACTCAACGACCTTCTGTAGGAGCAGTGCCAGTGGTACTGTGTAGATGGGTTAAGTCCCTGTATGTACTCAACGACCTTCTGTAAGAGCAGTGCCAGTGGTACTGTGTAGATGGGTTAAGTCCCTGTATGTACTCAACGACCTTCTGTAGGAGCAGTGCCAATGGTACTGTGTAGATGGGTTCAGTCCCTGTATGTACTCAACGACCTTCTGTAGGAGCACTGCCAGTGGTACTGTGTAGATGGGTTCAGTCCCTGTATGTACTCAACGACCTTCTGTAGCAGCAAGTCCCTGTATGTACTCAACGACCTTCTGTAGGAGCAGTGCCAGTGGTACTGTGTAGATGGGTTCAGTCCCTGTATGTACTCAAAGACCTTCTGTAGGAGCAGTGCCAGTGGTACTGTGTAGATGGGTTAAGTCCCTGTATGTACTCAACGACCTTCTGTAGGAGCAGTGCCAGTGGTACTGTGTAGATGGGTTAAGTCCCTGTATGTACTCAACGACCTTCTGTAGGAGCAGTGCCAGTGGTACTGTGTAGATGGGTTAAGTCCCTGTATGTACTCAACGACCTTCTGTAGGAGCAGTGGTACTGTGTAGATGGGTTAAGTCCCCGTATGTACTCAACGACCTTCTGTAGGACCAGTGGTACTGTGTAGATGGGTTAAGTCCCTGTATGTACTCAACGACCTTCTGTAGGAGCAGTGGTACTGTGTAGATGGGTTAAGTCCCTGTATGTACTCAACGACCTTCTGTAGGAGCAGTGCCAGTGGTACTGTGTAGATGGGTTCAGTCCCTGTATGTACTCAACGACCTTCTGTAGGAGCAGTGCCAGTGGTACTGTGCATGCAGACCACCAAGTGTCAGAGCTGTTCAGAGTGGCACATCAGATAGTCCAATATTACTGAACAGTGAGGCAGGAGGGTCTAATGACAGTACACAGGAATAGCCTAGACCCATATATCAAATTACCATTTGGGTCATTAACTGTAGTTGTAATGCATAGCCCCTAATACGTTTTAATTTAACTAAACTTTTAATTTAATAAATTCATATTTTAGGAAGGTAAATATTATACTAGTTTGTAACAAAAATATAACTTATAAAGGAATGTTGTATATATAAGTATAAAAACAGCTGTTGGATAGAACAGTAATGATATATACCAATATATATTGTATCGTTACTGTTGTATTCAACAACTGATGTATGCTAGATATCATAAACAGAATGCAGAAACATTTTTGTATCTGTGACAAATAAATTACGACAGTTCAACAAGATGTCTCAAATTACAGTACCGCATAAATTTTTACCAAATCCCTATACTTTAGATTTTTGTCCGGAAGATCGGATAAAATGCCTAAATTGTGTAACTCCTGGGTGAAATACAGACTCAAATTTTTTAATAATGCACACACAAACCCTATATATATACCATCAACGGTCAAACTATCTACCAACACATTATATTACATGGTCGTTCGTGGTCGTGCGCCTTTTAGTCAAACCCTGTACATGCCCCGGTATGGTGCCGGATTTACATCGACTCGACGGGATTAAATTGCTCTAAAAGACAATTAAAAAAATTAATATTTGACCTCTTTGTACCGGAAGTGATTAAGAATTAAATTACGAACACATACATATAAAAAAGCAGGTAAAACCGTTTCATAAAGTCCTAATAATATAGGCCAGTTAATCTCACTTATGCGACTCTCGCTTGCATTCGTTAACTAGCTAAGAAGAGAGTCTGGTGGACTACATATGGTTTGGGCATTCTTTTACTGGCCTAAAATAATAGTAAATTATTCGCAGCACCCGAGTGTCTGCAAGGATACCGATCTCGATTCCATTTTTGTGTTTATGCGATCGGCTGTGTATCGATCGAATAGGTAAATACGTAACTGGCAGGTAAGCACAATCCCTATCAATTTTACGTTCAAATTATGGATGAATCAAAGACAAAGTAAACAATATGACAGCATTGTACATACAACTATTTTTGGCTGATTAGCCGCCTCATTTTTATTACTGTTGTGTTTAATGCATCAGAAAAATTATTTTTTAAGACCTGACTCGGCATGTAATACATAATGGTGGTGGCACAAATCGTGCGTGCAGTCATTTTTGTTGTTTTCACCAAAAACATATCAAATTCTTCCATAAGATATCTATATGCTCAATCTCTAACACATATTCCGTTAAATTTGTGCCAATAAAAAGTTGCCTTGGGTAAAGTACTTACGAATATAGACAGGCAAATCCAAATCTCGTAAAAGGCGCCTGCGTTAAAAACCATGCATGCGATTGTTGCTGTGATGTGCTTTTGTACATAATTCCAAAATGATTTAGATGCATTATGGTCTGTCCATTTGAGCTTGTGATTAGGACCACATATCCACCCGAAAAGGGCATAAATATACAATAGATTGGCACGTGAAACGGCGTGATGCAGACACTCCTGACGGATAAATATCTCCAAAAATTGACACCGATCATGCAGCGCGTTATGGATAGGGAAGGGAATCGAGATTGGTATGCTTGCAGACACTCTCTAGTAGAACAATTATTACTGTTACTAGTGTTAGGCTTGTATTTATAGCCGTTGTATGTAGGTACTCTCTGGGTTGAGGGGTAGCGATAGGGTTAGGGTCAGGGTAATCTTTAGGGTCAGTACTCGCAGTAGGAGGACAATTAAATTGGGCCATTTAAATTAAAGTGGTCATGGTTTGTTAGCTGCTAGACGACAGCATAGATTAATTCAACGATATGTCATTTCTGAATGTTACATTGAGCGATAAATTCTGATCATTACACAATATGTTACTGTAGGTAGGACAATCCATTTTCAAAGATGGTCACTGCCTTAAATATCGGCTGTAAGGTGCTGAACATTGCATTTTGCCAGTCAGATGCAACACTTCTGACATCAGCCTAGCTATTCACATGCAGTGTGACATCCCACACATAGCAGTGTTAAAAAAATTTAAGTTCTTGGAAAATTTAAAATATTTATTATACTTCCTGCAGATCTAAGTTGTATGTCGCAAATTCATAAACGTTGTGAAGAGTATCGATCAGATTTTGTCTGCACCTTGTAATTCAATTGATTCCTAGTTCCTGGTGGACAGTATGAACCTAAATCGTGAATATGCCCAATTCCATCCATACATTTAGTATGATGTCATAATGGGGTAAAACAGCCCCTCAGCGGTGATATATAACATCATGTATAGGGGTCGTTTTAACCCATGTTTAACTATGACATTACAAGTATATTTACACAATGCACTATTTTAAAGTAATAAAGCCATCACAATAGTGGTCCACAAAAATATTACCATTGTTGTTGCCATGGCAATGTACAATGAATGATGACATGCAACATCCAGTTTTATATACCCAATTTGGAAACCTCCCATCATATCAGTCCTTGGTAGGCCCCTCCTCGTTGATATTTTTGTGGTCAAACTGTTGTAGGTATTACCAAAAGTGACCTGGAGAAAACTAGTCTCGGAGATAGAGCCGCCAGAGCCAGACACACTGCCGGTGTGCCAGAGAAAAACAGTGCCAACACGCAGGTACAGTGCCATTGTAAACAGATTGTGGAATTTTTTGCATAACGCATCAAAAGAATATTATGCCATATTTACTGTATAATAACGTTTTTTTTCTTCAGTGAAACATCGATTGAGTACACATAACTTTTGTATACTTTACTCCCCTTCTTGTATTATATCAGTGAGACACAATTATAGAACAATGACAAAAATCTTTTGTTAAAGACGCTAGACTTAGTGCAGAAAATGGCCACAATTGCTCGGATAATTCTGCCCTCACCATATCATGTACATCCGTATTATGGACTCTTCTAAATCAAAAATTGTTGCAACTTTTAGCCAAATCCAAGACCTACCTGAATCCTACACAACATTTTGGATTACGTTCACACTTTTAGTTGTATAACTACATGAGTTTGTGCACCATTAAAAGGTTTCTTAATCTTAACAAAAAGAAAATAGCTATTTTTGTGTGCGTATTTGAACCCTTCCCCTAGTAGAAAATCACACAAAAATGCTAATAATTCATAATAAATAAAAAAACTTAATATTGATTTACCAGTATATCGAAAGCTGGTTCAGATTTTAAAATGTTATGCTTTTCTGCTACCAACGTCATCATGTGATTGGGTTAGTTATTTTAAGTAATTTTTTTACTCAGTTATGGCCTATCAAGTTTGTGGGTCAATTAAGGGATATCCAAATTATGTCTTTCTTTCTTTGATGTTTGTCTTTTTTTCCACAGACGCATCATGGAATAAACAATGTTTTTGTTGCAATTAATTAACATATCATTTGAAAATGAATGTTTAAAGCTAATACTTTTTTGTAATTCATGTAAAATAGTTATAACTGAGAAATAACAAGTAAACTATTGTATTAAGTGATTTCAATCACATGTGAGAATTGGCTTTTCGAAACAACAAACGATATACCTCCTTCTGTAATAGTGTTTGTGTTTTATTTTTAGTTTCACAACACATCCGTTGAAATGGGCAAAGAAGATAAAAACAAAGGCAATGCAGAGATCCATATCTTGGATACAACACAAGAAGACTCTCGGCTTACTGAATCAGACTTCAACCAAGACAGCATTTCTTCAACAAATTGTGAAGTTTATACTACTCAAACATGTTGTTTTGGTGACAAGTGACAGAAAATCTAAACACAGAAGGCGAGCAAACAGAAGCCATGCAAGAAGACAGAGTAGGCAGTCGACAAAGAGATAGTGGTGATGTTCTCATCACCGCAGGTTTCGAAACAGTGAAATCTGAAGTAGAAGAAGAATTCAGTGAACAGGAACATGTTCTGCAATTCCAAAACACAGATCAGCTGCCATCATTGACTGACAGTGTTAATGAAGTGACCAAAGTGAAACAAGAGAAGGTAGACCCTGATGACTGTGGCAGAGCCAGTGAAGAGACGAGACATTGGGTCGTGTGTGAGGATGGCATACTGACTAAGTTCAATGCAGAACACATTCAGAGTGTCTCAGAGACATGTGCAGGTGAAGACTGCAGTGAAAACGTTCATCAAAAGCAACAATGCAGCAATACGAATGATAAACAAATCGGCCAGGTACAATGGAATGAGAGATTGAACCCAATTTCTGGAAATGAAATATCTTTCACACCATCCAGAAGTGTTATAGATCCTGGACGGTGTCCTCGTGGTTTTAAGCCATACATTTGTACAAAAAGTGGAGATTCATTCAGTGATGGCAGTAGTTTGGCAGTTCATCAGAAAATACATACGACACAGTTGAATTCTGGTGGCACATCTGGAATAGTACACACAAAGTGCAGTACCCCTAAAGGACTTGAAATGACTCACACAGGTGAGAAACCATACATTTGTGATACTTGTGGAAAGTCATTTGCAAAGTTAAAAATCCTAAAAAAACATGAAAGGATTCACACAGTCAAGGAGCTATACACCTGTGATACCTGTGGAAAGTCATTCAAACATTTAAGTAGATTTATAATACATGAAAGGATTCACACAGGTGTAAAACCATACACATGTGATACATGTGGACAGTCATTCACAATGCTAGGTAATCTTAGAGTTCATGAAATAAGTCACGCAGTGGAGAAACCATACACTTGTGATACCTGTGGAAAGTCATTCACACAGTCAAGATATCTCAAAGAACATGTAATGATTCACACAGGTAAGAGACCATATACTTGTAATACCTGTGGAAAGTCATACATATACTCTAGAAACCTTAAAGGCCACGAGAGGACACACACACGGGAGAAACCGTACACAGACATAATTCCTCCAACAAATTGTGGAGTTATTGTCAGTAGTCAAAGTTGTTCTGATGACTACAATGTGATATCTAACGTAATGACTGAAGACGAGCATTCGGAAACATTGCAAGAAGACATTGTGGGCAGTCGACATAGACATATTGTTGGAGATTGCGTCACTGCAACTTTGCAAACTATAAAATGTGAGGAAGAAGGAGAATTAAGTGGACAAGAACATATTCAGCGACTACAAAACAAAGATCAGTTCCCAAAATGGTCTCACAGTGTTAATGAACTGATGAAAGTTAAACAAGAGAAGACAGACAGTGATGACTGTGACAGAGACTTTGAAGAGACGAGACATTGGGTCATGTGTGAGGCTGATGGGCTAAATGAGGTCAAAGCCGAAGACACCCAGAATGTCGTAGAGACATGTGCAGGTGAAAATTGTTGTAAAAATTTTCATCAGAAACAACACTGCTATAACACAGATGATACACAAAGCAACGAAACACAATCTGAGGTGAAGCTCGATGCGAGTTCTGCAAATGGAAATGCATTCACACCGTCTATTCATCAAATCGGTAGCACTGGTTTTAAGCCATATATTTGTACAATGTGTGGAGACTCATTCATAGATGACAGTAATTTGGCACTTCATCAACTAATACACACCGGTCATTTGTATTCGGGGACCACATCTGGAATATCACTTACAAAGTGCAGTACCTCTAAAGGTTGTGAAACGATTAACACATGTGAGAAATCAAACACCTGCGGTACTTGTGGCAAATCATTTTCATCGTTAAATCACATGAAAGTACATGAATTGACTCACACAGGTGTAAAACAGTACACTTGTGATACATGTGGAAAGTCATTCAGAAAGTTCGGTAACCTTAGACAACATGAAATGACTCACACAGGTAAGAGACCGTACACTTGTGATACATGTGGAAAGTCTTTCACAACGAACCATACACTTAAAGATCACAAACGGACTCACACAGGTGAGAGACCTTACACTTGTGATACATGTGGAAAGTCTTTCACAACGAACAGTAGACTTAAAGATCATAAACGGACTCACGCAGGTGAGAAACCGTACATTTGTGACACGTGTGGCAAGTCATTTTCACTGATCAGCACCCTTAAACAGCACGAAAGAACTCACACAGGTCTGAAGCCTTTCCCCTGTCGAACCTGTGGGAAGTCGTTCAAACGTTTGAATGAACTGAATGTGCACGAACGAATACACACCGGTGTGAAGCCTTACACTTGTGACTCGTGTGGAAAGTCATTCAGAACTTGTGGTGGTCTTAGAAGCCACGCAATGACACACACAGGTGAGAAACCTTTCGCTTGTGCAACGTGTGGGCAGATGTTCACACATTTATGTAATCTTAAACGGCACGAAAGAACACACGTACAGGTGTGAGACATTTCGCCTGTAGCTATTCACAACTTCCAGCCATCTTGGGGCACTCGAAAATGTCACCTTTGTGAGAAACCATAACTGGTTACAAAATGTGAAAAAGACGTTTGTTCAGTTCATCCCCGGGCTGCACAAAAGAATGTGAACACCATCATTGTACAGAAATCATGGCATTGTTGCAGTATATATACATGTATATATTATATACATTGTTGCAATATATATATATATGTGTATATAATAAAATCTTTATTGTCTCCCATTAAAATGGCAATTGTACAGTTTTTTTAAGATACATAAATTTCCGTAATGATACGGTCGACGTCATCGTCGTCTAAAATATTGCATATCTTAAGACCATTCCTGATGTCTAACATTTCCGGTAACACGTTCACGTTCGATAGTGTTACGTTGGACAAACCAGCCTGCCACACACGGCCAATGTTGTACATAGACACTTCGTACATTGCATCACATTCCCTTAAGATATAACGGTAGTTTGAGCTACAATTTGACCATGGATTTGCAATGGACAACTTAGCAACACTGCTTATAATCGGTGAACTGTGGTTCATAGCTTCATGAATGAATTTGGAGAACCTTTGCTTAAAGATTACCAATAACGGCAAGCTATCTGATAACAATGATATAACATCACCGTGTGTAAGTGGTGCTAGCTCCCACAACATTATAAGCGCTTTTCGCCATGCAATGCAAATAGTGCCAACATTCTTACTCTGAAGATCCCACAGTGGGGCTCCATAATAAGAGCAGCAATATTGTTTAAATAAATTGCACGTTGCATTCATCTTAATATGACCGAAATCAGCCATGAATATATTATACCCTCTTCAGAATTTGGCAGAGGCATCGACGACTAGACTATCCTTATTAACAACGGATATATGATGGCCCAAATGTACAGCATCTTGGGCACTGTCCAACTCGGTATCATTAAAAAACACAGTTCTGTTGTCTGGTCTGTCTAAAAATCAAATATCTACTCTTAGTACCGTTAAAATGTACACAGTATTCGTTTGCATTGTTTTCGCATATATCTATTAAAACCTTGCAGATCTTGTGGGTGTTAGCAAAGTGAGATCATCTGCGTATCCGACGCAACCCGTATAGTGCTTGCCCATGTGGCATCCCACTCCACTCTTTTTTAACTGTTCAAACAATCCATCCCTGTATATGGAGAAAAGAATAGGGGAAAGGATTGCTCCCTGTTTTACTCCGTTACATGCGGTAAACTGGGATGACATACTAGAGCCCATCTTACTTGAAGTTTTTGTTTAGTATACATATACAACAGCAGTCTTAATACCAGAGGTGATACCTTACGTTTTAGAAGTACTCTAAAAAGCTTACAATAATTGGCCATGTCAGATGCTTTGCTGGCATCTAACATGAATGCATACACATTACTGACGTTTCCACTATAATAACTGATTGTCTCCATCATAACATATATGTGCAGTGAGCAGTAGACATATTTCGTTTAAATCCAAGTTGCAAATGCGATATTGCATGCGCACTTTGTTCCTTAGATAGTACAACAACATTAAACAGTTTGACAACAAGGCTGCCAAGAGTAATAGCTCTAAAACTGTCGGATGTACTTACTAATTGTCTCTTGTCTTTTGGTATAGGAACCATAGACTAACATTGAGTCGGGGGTAAAACCATGTATTAACATACTGTTAAAATTGAGACACTCGTTACCATCCGACTTACCCAGCTTCATATATCATACGCAATATTTTCTTTAATCTGTTTGTTTATCTAAGTGCTATGCCGAAGTGTTTGCAGCCAAACGTGACGTATGCATACTGCAGACGTTCAGCATACTTAGATCGTCCATCTTTGATGCGTTTCTTCGCCTGTACAATAGTTTGCGAACCTGTTTTGTGTATTGGACCAACGTTTCTTGCTGGTAGATGGCAATGGCACTTTCAAACTCTTCCCAAAACCGAAATTGTTTTCCCAGCTGGAAGTCACCCATGCTGATAATGCAATCACCTAAAAGAGGAATGTAAAAGACGACTTGGCTTAATTATAAATTAACTAATCACCGTATTATCCTCTACTAGTAGCAATACAAATAGTACAGTTACGTAGGTACTTCACTCAAAACAACTTTTCTAACCGTTTATTTGAGGAAATTTGATAGAATATGTCTTAAGAGATTTAGCACATACAGCTGTATGTACCTTACGGCAGAATTTGATCATGTTTTTGCTAAAACAGCAAAAAAAAACGTTTGGACGAGCCTAAGATTCCATTTCTAATTTGCTGAGCTGGGCTCTGAATTACAAATCGTTTCTTATTCGCAGAATGTGTGCGCTATAGTGTAGTTCGCAGATTCCAGCTGGGCTCTGCGTCTATTTTTCCTCATTCACGCTTATTTTGGCCAGTCATTAAACAGACAGCGCTGCATCTTGCGACGAGTACTTTACGATACTTCAGGGGACAATAACTGGAGAGGGTCGACAACTGGCCTGTCTAATAACTTGTTCCTTCCATAATTCACAGTTCTGTAAAGAATATGATCTATTTCTGCACTGTAAACGATGTGAATGGGTGAAGTATACAAATTCATACATGTTGTCAACAAATAAACATTAAGCACTGTAATCTATCCCAAAACGTATATTTTATTACAACATTTACCTCGTGGCTTCCATCTTTGCTGGTTGGTCAGCTCAGCGCTGAAAGGCGCTATCTAATTGGTTGATCGCGGGCTCTGCAAATAAGATTTCATTTCTTATTCGGGGCCGGTATCATGAAGCGTACTTAAAGTTTCGCAATTACTTAGCGTCACGTGTTTGCATAAACTCATATGTTCGCTTATATTTAAAAAAAATCACGTAATTTACTAAGACAATCATCTTAGCGTTAAGAACGTTCTTAGCCGCTTCATGAAACCGACCCGTCGTCAGTCGTTCTTTTACGTCCCAAATTGAGACGTGACCAACATTAACATAATCTCGAAGTCATGAGTCCCCAATGTTGAGAACCAGGTTTGTACACTATGCATGCGTGCGTGTGCGTGCGTGCGTGCGTGCGTGCGTGCGTGCGTCAACAGTTTGATGGTTGTGGTTTGATGTGTATGTTTCTATGTATTGGGCAGGGGTGGTGTGTATATGTGGAAATATGTGAGGGTGTGTGGGTGTACAGGTATGCATATGGTGTCTCGAATTTACGTCGTTTTAGCTAACGTTATTTTTTTTGAGGTATCAATAGGCTTTATTGCTGCTACAATATACATTTTGCCGACAAGTCGCGTAACTATTCTGAAAACAAATTTATCAATTCTTTCTTTGATGTAATTATTTACTTATGCCTGTTTGCTCGCTGGGGGGGGGGCAATAGGCCATCGACCATGGTCCCGCACTGTGGTCCGTTTGATGCCATTTTCTTAATTTCTCTGCCGATGTATCCTATCTGCTTTCTTTCGCTTTCCGTGTCTTTCTGTCGGGTTTCCTACGTGTATCTCCTATCCACCTCCATGTCAAAAAGGTAAAGGTAAATTCTTATATAGCGCAGTATCCAGTCCCCAGGACTGCTCAAACCGCTTTAATTGAACTTTACTACCTCCACCATCTCGACTTCTCTGGGAAGCATTTAGCCACACTACAATTAATGCGCGAAGACTATTCGTACACAAATATCCACCACCGTCTATAGCCAGGTATTCATTCATACAGCTAAATGAACTGAATCAATGTAGAGTAAACGAACTTGCACAAGGTTCGACACCGTCGCACAGGAATCGAACCCACGTTTTCTCTGTCGAGGATTCGGAGCTCTTATCGCTGCGCTACTGCGCTCCACTAATGTCATCTTCTTTATTTCGTCTTCTATTGGTAGTTGTTTGGTCCATTCCCATAGTGTAATATTGGGCATCTTGTCTGACCACTTTAGGTGTAGGGTTCTGCGCAGGCATTTGTTGATGAAAGTCTGTTATCTTTTTTAGTAATTTCTGTGTAATTAACCGTGTTTCCGAGCCATAGAGTAATACTGACTTGAGATTTCAGTTATATATCCTCAGTTTGGTGTTAATCTTTATTTGTTTTGCCTTCCAAATGTTTCTCAAAATGACCCGTGCGTGTTTGCGTGTATGTATGTGTTTGGTGTGTGCGTGTGTGTGTGTGTGTGTGTGTGCGTGCGTGCGTGCCTACGTGCATGCGTGCGTGTGATACAGGTAGGCATATGGTGTCTTTCGAATTTATGTCGTTTTAGCTAACGTTGTGTTTTAGTGAAGTATCTGTAGGCGTTATTGCTAGTACAATATATTTTGCCGACGAGATACGTAACTATTCTGGGGACAAAGGTGTTATTTAATTGTTAGAGGTGCCCGCATTATAATTGGAAAACACCCCTGCCCACAATATCTTCCTAAACGCATGCAACTATAATTGAGATGACGTTTACATGAGTGTGCCTGTGTATCGGTACCCGGTATGTTAAACTTTTCCTCCTAGACGATTTGCATAGCAGACACCAAAATGGATTCATGTTTTAAAACACGTCAACGTACCTATAAGTACTGTAGACTATATTTAATAATAGATGCCTTTCTAACCGTATTTACGCAGACGTATAGGTCTAGGCGCCACACTTATGGAGAACACTTGGCAGACGGAATTAACGATATGTGGGGTGAAACATACAACGAATTGTTAATTTTATTGACAACGAATAGGAATGTATTGTGACAAATAAAACATGGTCAGAAACGTATCAATGTTCAGTGATCAACTGAATATAAACAGAAGCACGGACGCCAACACAATTACAAAGACACGGTCCTACCTTCCGAGCCGGTTGTCCGGGATCAGCAGTCAGAATTTTCATCGGGCAGCTAGCTGGGTGGCGTCGTAAACGAGACTTTGGAAATTCAGCGTTGATGCTCCACCGTGTATCCTTACAGGCTGGTGATTATATCAATGCTGGGTGGTAGTGGTGAATCCGAGCTCTGGATGCAATTAAGTTTCCCCACACTGCATTGAAGAAAGACGCTGGATAACCCACAGTGATATCGCCGGTGTTGGAGGTTCACGACATTCACACCCCAGATACCATAAAAATTTTCGTCTTGGGCCAAAGTTGGCAGAGAATGACAGCCTATAGCTTGGAATGCCAACCATGGGCCAATGTTGATAGGCCAGTGCTAGGCCAGGCATCGGAACTGCCATCGTTGAACCAACATTGGCCCGATCTTACCCCAATGTTGGCTGCCAACATTGCGCAATATAGTAACATACATTGGGCCAATATTTGCCAGAGTTGGAAATGCTATCAGGGAAATCGCCAAGAATGAGAAACGACACGACACCGCAACTATTAACTCCAAAAACTACCCCATCGGCATCGCAAACATCTCCTACACTACCCCTCCTCCGCCACCGTGATAGTCTCCGACACAACCCCCTCCCCCAACCACGCAACAGGTCTATCAATTGGCGGTTTTGGTTAGCCTCAGGCGACTCCCCCCAGTATTCACCAGTTCTGACACCCGTAGGCCCTTTCATGTAGGCTATATGAATCAACTAATTTATTTCAATGGTATAAGAAATATATCTTTAAAGTTTCTATGGAAACACCTTTAGATATAAATTGCGTCGATGCGGTGCGTACTGCAAGGAATGTATCGATATGACAGTTTCTAGACGATCACACCTGACCACCTGGCTACTTAGCATAATCTACGTTTCTGTTAGCGAAATTGCGGTTAAGCAAAGTATGAAAACTATCGATGTCGTTCTTTGTGTATACATAGTCTACGCTAAAGTCCACCTGGTTCTGTAGTGCCCTTGCATTTCAAGGTGCATTCGGAGATCGTCTATCTTTTAAATATAAATTTCCAATGAATCAACATCCCGCATCTATGTCACTTTCCTGAACACCATTATAAACTTGTTTCACACATTATGCAAGTTAAAAAATTGGCGCAAAACACGAAACATTATATCCGCGGACTCTGACGTGCATTAAGATGTATTGGGGCCCTGTGGCAAGTTTGAATTGTGAGGGCCCCCCCACCAAAAAACATGGAGCTCTGGGCCCTGGAATAAATGTTGTTCTAACTAATTACCCTGGATCTCGGGACCCTAGAATGATTTTATTCTCACTTGACTGGGGCGCCCCATTAGCTCGGAGTTAAGGATTTTTTTCTCATTTCAGTGAGCCCCAGGGAGCTCTGGTCCTTGGTTTTTTCATCGGCGCTCCGGGAGCTACTGACCGTGGGGCACGTGACCCAGTCAGGGACGGATCCATAGAGAGTAGTCTAGGGGAACTTTCAATTGTACCCCCCTTGAGGATCGCCAAAAAACCTCCACTGAACCAAATTCATATCGGATAGGCTGAGCCGGGACTTCAGAATGACTCCGCTGTCGAGTTATCGCGGTGTCGCGATGTCGCCACTCCGCCGTCGCCCTGTCGGATCTTGACATTGGAGCTAGCGTGGGGGGTGTTATTGAAGATTTTTTGCCAGAGCTTCAACACCACTCTGCCGTCGCGCTGTCGGATCATGACATCGGAATACGATGTCTGATCATGACATCGGAATACGATGGGGGGATGCTGTTGAACATTTATTCAAAATTTCTGAAGCTCACCAAAATCCTTTGATTGCACCCTCTTGAGACTAACCTAAGCGGGGCCACATTCCAAAGTCTAGGTGGCACATAATGGGGACACATTCCAAAGATCATAGCGAGACCAAAAGAGTAGCGGGCACGTGCCCCTAGGCCTCCCCTGCTGGGTCCGCCTATGTCAGTTATGGTAATTAGCAACCGGCGTCCCATGGCGCGCGAGGATGGACGCTTGTCGTGAATGTGCAACATAGAATTGGCGCATGCTTATACTGGCGCGACATTCATAGGAAGTTGCGCACTGCGTAGCTACGAATTTTGGACACGCTGAAGTTCAAAGATGACTCCTAGATTCAGCTCCGAGGTTGCTGGCGTGATATACTGATTCAAAATACGCGTAGAGAAAACATCCAGTTTACTACTCTGCATTGGAGTACCAATAATGATCAATTCAGTTTTATTTGCATTAAATTTAAACTTGCTGTCAGTCATCCAGTGGAAGATATCTTGGAGGCAATCACTAAGTTGGTTAAGGGGGCGATTTGTATGCGAGGTAACCAACGAAATGTAGATCTGAGTATCATCAGCATAACGGCTTTCTTACAGGAGTAAGCAGTGAATGCAAATAAGACGGTTGCTTACTGGACAGCGCCTGGTATGTAACGGTACAGATCTTAAATATTATGCGATATCGTACAGGAATCCAATGCAAAGAATTCAAAAGTAGTACAGAAAAACGAGGAGATCTTGTAGCTACAGATGTTTTCTTCGTCTTTGTTTTCTTCATATTATTATTATTACTACATCGCTTTATTGTTGTTGCAGTAACCGGTCTCGATGACTTCGACATGTGGACTATACGAGTTCAACAATGCGTGCGATACGGCAACAGGACTAAGCAAGTTGACGAAGCGGCTGCAAAGCTTTAGGCTTAGAGATTGTTGTATTATTCATAGATATCGGACATTAAAATACATATGAAGGTATTAAAAAGCGTGTATCGTTTTAATTTATTTTAGGTAACCATGGTTCTCAAGAGAGAATACTCCTTTCGCTGTTGGAACACCCTGGTAAATCACACTTACTCCACCCCGACAGGGATTTGTGGTTGGTTGGTCGGCTTGCAGATTCCTTCCATAGCTTACTGTCAGTCATTTTAACCGGATATTGTTGTGATCTCAAGTAAGTTAGCCTTAACTGAGACATGGCTAGAAACCGACACTAATAATCAGGTTATAAACGAACTCATGCCATCTGCATGATTACACAATACAACACATATTTCGACCAAATGATAAGAACGGTGAAGGTGTGTCCGTACTCTACAACTGCGGATTGACCATTAAGACTGTAGATTCTACACGGAATGGCATGAGGTGACCTTAATTTCCACCTCGACAACATTACCGATGCAGATGCGGTGCGCTTCAATGGCACGTTGGAAGCTCACGGAGTGGTACAACACGTGGTGAGACCCACACTGTATGGCCCATCTTGTGTGTGACTCGCCCAACAAGTGATGTGATTTAGACCCGATTCCTACGTGGCTTTTGGTATAGTGTCTAGATCATTACGTGCCGTTGATTACAGCCATTATGAACAAATCGTTGGCAACGTCAGTGGTACCCGTGTGTTTCAAACGTGCAGCTGTGAGACCATTGCTTAAAAGGCCGGGCCTCGAAAAGGAAGTTCTGAATTAGTATTGGCTTGTGTCAAACCTACCATACGTGTCGAAACTTCTCGAGAAAGTGGTTGAGCACCATTTGAAAGATCACATGGACATCAACAATCTACACGATATTCACCAATCGGCGTACCGCAATAATTACTCAACCTAGTGAAAGCCCAGAACGACATTGCAGAAGCTCTTGATCAAAAACGTGTTTGATTTGTCCAGTGCGTTTGACGTCATCGACCATGGCATAATGCTTAAGCGTTTTCAACACTCATTTGGCATGACTGCAGAAGCCCGGGATTGGATGAGATCCTATATTAGCGGCAGAACACAATGTGTCTCGGTTGGCCTCGCAACTTCGTTTAACGCATATCTATATTGCGGCGTGCCACAAGGATCTGTGTTGGGACCGTAACTGTACTGTATGTACACTAAACCAGTTGTCGATATAGTGAATAAAGATAATCTTCGTTACCACTGTTATACAAACGACACACAAATATATTTATCCATCAAGCCTGGCGAGAACTGGGCCAGTGAAAGGTCAGCCATTGAAGCCTGTGTGGCGGATGTTGGCGGGTGGATGAATAGAAACATATTAAAACTGAACCTAGAAAAAAACTAACTCATTGTGTTTTCGTCCAAACACCGAGTTCATCAGGTGAACTACTTGTCCCTCATGATCGGAGGCAGACTACTACACGCTGTGCAATCCGTGAGAACTATTAGAGTTATTATGCACAGCGGCATGACAATGGAGAAACAGGTGAATGCGATCTCCAAGTCCTGTTTCTACCACATCCGAAATATTGGCAAAGTCAGACAATACATCACAAATGACGCCTGTAAGATTCCAGTCCAGGCACTGGTAACATCTCGCCTGGACTATGGAAACGCACTGCTGCAATGTTTTCCTCAGGTATTTTCCTGTTCGCCTAATCATCAGGACACGCAAGAGCGAACTACATTGGCTGTCAGTGAAATGCCGGCTCAGCTTGTCAACGGTCAGCGGTCAACACTTGTACGTATAAAGTGCTCAACGGATTGGCACCGGCATACATGAGTGACATTGTGCAGAAACATCAACCTACTCGTACCTTAAGATCAACGGAGAAATCACTTCTCGTCGTACCTGTACCTTATGGTGAACATTGTTTCAGGAGACACACGGCCATACTCAGGAACGACTTGCCTGAGAATCTTAAACGACTGAACACTCTCAGCTCTTTCAAGAGACATTTAAAAACATCTCTTTAAACTGGTGTACGTACGACTGACGTGATCGAGTCACGCTCTCGTTTTAATGACATTAGTATACTAATGATTTATTCGTAATGTTTTATTCATGTGTGTGTATTATAGCTACAATTTATAAGTGTAATGTCTACGTATTTATTTGTTTAAGTCAAGTTTAAATCAATTTTTGTACACTATTTATTTTGTAAATAATCTATATTTTATAGTTTTATTTAATTTATGCTGCTTTTTGTAAAGCGTCAAGTGGATTCGGGCGCTATATAAATTACGATATTATTATTATTATTGAATGACTGGTTGATTGCCTACGGTGCCTTTTTCGTCATTTGATGCATCATTTCGTAATAAAAACCCTGGAAAACAAAGAAATGTCGTATTGTTTGTTTTACACAGTTGTGCAGTCAAAGGATGTCAGTTGATAAACAACGAAGATACGCTAATTTTCAAAACCTGTAGCTTATAGTCATAATCACACTCGCTAGATGCATTGCTGTAGGATATTTGCGTGGGACATGAAGTAAATTAGGCTGTTGCGGGACACATGGGACGCGGTTGCAGCATGCAGAGCATAGCACTCTCAATCGAATCCTTTTGATGCCATATCGAACATTGTGCAAGTTCGTTCACTCCACACTGTCCCAGTTCACTCAGCTGTATGTGTGAGAACAACGTAACTCCATTATGAGAAAGACGGATAATACACTAAGCGAGGGACGGACGTCATTGTTTGTCTACCGAATAGAACATGTGACTGAAAGGGTAGAGAAGGTATTGGGGCATGGCAAGGGAGGGTCTATACTAGTACACGTAGGAACAAATAATGCAGACAGGGAGGGAATAACTGGGATAGTACAGAAGTATAGTGAGGAAGCTAAAGAAGACAAGAGTTGAACAGATTATTCTCTCAGGAATTTTGCGAGTAATGGGAGGAAGGGGGCACCATATAGAAACTGCAAGAGGATGGCGATCAACGCACTAGTTGAACAGATGTGTGAAGAAGAGGGGGTGGTATTCATAGATTTATGGGGATACTTTGTTGGGAGGGAAGATATGTACACGAGAGATGGCCTCCATCTTAGTGGAAGGGGAAGCAGTTTTCTGAGAGAACCTGCTGCGATCTGTTGACAGTGGGACAGGTTGCATCTATTTAAACTAGATTCGCAGGGGGGACTCACAGAGAAGCCTGAAACTGGAGGCATAGATAAAAACAGCACAAATAAACCAGCAAAGAACAGTCTGGGAAACTCTTCTGAAGTTGGATATACATGTGTTTGTTTAAATGCAAGGAGTAAACAAAAGAAATGAACTAAACATTATGGTAGAAGATATTGACCCTCACATAATAGGGATAACCGAATCAGAGACCACCACCGATATATCAGATGCCAAATTGGGACTGACAGGATATGTAATGTTTAGGAAAGATAGAATAGGAAGAAAGGGAGGTGGAGTTATTTTATATATTAACTAAACTATCCAGGCTTATGAAATAAAATTAGAAAGAGAAGCACATTGCAAAGAAGCTGTATGGTGTAACATAGTTACAGGAAACTCAACGTTAACAGTTGGGTTAGTTTATGAAAGTCCAAACATAAGCATAGAAGAGAATGAAAAAATACAAAACGCTATAAGGGAAGTAAGCAAACGGGACTGTATTATTATGGGGAATTTTAACCATGGGCATATAGAAAGGAAATCTCTACAGAGTATGGGGAGTGAGAACCACAAGTTTCTAGTTTTAGTACAAGATGCTTTCCTTTCTCAACATGTGGTAGAACCAACCAGAGGTGAGAATGTGTTACACATAGTTTTGTCCTCACAGAATGAATTAGTTGACAATGTCAAGATATGTGAGCCACTGGGGAGTAATGATCACAACCAGATACATTTTTCCATCAAAGTAAACTCAGAAAAGAATAGTAAAAAGCAATATAGGAGAACTTTCCACAAAGGAAGGTATCAGGACATGAGGAATTATTTAGCAAAAATAAACTGGAATAACACATTGAAGAATAAGACAGCAACATAATGCTGGAATATCTTAACGAGTGAAATTAAGTGCGTGGTCGATAAATTTGTACCTTTCAAAAAACAAGGGAAACGGTCCAAAAAGAAACACTTATCGAAAGAAGTCATTAGAAAAACTAAGTATAAACAAATGATGTGGAAGTCATAGATGTAGTGCAAATGATGAAGATTACAACATTTGTAAAGAAGCACTTATCCAAGCTACAACTGAAATTAGAAATTCAAAGAGAAGCTATGAAGAAAAATTTGCTAGTAATATAAAACCTGACAGCAAGAATATTTATGCGTATGTTCGAAGCAAACAGAAAGTTCAGAATAAGGTCGGTCCTCTAGAAGGTAGTGCTGGAAATATAATATCAGAGGGATTCTTAATGGCAGAAGACCTGAAAGAGTAACTTAATTTAGTGTTTACCAGAGAAGATATTAGTTCACTGCCAGTACCAGAGGCTAAGTTCAAGGGGCAGATTAAGACTATTTAGGACAGTTTATTGTAACCCCGGAATTGGTAACTAAGAAAATAAGGGCTATGAAGGATAATAAATCACCTGGAGTGGATGGGATTCCGCCCAAACTACTATTGGAAATTGTAAAACAAATTAGCGTACCGCTTGCTACAGTTTTCAATTTGTCATTAGAAGAGGGAGTGGTTCCTTTAGAATGGAAAGAGGCAAACATTATACCGTTATTTAAAAAAGGTTCGAAAAACAAGTCAGAGAATTATAGACCAGTGAGTTTAACATCAGTGATTTGCAAATTATTAGAAAGTCTAATTAAAGATCACATCGTGGATTTTCTTGTTAAACATAACTTAATAAACCCATCTCAACAAGGTTTTTTTAAAGCGAGGTCATGCTTAACAAATATGTTATGTTTTTTGGAAGACATCACTAAGTGGGTAGATGAGGGATCACCAGTAGATATCATCTACTTAGATTTTCAAAAAGCTTTCGACAAAGTACCACATCAAAGATTACTGCTTAAACTGAAGGCCCATGGCATAAGAAATAGTATAATAAACTGGATAAAAAAATGGCTGATTGACAGAAGACAACGTGTAGTAATTGATGGGGAGGCTTCAAAGTGGAAATCGGTATTGAGTGGGGTACTACAGGGATCAGTACTAGGACCTACATTATTCTTAATGTATATTAATGATTTGGATGATGATATAACAAGTAATGTTTTGAAATTTGCGGATGATACAACAGTTTTTACAAGGTTTAAAAGTGATGGAGATAAAGAGCATTTACAAGATGATCTTGACAGGTTGATCAAATGGTCTGAAAAGTGGCAAATGCTGTTAAATTTTGGGAAATGCAAATGCCTCCACACAGGACATGGGAACGAAGATGTGGAATATACAAAGGGGGGTACTGTACTACAAAAGTTTCAGAGCAGTGCGAAATTGCAGCTTCAAAGGGAAATCAAATCCTTGGATTAATTAGGCGACATATAGCGTATAAGGAAAAGAGCTTATAATACCACTGTACAAAACAATAGTGAGGCCGCATTTAGAATATTCTATACAAGCGTGGAGGCCATATCGCAAGAAGGACATAGATATGCTAGAAAGAGTACAGAGGAGAGCGACTAAAATGATACCAAATCTGAGGGATCTTAGTTACGAAATACGCCTAAAAGAATGTGGTTTAACAACATTAGAGACCAGGAGATTGAGAGGAGATCACATAGAAGTATTTAAAATATTGAATGGTTATGAAAATATTGATAGAAACATTTTGTTCTCAGTTAAGAAAAATAGAAGGACCAGAGGACATGAAGCTACATTAGTAAAGGAGCAGTGTAGATTAGATATAAGAAAGTTCTCATTCTCACAAAGGACTGTAAATGAATGGAACAGATTATCTCCTGATTGTGTTGGTGCTAGTAGCGTGAATATGTTTAAAAATAAAATCGACACACACCTTAAAAAGGCGGGATACATGTAGATAAAAAGTATTGGACTCTCGATAAGCCAAAAGGCTTCCTTGTCCACCTGCCATCCAGAGTAATTTTCTGGATGGCAATCTTGTTAAATCTTGTTAAGGTTGAGAGGTCTAGGATCAATGCAGATCATGACAGCCCCAGAACGTTTCTTGGCCACAGACATTTGGTTCACCCAATCAGTGGGTTGGTCCACTTTGACTATGACACCAGTGTGCTCTAGTCGGTCTAGCTCATCTTTCACGGAACTGTTCAGTGATTCTGATAGGGTACGAGATTGCTTCACAAGTGTCAGTTCGTCATGATCCACCATGACATAGTCCACTTTGAACTTTGTAGCAGGATTTACGGTTTTAGCTCGGCATTTTCCGAGAGCTTCAGTCTTCACATTGTTCCACATCTTCATAGTGATTGGTTCTGGGCAGATATCTTTCTCCTTCACGTACTTCTTGGGCAGTATGCTGACAGTTGAACCACGGTCGACCTGCATCTTCACTGACTGCTTTTCGACCAGCATGTTGCACAAAATGGGACCTTCTTGTGAGGAGAGTCTTGAATACTGTGAACAGTCTTAGAGCATTGTGCGAAGCCTCTGAAATGGTTTCGGCCCCTACACGCATCACACTCTTGCCTCGTGCAGGGCAGAGTTCTTTCTTCATGGGGTGCGTTTTACAGCAGAATTTGCATTTTCGCTGACTAGCAGTTTTTCTTCCACCGAATGTCGACTTGGTAGTGTAGCGTCTGTGTCTTGTGTCAACTCGGTTCACTGCTTCTGTTTTATTCAGAATGTTGTATTGTTCTTCAGCCTCTTGCATGCACCGGCAGATGTCTACTGTTCTGGGAAGATCAAATTTCGATTGTGAAATTAGTTTGTTGCGGATCTTGTCACTCCTTACACAGAGGATTATCCCGTCGACAATCAACTAGTCTCGCATACAGTTGCAAAACTCACAGTTTTTGCTAGATTTTTTAACACTGAGTAGTATTGTTCAAATGACGCGTTTTCCTGATTCCGGGTTAAACTTATACCTTTCAAAGAATGTTTTTACTTCGCCCAAGATTATGGCAAGATATGTTCGTAATATTTTCTGATGATTTCGCAGGCTTGATGCGTTCTTCTTCCGTCAAATCCAAACCGTTGAAGACGCGTACTGCATCTTTTGCAATACAGTGTAGAAGAAGTGCCGTCACATATCTGTCTGGCTTAGTGTCGATTCCAGACACGATTAGATAGTTTTCCCACAGTTATTTCCACAACTTCCAGTTATTGACCTGATTGGTTTCCAGTTCCACCAACGCAGGTGAAGGAGAGCTCTGGGCAAGTTCACGCAGATGTGATTCTGAGACCGAGGGTCATCGACATTTGGAGCAGCCACAGCCGGTGTCCCGACAGCTGTGAATGAAATGGAATCAGTTTAGGTGGAATTGGAATCAGTTGATGTAAATAAAAGCAGTGGAATCGGAATTGCTTTCAGTTTAATCGGAATTTCTTACTCAGTTTTTTTATTCCTTAAGCGCTATTGGGTTTATTTTAAACAAAGTCAGGTTGCTATGCTTTTTTAAATTAAAAACTACTTTTATACTCTTAAAATATACAAATATGTATAATTTTTTTTAATCAACCGATTCCAGTACCACCTAAACCTATTCCACTACTTTCACATTGACCCGATTCTGATTCCAATTGTTGGAACTGGAATCGTTTATGTGGAATCAACCACAGATCTGCTGTCAATAGCCCTATATTGTATAATCCTTGGGCATATTTAGAATATAAGCATATGTTAAATGGTTATTCAGCGATTATGTAATAATGTAACTAGTTCATTTTGACATCATTTGACATATAATATATGACACCGGAATCGGGGGGGGGGGCTTTAGTCCCTCAATATTGTTGGTGGGGTGCCGGAGACAGGATTAGCCCCCTATAATTTGGCAATAGGTGTAGCAGTTGGAGGGTTTTGGTCATCCTCAAGGGAGTGCTGTTTGGTGATTTTGGTCAGCCTAAATGGGGTGTAATTGGAGGTTTTTGGTCAGTCTCAAGGGGTTGCAGTTCGAGGTTTGTGGTCAACCGTCACGGGGTTCAGTTGGAGGTTTTTTGTTAAGTTCAACAATTGTGAACATCATTACGAAAAATGTTTATTAGCACCACCACCCGCCCACCCACCCCGTCTTCCAATGTAAAGGTCCGATAGCGGAGTGGTGCTGATGAAGCTCCGGCTCAGCCCCCCCAATATTAACTTAGATCCGGCACCAGTGGACACAGTTTATATTGATCTTCCATCTTAAATGTGAAATCTATAGTAAAGGTTTACATGTGTACTATGTGTGGTAGTAGTTTTGTTGCCTATTACAAATTAGGGGAGACT
>CM034538.1:5194845-5243174 GCA_020002185.1 Paraescarpia echinospica
TCGTTTTAGCTAACGTTTTGTTTTAGTGAAGTATCTGTAGGCGTTATTGCTAGTACAATATATTTTGCCGACGAGATACGTAACTATTCTGGGGACAAAGGTGTTATTTAATTGTTAGAGGTGCCCGCATTATAATTAGAAAACACCCCTGCCCACAATATCATCCTAAACGCATGCAACTATAATTGAGATGACGTTTACATGAGTGTGCCTGTGTATCGGTACCCGGTATGTTAAACTTTTCCTCCTAGACGATTTGCATAGCCGACACCAAAATGGATTCGTGTTTTAAAACACGTCAACGTACCTATAAGTACTGTAGACTATATTTAATAATAGATGCCTTTCTAACCGTATTTACGCAGACGTATAGGTCTAGGCGCCACACTTGGCAGACGGAATTAACGATATGTGGGGTGAAACATACAACGAATTGTTAATTTTATTGACAACGAATAGGAATATATTGTGACAAATAAAACATGGTCAGAAACGTATCAATGTTCAGTGATCAACTGAATATAAACAGAAGCACGGACGCCAACACAATTACAAAGACACGGTCCTACCTTCCGAGCCAGTTGTCCGGGATCAGCAGTCAGAATTTTCATCGGGCAGCTAGCTGGGTGGCGTCGTAAACGAGACTTTGGAAATTCAGCGTTGATGCTCCACCGTGTATCCTTTCAGGCTGGTGATTATATCAATGCTGGGTGGTAGTGGTGAATCCGAGCTCTGGATGCAATTAAGTTTCCCCACACTGCAATGAAGAAAGACGCTGGATAACCCACAGTGATATCGCCGGTGTTGGAGGTTCACGACATTCACACCCCAGATACCATAACATTTTTCGTCTTGGGCCAAGGTTGGCAGAGAATGACAGCCTATAGCTTGGAATGCCAACCATGGGCCAATGTTGATAGGCCAGTGCTAGGCCAGGCATCGGAACTGCCATCGTTGGACCAACATTGGCCCGATCTTACCCCAATGTTGGCTGCCAACATTGCGCAATATAGTAACATACATTGGGCCAATATTTGCTAGAGTTGGAAATGCTATCAGGGAAATCGCCAAGAATGAGAAACGACACGACACCGCAACTATTAACTCCAAAAACTACCCCATCGGCATCGCAAACATCTCCTACACTACCCCTCCTCCGCCACCGTGATAGTCTCCGACACAACCCCCTCCCCCAACCACGCAACAGGCCTATCAATTGGCGGTTTTGGTTAGCCTCAGGCGACTCCCCCCAGTATTCACCAGTTCTGACATCCGTAGGCGCTTTCATGTAGGCTATATGAATCAACTAATTTATTTAAATGGTATAAGAAATATATCTTTAAAGTTTCTATGGAAACACCTTTAGATATAAATTGCGTCGATGCGGTGCGTACTGCAAGGAATGTATCGATATGACAGTTTCTAGACGATCACACCTGGCTACTTAGCATAATGTACGTTTCTGTTAGAGAAATTGCGGTTAAGCAAAGTATGAAAACTATCGATGTCGTTCTTTGTGTATACATAGTCTACGCTAAAGTCCACCTGGTTCTGTAGTGCCCTTGCATTTCAAGGTGCATTCGGAGATCGTCTATCTTTTAAATATAAATTTCCAATGAATCAACATCCCGCATCTATGTCACTTTCCTGAACACCATTATAAACTTGTTTCACACATTATGCAAGTTAAAAAATTGGCGCAAAACACGAAACATTATATCCGCGGACTCTGACGTGCATTAAGATGTATTGGGGCCCTGTGGCAAGTTTGAATTGTGAGGGCCCCCCACCAAAAAACATGGAGCTCTGGGCCCTGGAATAAACGTTGTTCTAACTAATAACTCGGGACCCTAGAATGATTTTATTCTCACTTGACTGGGGCGCCCCATTAGCTCGGAGTTAAGGATTTTTTTCTCATTTCAGTGAGCCCCCGGGAGCTCTTGTCCTTGGATTTTTCATCGGCGCTCCAGGAGCTACTGACCGTGGGGCACGTGACCCAGTCAGGGACGGATCCATAGAGAGTAGTCTAGGGGAACTTTCAATTGTACCCCCCTTGAGGATCGCCAAAAAACCTCCACTGAACCAAATTCATATCGGATAGGCTGAGCCGGGACTTCAGAATGACTCCGTTGTCAAGTTATCGCGGTGTCGCGATGTCGCCACTCCGCCGTCGCCCTGTCGGATCTTGACATTGGAAGAGCTAGCGCGGGGGGTGTTATTGAAGATTTTTTTGCCAGAGCTTCAACACCACTCTGCCGTCGCGCTGTCGGATCATGACATCGGAATACGATGTCTGATCATGACGTCGGAATACGATGGGGGGATGCTGTTGAACATTTATTCACAATTTCTGAAGCTCACCAAAATCCTTTGATTGCACCCTCTTGAGACTAACCTAAGCGGGGCCACATTCCAAAGTCTAGGTGGCACATAATGGGGGCACATTCCAAAGATGTATGGGGAACCCCACTCTAGCGAAGGCATAGGGAGACCAAAAGAGTAGCGGGCACGTGAGTAGATAGTAGGGGCTGCTCGGTCTCAAAACCCTACTGATAAAAAAAAAATTAATGACCACTAAACGATTCGACAACCTACTTATAAAAAAAAGATCAAAGGCTTTTTTTGACACTAATTAGTTTCGGAAACCTACTTATAAAAAACGTGATTGATGAGCGATGTAATTTGATACTAATTGGATGATTGATTACCCCTACATTAGAGATGCCACCTAGCGGTGAGTGCAGAGAGTATTTTAGTCCTAGCGATCAACGCCGTACCTAGAGCGTGCTGACGTAAGCAATAATGCGTTTATCGCGCTAACCACGCTATGTATCGAACCACGCTAAAACCATTGTATCCAACGTTTAGTTTCGTACTTTTAACGTCCTCAACGTCGTACCTAGAGCGTGCAGAAGTAAGCAATAATGCGTTTATTGCAGTAACCACGCTAAACCATTGTATAAACCACAGATTCGTTGTATGTGAGATGCCACCTAGCGGTGAGACACTATAATATAACCGGGGTAAAACCACTGCATAATCGTTGGCGACTGTATAGCTCTCTTAGGAGAGTGTTCGCCTAGGGATCGAAAGGTTCCGGGTTTGAACCCTAGTCGCAACTTTTTAGTTTCTAGCGATGGTATATAAGCGATGACGGTAGCGGGTGATCGGTAGTCGGTATGATGTCGTCGCCTATAAGGTTTGGTGGATCGCGGTCGTTCTTGTCGAATATGTATATGTCTCGGGTGTCGGCGTTCGGTCGGGGCTTTCGATCCGTCGAGCACGCCTATCAGTATAGGAAAGCGATATTCTACGACGACGTGGAATGTGCCGAAACAATCAAAAGTTCGCGAAGCTCTTATGCAGCGAAACGACGCGGTTACGACATTCGACTAAAGAGAATGCCAACCAAATGGACCGACGTTAGGGTGAGATGTATGAAGATGTTGTTGAGGAGGAAGTTTGACGGATCGAGCGATTTGAAGGCTGCACTGTTGGCGACCGGGGACGCCGAATTGGTGGAATGGGTAGCGAGTAGGGAGGGTTTCTGGGGTAGCGGAATCGCGGGTGATGCGGGGAAGAACATGCTCGGTAAACTGTTGATGAAGTTGCGCGATGGTTATAAAGACGCGTAAAAAATTGTTCGTCGTTCAGTCGTGAAAAACGAACGGACCGTCGTTGAAACATCCTTTTACGTGTATAGTAGCCGGTCCTACGGGATGCGGTAAGACGACGTTCGTCGAGCGTTTGATACGTTACGACACTATGATCGATCCGCCGCCGGAGAAAATCCTGTGGTGTTACGGACAGTGGCAGAGCGGCTACGCGTCTATGTCTTCGAAAATAGAGTTCGTAGACGGCCTACCGGATCCGAAACGTTTAGACGGTAAAGCGAGAACGCTTCTAGTACTCGACGACCTCATGGAGGAGACCGATAGCCAGGTGACGGTACTATTTACTAAAAAAAGTCATCATTGTAATACGTCGGTCGTACAATTGCTACAGAACATGTTTCCGAAAGGGAAAGAAAACCGTACAATCAGCCTGAACGCACAATACATAGTGCTATTCAAAAGACCTCGAGACGCGGGTCAAGTAGGTCGCCTAGCGAAACAGATGTACCCGGGAAAGGTCAACTACATGATAGAGGCTTTCAAAGACGCGACGTCGTCGGCGTACGGCTATCTATTCGTGGATCTGAAACAGGAAACGGAAGAGGACATGCGTCTGCGTACGTGCATATTTCCGGACGATCGCCTTCAGTACGTGTACGTATGGAAGGGTGGCGGCGGTGGTGGTGGCGGTGGTGTCGGTGGACTATAAGAAGAGAGGGACGACGACGCGTCCGTTTATTAGTCGCTATGAAGGCGCGCGTGACGGGAGCGAAGAGACGGCCGAAGGTGGCGGGACCGACGAATCAAATAAAGAGACACATCGTCGCCCTGCAGCTGTTGGAGAGACATAGGCGGAACATCGCTCTGCGAAAAGCCCTACTCGCCCACGCGGACACCGGTCTCATTTGTAGTCTGTGCGATTGCGCGTACAACATTCTGAAAGGGAACGTGAAGTTGTCGCCGAAACAGAAACGCGTATTGTCGAAATACCGGGATCACCTGCGTAAACTCGTCGACAAACACGTCACGCGTAAGCAGAAGCGTGTCATCTTGCAAAAGGGTGCGGGTGGTTTTCTGACGGCCCTGCTAGCGCCGTTAGCGAGTACCGTTATCCTGCCGCTGCTCAGACAGGTGTTCGGCGGCGCCGGCGGCAGCGGGTGATTGATGCAGTACGCGAAGAAGATGGCGTTGGTCGATCCACGATTGGTGGAAAGCCTTCTGCCACGTGTCGATCAGTCGTCGAGCACGCCTCGATCACGTGTGCTGAGTAGCCTTGACAGCGACATGAAGGACATTCTAGAACGTTCGGATTTATCGGAACGCGAAAAGGTAGCGTCGTACAATCAACTGCTGAGTCGGTACAATACGATAGAGGCGGCTCGAGCGGCGCAACCGGTACGCGTGTCGGTGGTGAACAGCGGCGAGACACCCGCGGTACCGGTGGCGCCAGCTGCGGCGGCGGCGGCGGTGGCGCCACCATCGTCGGAGGTGATAGAGCGCGAAATCGTAGCCAGTATGCCGAAAACGTTGAAAGAGAAGACGAGACTGCTTATCGAAAAAATGAAAGTCGATCCGTTGTCTCGATGGAACGAACGCGGTGAATTCGTGTACGACGGTAAAACGATCGCGGGGAGTAATATGGTCGATCTAGTAAACGATCTCATGCGAACGAGATCGAAGACGACGGCGCCCGTAGGATGGCGGGAGTTCGGATTGCACATGAAGGATATGAATATCCCTATGGAATTCGTAGGCAACCCGCGCTATCGATCGTACATAGAGCGACGACAGAAGCACCTACTAGAAGAGGCAATGATGATGCCGACGACGTCTATTTCATCAGCAGCGCCGTCGGAGCGGAGACGTCGTCGGATGCAAGGCGAACCTATACGCAGACAACGATCCTCTTCGTTGGGCGTCACGGCGTAGGATACGTTGTCGTGATGCCGTCACGACGCGCGATCATCATCGTCGTCGTCGGCTTCACCATCGCGCTTATCGCACTCTATATCATCGTATCATCATCGTCGTCGTCGTCATGGTGTCCGGGTGGAGTCGTCGTCGTCCAAAACGAAAGCCTCGACAGCAACGAAACGACGACGACGACGAGCTGAATAACGTGTACTTCGATCCGAAACGGGTGGGGAGTTACGGAGGCGTCGACGCGTTGCACCGGGCGTTGAAGCTCCGACGTCCGGCCGTCGAGAGGTGGCTAGCGTCGCAGGACGCCTATTCCCTACACAAACCGGTTAGACGTCATTTCAAACGACGTCGCGTCATCGTGGGCGGTCGAAACCAGCAGTGGCAAGCCGATCTGGTCGACTTGACTAGACTGAAAACGCACAACAACGGTATAACATTCCTATTGACGGTGATCGATGTGTTTTTGAAGTGGGCGTGGTGCGTTCCGTTGAAGAGTAAGTCTGGCCCGTCGCTCGTCGAGGCCTTCGAGCGCCTGCTGAGCGACGACGACGAGACGCCGAACTCGCTGCAGACCGATAAGGGGAGCGAGTTTTTGAACCGACCCCTGCAAACGTTGCTAAAGAGTCGCGGCGTTCATCATTTCGTGACGCATATCGAGGAGACCAAAGCGAGCGTCGTGGAACGGTTTAATCGAACTTTGAAGACGCGTATGTGGCGCTATTTTACGAAACACGAAACGCTGCGCTACGTAGAGGCGTTACCGGATTTCGTGCGATCGTACAACAACGCCTACCACCGAAGCATCGGTAGGACGCCGGCGAGTGTCGACGCGAAGAATCAGGAGGCCGTATGGCAACGACTGTACGGAGGTGGCGGCGACGAACGACGAAAACCGAAACTATGCGTGGGAGATCGCGTACGTATCAGCAAGAAGAGGGGTCAATTCAAGAAAGGATACATGGCTAACTGGAGCGAGGAGCTGTTCACCGTCGTAGAGGTGCATCCGTCCGATCCGCCCGTTTATCGCCTGAAGGACGACGCCGAGACGTCGATAGAGGGCACCTTCTACGAACCGGAACTACAACGCGTAGTCGTTCCGAAAGACACGATTTCAGCCCGTTTATGCGCGACTACGCCGAGTCGCACGATCTCCTCACGCGACCTCAACGGACGCTCGTCGGTAGCTACTTCGGCGCGGCGATCGTGCTCGCGACGCCGCTCCTACGCTGGTATCTGGCGCACGGTCTCGTCGTCGAGCGCGTCTACCAGATCGTCGAGTACGCGCCGATCGCGTGCTTTCGCCGCTTCGGCGACGCGGTTTCGACGGCGCGACGTGAGGGCGATATCGATCCCGACAAATATATCATCGCCGATACCTTTAAACTTCTCGGCAACAGTTCCTACGAGAAAACGATTACGCGCGTCGATCGGCACCGGGAAATCAAGTACGCCACGCCGATCGGCGCGTCGATGCTCGTCAACAATCAGCGCTTCCGGCAACTCGACGTCGTCGTCGACGACGCGCTGTACGAGGTGGCGCTGAATAAGCGCAAAATCGTCTACGGCCTGCCGATACATATCGGCTATTTCTTATTGCAGTACGCAAAATTGAGAATGCTGGAATTTTATTACGATTTCGTCGACGCCTACATTCCCCGTCCGCTCTTCCAGTACTGCGCTATGGACACGGACTCGGCGTACATCGCCCTAGCCGGGCGTGACGTCGACGCACTCGTAACGGAAGAACGTCGCGAACACTACTTCCGGAATCGTTCGCTCTGGTTTCCGGCCGAATGCTGCGACGCGCACGTGGACGCGTACGTACTACGGCGCGTCGCCGGACTAGCGTGGAAGGCGGACGTGTGCTGCGCGCGCCGACGCCTGTTCGATCGTCAAACGCCGGGACTCTTCAAAGAAGAGTGGCGCGGCGACGGAATCGTGGCGCTGTGCAGCAAAACCTACTACTGCTTCGGCGGCACCGCCGGTCCGAAGTACAGCACGAAGGGACTGAGCAAGCGACATAACGCCGACATCGACGAGCACACCTTCCTCGCCGTACTGCGCGACCGTCGCAACGGCGTCGGCTGGAACCGCGGTTTCCAAGTGAAAGACTCGTCCGTGTTGACGTACGTTCAAGAGCGCGCGGCGTTGAGCTACTTCTACGCTAAACGCCGCGTGCTCGACGACGGCGTCACCACGGCGCCGATACTCGTCTAACTCGTAAACAACACTCGTCTAACTCGTCTATTACTAACCTAACCCCCACCACCCCCTAGGGGTAGTTTCTGTATGTATGTATGTGTAGGGTAATAATAAACACCAACATGTACATGATCATTTGTTTGTTTTTTATTTTTACTACTATACACGTAAAAGCGATGAAATTAATGATGAGGTTTTAATAAATCGTATACGAGACAGTCATTGTTCACCCGATTGGTGCCGAATAGGCTCTGGAACGTCGTCAACGGCATACCGCGACATCGGAGGAGAAGGTAGGCGACGCAATATTGTCCGCACACGTTAGAGATGACGCTCTGCAGCCGCTTGTCGTTGTACGTCCACGCGTCGCCGCAGTGGCGGCGCAGGTAGGCGCGGAAGTCGGCGTGCAGCGGCGGCAGACCGTACGAATCGAAGTACTCGCCTCGTCGGTCGGCGCCGACGTAGACGGCCACCCAGTGCTGTCCCGGTTCGCCGGGTAGGTGGCGGCGACGGCGGTGGTGGTAAGTAGCGCGTCTTTAGGCACGACGCCGACGACGATACGTTTAGCGTACGTATCGCGTTCCAGACGACGCATCAGTTGAAACGTATCCATTACCAGTCGTACACGACGTTCCGGTTCCGGTCGATCTCCATCACCGTCTCGAATTCCGCGTACACGACGACGTTCACCGGAAGCGGTAGCGGCGTCCCGAAATGCATTTCGACGCCCACGCTCCCCTGACGCACGACGTTGAAATGATCGCCGTCGCAACAGTCGGGGGTCAGGTCGAAACCGAAGATGGTGTAGCCGGCGCCGAAGTCCGTGCGCGATACGTCGTTCCCCTCGTCCTCGAACGCCTTTCCGGTCGCCTCGAAGAGATTCATGTAGCTCCGCACGTACCGGTTGTGCGGGAAGTCCGGCTGCAGCGGCTTGCTCGGCACCTGACGTCCGTCGACGACGAGCGTCAGGAAGTTTATGTCGTTGTGACGCGCGTCGAACGGATTTCTAGTGTAGTCGCCGTTGTAGGCGACGTTTTCGATCATCATCAGGAAGAGGGGTTTCGGAATCGCGCCCATGTACTGGTTCTCGTGCGTGTGCGATAGCGTACCCGCCATTATCGAGAACGATTTGCAGTCGACGCGACGCATCGGAAACTTAGCCGTTCCCAACCCCCACGCTTTGATATGTCCCAACTGGACGGCCGGGTTCAACTTCACTTTTCGCACGTGCAGTCGAATCGCCTGCAGCACGACGCGCCACCCCGGTACGGCTTGCGCGCCCATGATCGCGAAGGCGTCCTTCGAGCGCACTATGCGCACTTTCGTGTCGACGCCGTTCGGTAGGTGTCTGTTTAGCATAAACGAGTCGATGTGCAGGCGTCCCATCATCTCCACCTCGTTGCTATCGGCCGTCATGACGCGTCGCGCCTCAAACCCGACGTTGGCGTTGCCGAGCGTGTCCATCCGTCCGGCGGTTTCTTTGTACCACAACGAACCCGTGAGATGCGAACGTTTCGCGTCGCTACCGTAACTTAGCAACGTCTCGAGGTAGGCCCGGTACGCGTACGTATTGGTCGACGGCGTCACGAGGGTGTTGTTCAGCGACACGTCGATTTGACTGATCATCGAATGCAGGAAATTGTTGACCGGCGCCACCGCGGCCGCCAGATCGGTACCGTCCCCCTGCGTCACTTTGAAGCGCACGTACAGTTGAACGCTCCCTAGGTCCGTATAGTCTTCGCCCGAACCCGGCACGAGGAACTCGATAGGGCCGCCGGCGTCGAGAGTCGTCAGCGGCTGGTAGACGGTCCAATGACTACTCTCGATGCTCGTCTGCGTCACCGGTCCGCTGAACAGCTCCAGTTCGGCGTTCACGCCCTCGCACGTCGAGCCGTTCACGAACGCCATCGTCGAATATGTCCGTTCGACGCGCTCTCTTCCGCCTACTGACGACCGTCGCCGCTAGGCGCGCCCTCTTTATTCCGCCGCTGCCGCCGCTGCGTTTTTTTCTTCCGTAGGCGCGATACGCGTACGTATTGGTCGACGTCGACATCAGCGACGCGTCGAGTTGAATGAATATCGTATGCAGGAAATTGTTGACCGGCGCCACCGCGGCGGCGGCCGTTAGATCCCTTCACTGACGATCGTAGTAGTCCACGTACGGGTTCTTCGACGGCATGTTAAAACAATTTCGATTTACAGTGTCTGAAGTGAAGCGTCGTCACCACCTTCCACTGCTCGAATTGTATCGGTTGGCCGTGATCGTCTCTTATATCGACTTCGACTTCGTCGAATTGATTCCGCAGCAGCTTCACGTATTGCACGCGATCGAACGTTTCCGAAATAACGTCACCGTTCTCACCGCGGACGGCGATGTTTCGAAGGAGGGGCGCGTACACGTCACCGACGACGCGCGGTTCCACGAGATCCGTGTACACGTACAGACTCTCGATGCCCGCCGACATGCTCACCGTATCACGACCTTCGTACTCGAACGTGTACGCGGCGGGCGACGTGCTGATGACGGGCCTCAACGCCGGCGCGGGACCGTACGCGGACGAACTCATGAACGTGTTGCTATGGAAACCTAGCACGTGCCTCAGACGGCTCGAATGAGGTATGATAAATTCGACACCCGCCGACATACGTAGCGTAAATCGGTTAGAGACGGCGCAGTATTCTAGCACGGCCTTGACCTTCCTGGTGTGTAATTTCTCTAGCGCCTCGTTGAACCTGTTCAACAACGTATAAACGTTGTTGTAGAAACCGTGAGGAATCTTCGTCTGACGATATATCAGCACGGTCGCGCCGTCTTCGTCTATCTGCGTGTAAACACCCGGTTCGCCTGCCGCGCAAGTCAGATAGAAGTAGGCGTCCTTCTCTCTCACGTTGTACCACGTGTGCGGATACTGTACCGACACCGCGCCGCATTCCCACTCCCCCGACAGGTCGAAACGTCGCGGCAACGTCGTGACGTAGTGCGTCAACGTATTTTCGGGGTGACGTTTCATAGACGCGTTGCTCGGCAGCGTCAGGTAAAAATCAGACGAGACCACCATCGTGTCGTCGACGTTCGCCGCCGCCGACACTCATAGACGGACTCGGGAGCAGGTACCCGAGACAGCTGTTCAACAGCGCCGTCCACAGGTTGGAGTCACCTTGACCTTTCGTCAGATTGTATATACTAACTGCGATGACGAAGTACAGGACGACGACCTGACAGAGGAACACGATTTCGGCCTTAGGGCATTCGTTGCCGCAGATTCGCCATGGAACGGGTTCGGCAGTGGTTGTTGTTGTAGCGTCGATGGAGTCCGCGTCGTGCTCGTCGTCGACGACGGATGATTGCTCGGCGTTCGTTCCTCGATCGCCACTCGAGGTAGTTTCGTCGTCGTCGCACATCGTCGCGCCACTGCGCGCTGTCGATGCAGCAGGGACCTTTATACGGTAAGAACGAAGATCCGTTGCATAGTCCCGCCTCGTGCAGTCGCCAGCAGCCGGTGTGACGCATCCAACGATTCATAGGTCCACGAGCGACTCGGCGTCGATCCAGCTGTTGAATGAGGCCGGACATCCGCTCCATTTTACGAACGCCTCCGAACCGCCGCCACGGCGCCGACGACGCCGTAGAACCGCCTCCACGCGATATAGTTTGTCTTTCGGAACGACTACGCGTTGTAGTTCCGGTTCGTAGAAGGTGCCCTCTATCGACGTCTCGGCGTCGTCCTTCAGGCGATAAACGGGCGGATCGGACGGATGCACCTCTACGACGGTGAACAGCTCCTCGCTCCAGTTAGCCATGTATCCTTTTTTGAATTGACCCCTCGTCTTGCTGATACGTACGCGATCTCCCACGCGTAGTTTCGGTTTTCGTCGTTCGTCGCCGCCACCTCCGTACAGTCGTTGCCATACGGCCTCCTGATTCATCGCGTCGACACTCGCCGGCGTCCTACCGATGCTTCGGTGGTAGGCGTTGTTGTACGATCGCACGAAATCCGGTAACGCCTCTACGTAGCGTAGCGTTTCGTGTTTCGTAAAATAGCGCCACATACGCGTCTTCAAAGTTCGATTAAACCGTTCCACGACGCTCGCTTTGGTATCCTCGTTATGCGTCACGAAATGATGAACGCCGCGACTCTTTAGCAACGTTTGCAGGGGTCGGTTCAAAAACTCGCTCCCCTTATCGGTCTGCAGCGTGTGCGGCGTCTCGTCGTCGTCGCTCAGCAGGCGTTCGAAAGCCGCGACGAGCGACGCGCCGGACTTATTCTTCAACGGAACGCACCACGACCTCTTCGAGAACACATCGATCACCGTCAATAGGAATGTTATACCGTCGTTGTGCGTTTTCAGTCTAGTCAAGTCGACCAGATCGGCTTGCCACTGCTGGTTTCGACCGTCCACGATGACGCGACGTCGTTTGAAATGACGTCTAACCGGTTTGTGTAGGGTATAGGCGTCCTGCGACGCTAGCTACCTCTCGACGGCCGGACGTCGGAGCTTCGACGCCCGGTGCAACGCGTCGACGCCTCCGTAACTCCCCACCCGTTTCGGATCGAAGTACACGTTATTCAGCTCGTCGTCGTCGTCGTTTCGTTGCTGTCGAGGCTTTCGTTTTGGACGACGACGACTCCACCCGGACACCATGACGACGACGACGACGACGACGATGATGATACGATGATATAGAGTGCGATAAGCGCGATGGTGAAGCCGACGACGACAATGATGATCGCGCGTCGTGACGGCATCATGACAACGTATCCTACGCCGTGACGCCCAAAGAAGAGGATCGTTGTCTGCGTTTAGGTTCGCCTCGCATCCGACGACGTCTCCGCTCCGACGGCGCTGCTGATGAACTAGACGTCGTCGGCATCATCATCGCCTCTTCTAGTAGGTGCTTCTGTCGTCGCTCTATGTTCGATCGATAGCGCGGGTTGCCTACGAATTCCATAGGGATATTCATATCCTTCATGTGCAATCCGAACTCCCGCCATCCTACGGGCGCCGTCGTCTTCGATCTCGTTCGCATGAGATCGTTTATTAGATCGACCATATTACTCCCCGCGATCGTTTTACCGTCGTACACGAATTCACCGCGTTCGTTCCATCGAGACAACGGATCGACTTTCATTTTTTCGATAAGCAGTCTCGTCTTCTCTTTCAAAGTTTTTGGCATACTGGCTACGATTTCGCGCTCTATCACCTTCGACGATGGTGGCGCCACCGCCGCCGCCGCCGCTGGCGCCACCGGTACCGCGGGTGTCTCGCCGCTGTTTACCACCGACACGCGTACCGGTTGCGCCGCTCGAGCCGCCTCTATCGTATTGTACCGACTCAGCAGTTGATTGTACGACGCTACCTTTTCGCGTTCCGATAAATCCGAACGTTCTAGAATGTCCTTCATGTCGCTGTCAAGGCTACTCAACACACGTGATCGAGGCGTGCTCGACGACTGATCGACACGTGGCAGAAGGCTTTCCACCAATCGTGGATCGACCAACGCCATCTTCTTCGCGTACTGCATCAATCACCCGCTGCCGCCGGCGCCGCCGAACACCTGTCTGAGCAGCGGCAGGATAACGGTACCCGCTAACGGCGCTAGCAGGGCCGTCAGAAAACCACCCGCACCCTTTTGCAAGATGACACGCTTCTGCTTACGCGTGACGTGTTTGTCGACGAGTTTACGCATGTGATCCCGGTATTTCGACAATACGCGTTTCTGTTTCGGCGACAACTTCACGTTCCCTTTCAGAATGTTGTACGCGCAAAATCGCACAGACTACAAATGAGACCGGTGTCCGCGTGGGCGAGTAGGGCTTTTCGCAGAGCGATGTTCCGCCTATGTCTCTCCAACAGCTGCAGGGCGACGATGTGTCTCTTTATTTGATTCGTCGGTCCCGCCACCTTCGGCCGTCTCTTCGCTCCCGTCACGCGCGCCTTCACAGCGACTAATAAACGGACGCGTCGTCGTCCCTCTCTTCTTATAGTCCACCGACGCCACCGCCACCACCACCGCCACCACCCTTCCGTACGTACACGTACTGAAGGCGATCGTCCGGAAATATGCACGTACGCAGACGCATATCCTCTTCCGTTTCCTGTTTCAGATCCAAGAATAGATAGCCGTACGCCGACGACGTCGCGTCTTTGAAAGCCTCTATCATGTAGTTGACCTTTCCCGGGTACATCTGTTTCGCTAGGTGACCTACTTGACCCGCGTCTCGAGGGCTCTTGAATTGCACTATGTATTGTGCGTTCAGGCTGATTGTACGGTTTTCTTTCCCTTTCGGAAACATGTTCTGTCGCAATTGTACGACCGACGTATTACAATGATGACTTTTTTAGTAAATAGTACCGTCACCCGGCTATCGGTCTCCTCCATGAGGTCGTCGAGTACTAGAAGCGTTCTCGCTTTACCGTCTAAACGTTTCGGATCCGGCAGGCCGTCTACGAACTCTATTTTCGAAGACATAGACGCGTAGCCGCTCTGCCACTGTCCGTAACACCACAGGATTATCTCCGGCGGCGGATCGATCATAGTGTCGTAACGTATCAAACGCTCGACGAACGTCGTCTTAACGCATCCCGTAGGACCGGCTACTATACACGTAAAAGGATGCTTCAACGACGGTCCGTTCATTTTTCACGACTGAACGACTAACACTTTTTTACGCGTCTTTATAACCATCGCGCAACTTCATCAACAGTTTACCGAGCATGTCCTTCCCCGCATCACCCGCGATTCCGCTACCCCAGAAACCCTCCCTACTCGCTACCCAATCCACCAATTCGGCGTCCCCGGTCGCCAACAGTGCAGCCTTCAAATCGCTCGATCCGTCAAACTTCCTCCTCAACAACATCTTCATACATCTCACCCTAACGTCGGTCCATTTGGTTGGCATTCTCTTTAGTCGAATGTCGTAACCGCGTCGTTTCGCTGCATAAGAGCTTCGCGAACTTTTGATTGTTTCGGCACATTCCACGTCGTCGTAGAATATCGCTTTCCTATACTGAGAGGCGTGCTCGACGAATCGAAAGCCCCGACCGAACGCCGATACGCGACACATATACATATCCACCAAACCTTATAGGCGACGACATCATACCGACTACCGATCACCCGCTACCGTCATCGCTTATATACCATCGCTAGAAACTAAAAAGTTGCGATTAGGGTTCAAACCCGGAACCTTTAGATCCCTAGGCGAACACTCTCCTAAGAGAGCTTTACCGTCGCCAACGATTATGCAGTGGTTTTACCCCGGTTATATTATAGTATCTCACCGCTAGGTGGCATCTCACATACAACGAATCTGTGGTTTATACAATGGTTTTGCGTGGTTAGCGCAATAAACGCATTATTGCTTACGTCAGCACGCTCTAGATACGACGTTGAGGACGTTGAAAGTACGAAACTAAACGTTGGATACAATGGTTTTAGCGTGGTTCGATACATAGCATGGTTAGTGCGATAAACGCATTATTGCTTACGTTAGCACGATCTAGGTACGACGTTGATCGCTAGGACTAAAATACTCTCTGCACTCACCGCTAGGTGGCATCTCTAGTGTAGGGGTAATCAATCATCCAATTAGTATAAAATTACATCGCTCATCAATCACGTTTTTTATAAGTAGGTTTCCGAAACTAATTAGTGTCAAAAAAAGCCTGTGATCTTTTTTTTATAAGTAGGTTGTCGAATCGTTTAGTGGTCATTAAATTCTTTTTATAAGTAGGGTTTTGAGACCGAGCAGCCCCTATTATCTACTCACGTGCCCCAGGCCTCCCCTGCTGGGTCCGCCTATGTCAGTTATGGTAATTCGCAACCGGCGTCCCATGGCGCGCGAGGATGGACGCTTGTCGTGAATGTGCAACATAGAATTGGCGCATGCTTATACTGGCGCGACATTCATAGGAAGTTGCGCACTGCGTAGCTACGAATTTTGGACACGCTGAAGTTCAAAGATGACTCCTAGATTCAGCACCGAGGTTGCTGGCGTGATATACTGATTCAAAATACGCGTAGAGAAAACATCCAGTTTACTACGCTGCATTGGAGTACCAATAATGATCAATTCAGTTTTATTTGCATTAAATTTTAACTTGCTGTCAGTCATCCAGTGGAAGATATCTTGGAGGCAATCAGTAAGTTGGTTAAGGGGGCGATTTGTATGCGAGGTAACCAACGAAATGTAGATCTGAGTATCATCAGCATAACGGCTTTCTTACAGGAGTAAGCAGTGAATGCAAATAAGACGGTTGCTTACTGGACAGCGCCTGGTATGTAATGGTACAGATCTTAAATATTATACGATATCGTACAGGAATCCAATGCAAAGAATTCAAAAGTAGTACAGAAAAACGAGGAGATCTTGTAGCTACAGATGTTTTCTTCGCCTTTGTTTTCTTCATATTATTATTATTACTACATCGCTTTATAATCAGGTTATAAACGAACTCATGCCATCTGCATGATTACACAATACAACACATATTTCGACCAAATGATAAGCACGGTGAAGGTGTGTCCGTACTCTACAAATGCGGATTGACCATTAAGACTGTAGATTCTACACGGAATGGCATGAGGTGACCTTAATTTCCACCTCGACAACATTACCGATGCAGATGCGGTGCGCTTCAATGGCACGTTGGAAGCTCACGGAGTGGTACAACACGTGGTGAGACCCACACTGTATGGCCCATCTTGTGTGTGACTCGCCCAACAAGTGATGTGATTTAGACCCGATTCCTACGTGGCTTTTGGTACAGTGTCTAGATCATTACGTGCCGTTGATTACAGCCATTATGAACAAATCGTTGGCAACGTCAGTGGTACCCGTGTGTTTCAAACGTGCAGCTGTGAGACCATTGCTTAAAAGGCCGGGCCTCGATAAGGAAGTTCTGAATTAGTATTGGCCTGTGTCAAACCTACCATACGTGTCGAAACTTCTCGAGAAAGTGGTTAAACACCATTTGAAAGATCACATGGACATCAACAATCTACACGATATTCACCAATCGGCGTACCGCAATAATTACTCAACCTAGTGAAAGCCCAGAATGACATTGCAGAAGCTCTTGATCAAAAACGTGTTTGATCTGTCCAGTGCGTTTGACGTCATAGACCATGGCATAATGCTTAAGCGTTTTCAACACTCATTTGGCATGACTGAAGAAGCCCTGGATTGGATGAGATCCTATATTAGCGGCAGAACACAATGTGTCTCGGTTGGCCTCGCAACTTCGTTTAACGCATATCTATATTGCGGCGTGCCACAAGGATCTGTGTTGGGACCGTAACTGTACTGTATGTACACTAAACCAGTTGTCGATATAGTGAATAAAGATAATCTTCGTTACCACTGTTATACAAACGACACACAAATATATGTATCCATCAAGCCTGGCGAGAACTGGGCCAGTGAAACGTCAGCCATTGAAGCCTGTGTGGCGGTTGTTGGCGGGTGGATGAATAGAAACATATTAAAACTGAACCAAGAAAAAAACTAACTCATTGTGTTTTCGTCCAAACACCGAGTTCATCAGATGAACTACTTGTCCCTCATGATCGGAGGCAGACTACTACACGCTGTGCAATCCGTGATAACTATTAGAGTTATTATGCACAGCGGCTTGACAATGGAGAAACAGGTGAATGCGATCTCCAAGTCCTGTTTCTACCACATCCGAAATATTGGCAAAGTCAGACAATACATCACAAATGACGCCTGTAAGATTCCAGTCCAGGCACTGGTAACATCTCGCCTGGACTATGGAAACGCACTGCTGCAATGTTTTCCTCAGGTATTTTCCTGTTCGCCTAATCATCAGGACACGCAAGAGCGAACTACATTGGCTGTCAGTGAAATGCCGGCTCAGCTTGTCAACGGTCAGCGGTCAACACTTGTACGTATAAAGTGCTCAACGGATTGGCACCGGCATACATGAGTGACATTGTGCCGAAACATCAACCTACTCGTACCTTAAGATCAACGGAGAAATCACTTCTCGTCGTACCTGTACCTTATGGTGAACATTGTTTCAGGAGACACACGGCCATACTCTGGAACGACTTGCCTGAGAATCTTAAACGACTGAACACTCTCAGCTCTTTCAAGAGACTTTTAAAAACATCTCTTTAAACCTGTGTACGTACGACTGACGTGATCAAGTCACGCTCTCGTTTTAACGACATTAATATACTAATGATTTATTCGTAATGTTTTATTCATGTGTGTGTATTATAACTACAATTTATAAGTGTAATGTCTACGTATTTATTTGTTTAAGTCAAGTTTAAATCAATTTTTGTACACTATTTATTTTGTAAATAATCTATATTTTATAGTTTTATTTAATTTATGCTGCTTTTTGTAAAGCGTCAAGTGGATTCGGGCGCTATATAAATTACGATATTATTATTATTATTATTAAATGACTGGTTGATTGCCTACGGTGCCTTTTTCGTCATTTGATGCATCATTTCGTAATAAAAACCCTGGAAAACAAAGAAGTGTCGTATTGTTTGTTTCACACAGTTGTGCAGTCAAAGGATGTCAGTTAATAAACAACGAAGATACGCTAATTTTCAAAACCTGTAGCTTATAGTCATAATCACACTCGCTAGATGCATTGCTGTAGGATATTTGCGTGGGACATGAAGTAAATTAGGCTGTTGCGGGACACCTTTGCAGCATTCAGAGCATAGCACTCTCAATCGAATCCTTTTGATGCCATATCGAACATTGTGCAAGTTCGTTCACTCCACACTGTCCCAGTTCACTCAGCTGTATGTGTGAGAACAACGTAACTCCATTATGAGAAAGACGGATAATACACTAAGCGAGGGACGGACGTCATTGTTTGTCTACCGAATAGAACATGTGACTGAAAGGGTAGAGAAGGTATTGGGGCATGGCAAGGGAGGGTCTATACTAGTACACGTAGGAACAAATAATGCAGACAGGGAGGGAATAACTGGGATAGTACAAAAGTATAGTGAGGAAGCTAAAGAAGACAAGAGTTGATCAGATTATTCTCTCAGGAATTTTGCGAGTAATGGGAGGAAGAGGGCACCATATAGAAACTGCAAGAGGATGCCGATCAACACACTAGTTGAACAGATGTGTGAAGAAAAGGGGGTGGGATTCATAGATTTATGGGGATACTTTGTTGGGAGGGAAGATATGTACACGAGAGATGGCCTCCATCTTAGTGGAAGGGGAAGCAGTTTTCTGAGAGAACCTGCTGCGATCTGTTGACAGTGGGACAGGTTGCATCTATTTAAATTAGATTCGCAGGGGGGACTCACAGAGAAGCCTGAAACTGGAGGCATAGATAAAAACAGCACAAATAAACCAGCAAAGAACAGTCTGGAAAACTCTACTGAAGTTGGATAGACATGTGTTTGTTTAAATGCAAGGAGTAAACAAAAGAAATGAACTAAACATTATGGTAGAAGATATTGACCCTCACATAATAGGGATAACCGAATCAGAGACCACCACCGATATATCAGATGCCAAATTGGGACTGACAGTATATGTAATGTTTAGGAAAGATAGAATAGGAAGAAAGGGAGGTGGAGTTATTTTATATATTAACTAATCTATCCAGGCTTATGAAATAAAATTAGAAAGAGAAGCACATTGCAAAGAAGCTGTATGGTGTAACATAGTTACAGGAAACTCAACGTTAACAGTTGGGTTAGTTTATCAAAGTCCAAACATAAGCATAGAAGAGAATGAAAAAATACAAAACGCTATAAGGGAAGTAAGCAAACGGGACTGTATTATTATGGGGAATTTTAACCATGGGCATATACAAAGGAAATCTCTACAGAGTATGGGGAGTGAGAACCACAAGTTTCTAGTTTTAGTACAAGATACTTTCCTTTCTCAACATGTGGTAGAACCAACCAGAGTTGAGAATGTGTTAGACATAGTTTTGTCCTCACAGAATGAATTAGTTGACAATGTCAAGATATGTGAGCCACTGGGGAGTAATGATCACAACCAGATACAATTTTCCATCAAAGTAAACTCAGAAAAGACTTGTAAAAAGCAATATAGGAGAACTTTCCACAAAGGAAGGTATCAGGACATGAGGAATTATTTAGCAAAGATAGACTGGAATAACACATTGAAGAATAAGACAGCAACATAATGCTGGAATATCTTAACGAATGAAATTAATTGCGTGGTCGATAAATTTGTATCTTTCAAAAAACAAGGGAAACGGTTCAAAAAGAAACACTTATCGAAAGAAGCCATTAGAAAAACTAAGTATAAACAAATGATGTGGAAGTCATATAGATGTAGTGCAAATGATGAAGATTACAACATTTGTAAAGAATCACTTATTCAAGCTACAACTGAAATTAGAAATTCAAAGAGAAGCTATGAAGAAAAATTAGCTAGTAATATAAAACCTGACAGCAAGAATATTTATGCGTATGTTCGAAGCAAACAGAAAGTTCAGAATAAGGTCGGTCCTCTAGAAGGTAGTGCTGGAAATATAATATCAGAGGGATTCTTAATGGCAGAAGACCTGAAAGAGTAATTTAATTCAGTGTTTACCAGAGAAGATATTAGTTCACTGCCAGTACCAGAGGCTAAGTTCAAGGGGCAGATTAAGACTATTTAGGACAGTTTATTGTAACCCCGGAATTGGTAACTAAGAAAATAAGGGCTATGAAGGATAATAAATCACCTGGAGTGGATGGGATTTCGCCCAAACTACGATTGGAAATTGTAGAACAAATTAGCGTACCGCTTGCTACAGTTTTCAATTTGTCATTTGAAGAGGGAGTGGTTCCTTTAGAATGGAAAGAGGCAAACATTATACCGTTATTTAAAAAAGGTTCGAGAAACAAGTCAGAGAATTATAGACCAGTGAATTTAACATCAGTGATTTGCAAATTATTAGAAAGACTAATTAAAGATCACATCGTGGATTTTCTTGTTAAACATAACTTAATAAACCCATCTCAACAAGGTTTTTTAAAGCGAGGTCATGCTTAACAAATATGTTATGTTTTTTGGAAGACATCACTAAGTGGGTAGATGAGGGATCACCAGTAGATATCATCTACTTAGATTTTCAAAAAGCTTTCGACAAAGTACCACATCAAAGATTACTGCTTAAACTGAAGGCCCATGGCATAAGAAATAGTATAATAAACTGAATAAAAAAATGGCTGATTGACAGAAGACAACGTGTAGTAATTGATGGGGAGGCTTCAAAGTGGAAATCGGTATTGAGTGGGGTACTACAGGGATCAGTACTAGGACCTACATTATTCTTAATGTATATTAATGATTTGGATGATGATATAACAAGTAATGTTTTGAAATTTGCGGATGATACAAAAGTTTTTACAAGGATTAAAAATGATGGAGATAAAGAGCATTTACAAGATGATCTTTACAGGTTGATCAAATGGCCTGAAAAGTGGCAAATGCTGTTAAATTTTGGGAAATGCAAATGCCTCCACACAGGACATGGGAACGAAGATGTGGAATATACAAAAGGGGGGTACTGTACTACGAAAGTTTCAGAGCAGTGCGAAATTGCAGCTTCAAAGGGAAATCAAATCCTTGGATTAATTAGGCGACATATAGCGTATAAGGAAAAAGAGCTTATAATACCACTGTCCAAAACAATGGTGAGGCCGCATTTAGAATATTCTATACAAGCGTGGAGGCCATATCGCAAGAAGGACATAGATATGCTAGAAAGAGTAAAGATGAGAGCGACTAAAATTATATCAAAACTGAGGGATCGTAGTTATGAAATTCACCTAAAAGAATGTTTTTTTTTAACAATACTTGAGACCAGGAGATTGAGAGGAGATCAGATAGAAGTGTTTAAAATACTGAATGGTTATGAAAATATTGATAGAACTATTTTTTTCTCAGTTAAAAAAGATAGAAGGACTAGAGGACATGAAGGTACATTAGCAAAGGAGCAGTATAGATTATATATAAGAAAGTTCTCATTTTCACAAAGGACTGTAAATGAATGGAACAGATTATCTGCAGATTGTGTGGGTGCTATTAGCGTTAATATGTTAAAAAATAAAATCGACACATACCTCAGAAGGGCGCGATGCACATAGATAAAAGGGTTGGACACTCGATAAGCCAAAGAGCTTCCTTGTCCACCTACCACCTAGAGTTAATTCTCTGGGTGGCAATCTTGTTAAATCTTGTTAAAGCTGTCAGCACTTGTAGATTGGTATCTTTCTCGGTGGCATTACGAATGTCCTGGACAACATCTTCTCTCATGGGCAGATAGTTCACAGCGTGGATAGCTTCGAACTCAGTGGTCGGTTGTCCCTCTCTAGCTGGCAGGAAGGCACGTGACATGGTGTCTGCGAGAAACATCTTCTTGCCCTCCGGGTACTTGACATCGATGGCATACGCAACTGCACGTAGGAGTATGCCCTGCAGACTTGTGACTATACTGTCCAGAGGTTTCTTTGTTATTGCTTCAAATGGCTTGTGGTCACTGTAGGTGAACTGATGCCACTTCTCAAGAGCAAAAACGACGGCCAGCATCTCTTTCTCTACAGCGGCATATCTGATCTCTGTGTCAGTCAAAGCACGACTGGCGTTAGCAATTGGTCTTCCTTCATGAAGTAGTGCACATGTCTGGCCATGGTTGCTAGCATCACACTGAATGACCAGTTGCTTACTTAGGTCAAAGTAAACCAGAGTGGGTGCCTCCGCTAGGAGTTGTTTCAGTGTTGTGAAAGCTTTCTTCTGAGCATCTCCCTACATCCTGGCAACATCTCGTTGTACAAGAGCAGCAATGGGACGGAATATATCAGTCAAGTTGGGTACGTATCTCGCCAGGTAAGTTACTGTACCTCTTAGCCTCTCCACAGCTTCTCTGTCACACGGACTCTTCATCTTCAGAACGGCTTCGACCTTGGATGGGTAAGGTTTCAGACCATCAGCTATGACAGCATGGCCTAAGAACTGGGTTTCATTCTCATTGAAGCGACATTTCTCACGATTCAGTTTGATCCCATGTTCCGTGCATCTTTGGAGCAGCTTCTCGATCTTGACACAGATATCTGAGTAATCAGATCCATGGATGATAATATGATCAGCAACACAGTGAACATTCACTAGCCCTTCCAGTGCTTGTTGCAGACGCTTTTGGAAATCTTCACTGCTGACTTTCAAGCCGAAATGTAGTCGTCGCCAACGATACAGTCCAAACGGTTTTGCGAAAGTAGTCAGTAGGCCAGATTCTTCATCCAGTTCGCAGTGTAGATATCCTTGTTGCAAGTCACAGAGAGCAAATTTCTTGGAGTTCACAAACTTCGGTAGAATGTCGTCCAGCACAGGTAGCTTGTAGTGTTCACGCTTCAGGGCTAGGTTGAGAGGTCTAGGATCAATGCAGATCATGACAGCCCCAGAACGTTTCTTGGCCACAGACATTTGGTTCACCCAATCAGTGGGTTGGTCCACTTTGACTATGACACCAGTGTGCTCTAGTCGGTCTAGCTCATCTTTCACGGAACTGTTCAGTGATTCTGATAGGGTACGAGATTTCTTCACAAGTGTCAGTTCGTCATGATCCACCATGACATAGTTCACTTTGAACTTTGTAGCAGGATTTACGGTTTTAGCTCGGCATTTGTCGAGAGCTTCAGTCTTCACATTGTTCCACATCTTCAGAGTGATTGGTTGTGGGCAGATATCTTTCTCCTTCACGTACTTCTTGGGCAGTATGCTGACAATTGAACCACGGTCGACCTGCATCTTCACTGACTGCTTTTCGACCAGCATGTTGCAAAAAATGGGACAGTCTTGTGAGGAGAGTCTTGAATACTGTGAACAGTCTTAGGGCATTGTGCGAAGCCTCTGAAATGGTTTCGGCCCCTACACGCATCACACGTCTTGCCTCGTGCAGGGCAGAGATCTTTCTTCATGGGGTGCGTTTTACAGCAGAATTTGCATTTTCGCTGACTAGCAGTTTTTCTTCCACCGAATGTTGACTTGGTAGTGTAGCGTCTGTATCTTGTGTCAACTCGGTTCACTGCTTCTGTTTTATTCAGAATGTTGTATTGTTCTTCAGCCTCTTGCATGCACCGGCAGATGTCTACTATTCTGGGAAGATCAAATTTTTATTGTGAAATGAGTTTGTTGCGGATCTTGTCAATCCTTACACCGAGGATTATCCTGTCGACAATCAACTAGTCTCGCATACAGTTGCAAAACTCACAGTTTTTGCTAGATTTTTTAACACTGAGTAGTATTGTTCAAATGACGCGTTTTCCTGATTCCGGGTTAAACTTATACCTTTCAAAGAATGTTTTTACTTCGCCCAAGATTATGGCAAGATATGTTCGTAATATTTTCTGATGATTTACAAATTAGGGGAGACTGGGGCACCATGCACATAATATTTGTTTCAATTTCCTCAAGTGACCAAAAACACGGTGTAGATAAAACTTATAAAATGGGATATAATGCATATTAAACTCCTCGATATTCTCTGTGGTTGGTTGATATATTTATATATTCCCCAAAAACTGAACAGTATTAAACTTGTCATGCATTAGTTAAAGGGAAACTTTTTAAGCCTATGCATTTACAAGAGTTATTATTAATTAACTATTTGCAAGTACAATCAACATTTTATGACAATAGTTAACTTATAAATTAAGTTATACTGCCTATAAAAAGCGCGTACACTACCCCATATTTAAAAGTGCAAAAGGTGGCCCTCTTGTCTTCCATCTGTTATGATAATTACTAAAATAAATAATGTTCAAGTAGAAAATATAGGTGAACTTTTCTTCTGGTAAATTAGACAAATTAAACATTAAAAATACATCATAATTACAATTGCAATTTGATTAAGTTGATAATGTAGGTTATGAATACTATATGCATGTGTCCTTTGAAAACAAAAGTTGCTCGAGGAACTTTATTATTTGCAAAGCGACCTCCGGCCAGTCACAATTATTGTAAAATTACATAGTGCTAAGTATAAATGATCACAACAACCAATGCATCATTTTTATTTTTGTAAAAACAGAGAAACTATGCATACTAGATAAAGCTCCCCCCTATATACATTACAATGCGCAAGAAATGACCAGCAGTGACCCTTGAATACTTAAATCATTATCTTCAAAAAATGGGAATACTTTATTCCATTTTGTTAATTTCGGTGGACATTTATTCTGGTAATGTAGACAAGTAGTACGAATTAAAAAGACCATTGTATATACTATTGCATTTTACTTGACGTTGACCCTAATTTCCTGTAGGCCCGTGATAACTGGATTATATTGGCTAATTCCTTACGATTGGGAAGTGCCGCACACCGCCCGATTATCCAAGATTGCCAGTCATTGTCAGTCCTGCCGATTGAACATGTTCAATTGCCTTGATTGCCTCCAAACCGACGTAAGACTGGGTAATCGTAGTCGTAAGCACACGCACACCGCCACGATTACGCACGATTGTCTACGCTACGACGGTTGAGATGCGTCGCAGCGAACAGTCGCCAGGTGTGCGGCGGGCTTTAGACGTCTGAAAAAGACGTTGTTTAGATGTCTTTTCTATGACGTCTAAAAACCGTAAAAGATGAGATGTAATTTACTCTTTCATTGGCTAACTAAATTCGACGTATTTTAGATGTATAAAAAGACGTCTTTTAGACGTCAAAATACACGTCTTTTAGATGTCAAAACTGTCTTTTGCCCAGTGGAATAGGCCTAATTGCAATTAAACAAATGTTCTTGGTAATGAGCAAATACTTTCATGGCTTTCATGAAAGTTCCAGGTAATTATCAAATACTGGCATTGCTTTGATGCTTATCCAGAAATCGAGATGGAATTATCACCTCCAACAAGGGTGGTAGTGATCAATTGCGTTGATTATGTTTAACTAACCTCAAGTACAATAACTGTGGAGCGAGGCATTGTTTGTTTTGCGCCGACATCAATCGTGTTTCTCTCCTGCCTGTCCGTATATGGATTTACTCAACGTTGGCAACGTATCAATTCATTTGCGTGTTTCGGCTGCTGCGAGCGTTATCTGTGCACTATCCAGAAATCGAGATGGAATTTATCACCTCCAACTAGGATGGTAGGAAACTTGTGTACGAAGGCTATGCGTATGTTAAGCAGAATAATCTGGCCAATGGTATGGAATCCTATGAGTATGAGATGAGATGGTACCTCAGCCAGTGCAAGGCCGACTCTGCGTCAGTGGTGATGACCAGATTGTTCATCGTTTCAACAGCCACACATACGCTCCAAATTCTGGTCGTCCTGAGGCAATTAAGCTGCGGCAAGCCATGAAGCGTCTTGCTGTAGACACTACGGAAACTCCCCAGCAGATAATCACTCAAGATTTACAGAACATAAGCAACGAAGCCTCCGTGAAGTTATCAGCCATAAGGAATATGAGTCGATGTGTTCTTCACAACCGCCAGGTTGCTGGAAACCTATAGCCTGTTCTCCTGTATCGCGTTGACATTCCGATCCCTGACGAGTACAAGCACACACTAGCTGACCAGGACGTTCTGTTGTTTGACCGTGGGCCTGTTGATGATCGGATTCTTCTGTTCTCTACGGATCGCAATCTTCACATTCTGGAGATTTCACCAGACTGGTTTTGTGATGGAATATTTAAAGTGGTGCCGAATGTGTTCTATCAGTTGTTCACAATCCATGCTTGTGCCAGCGGCCATATTGTGCCGTGTGTTTACGCTCTGTTTCCAAACAAGCAGCAGGCCACATATGAAGCTCTCCTTCGTGAACTCCTTGCCCTAAATCCAGAACCCGCTCCACGTAGCATCATGATCGATTTCGAGGCCGCGACCAGGAATGCTCTTCACCATGTGTTCCATGATGCCACCATACAGGGTTGCTTTTATCACCTGTCACAAGCCATCTACTGCAAGGTCCAGAGTGTGGGCCTTCAGGTTGAGTACCAAACCAACGCTGATCTCAGTCTCGGTATACGCATGATTGTTGCCTTAGTCTTTGTTCCCGTGGATGATGTGGTGGAGTCATTTGAGTCTCTGTCAGGCTCTCTCTCCGAGGCAGCTCAGCCAGTCCTCGACTACTTTGAAGATACGTACATTGGCCGTCAGCAACGTCGTGGCCGCCGCCCACCCTCCCTTCGACCAATTCATGTGGAATGTGAAGGATCGTGTGACTGAAGAACTGCCCCGCACCATCAACCATGTTGAAGGTTGGCACCGTCGGGTGCAATCATTCAGATGAATGAAGATGAGGCAGCCGCGCCCCCCCCCCACAGCGTGGCAAATACAAGGCCATCTCAGCACATCTGAGCACAGTCGTGGCAGACTACCCAAATCGCCCTATCATGGACAACCTCCGTGAGATTGCCAACAACATTCAACTTAAACATTGCATTTGCTTGATTGCTTATACAATGGATTGCCCACAACATTCAATTTTAAACATAGCTTATACAATGGATCGACTTGTTTGTGCTGTCAAATAAACAAGAACAAGAACAAGAAAGTTTTATTTATACCCCAATTACAATATATATATATATATAATATCAAATTAACGTAACAAGAATAGGCAGGTATATTCTTATATATACAAATGAAGTGTAATTTCAAATTAGGTGGGGGCTGTGATTCCTATTAAGACAATAACTCTCATGGGTACTACAATATATTTTTTTCAACTCAATTTTATCGAAGGAAGTACAATGTGCAGGAAAAAAAAGAAACCGAGATTGCTTGATTACATATATGCATGTATTGGAGTATTTATGATATGTAAAAACAAAACAAAAAATACTTGTCAATAATACACATCAATATACTTATAAAAAACACACATATGTATATGCACATATGCAATACCCATATGTTGATATATATATATATATATATAATACATATCCATACATATATCACATACAATAATACAGTTTAATGAAGTTTGTATTGCATTCGCATGCTTGCTTAGTAGTAATAGAGGTCCCTTACCGGGGATGGTGGCGCGGCGCGGTGGAAGTGGAAGTACCCGGATGTAGGTCAAGGTCAAGTATCCGGAAGTATGTCAAGGTCAAGGTCAAATACCCGGATGCAGGTCAAGGTCACGTGGCGCCCTTAGTAAATTTTCGAAACTAAAAAAGCGCCGCCTAGCGGATAGTTGGTGAACTAAATATTTCCCTCCAAAGCTATAACAGCGCCCTGGCGGATAGTTGGTGAACTAAAATATTTCCCGCCAAAACTAGCATAGCGCCACCTGGCGAATTTTTTCGGAACTAAGATATCGCCACCTATCGGATATATCATTAACTAAAACAGCGCCACCTGGTGAAATTTTTGGAAACTAAAATATGTTGACCCGCAGCGCCCCTTGCGGAATTTTTAGGAAACACCTATTCAATTGGTGCCACCTTACGGACAAATTGTAAACTAAATGTTCGAGTACTGCCCAATTTCGTGCGTCTTAGTTTGACCATTAGCGCCATTGGCGGAATTTGTTGGAACTAAATTCCCCTGGCGGATATGTCGTGAACTACAAGTGGTGCCACCTGGAGGATAAGTTGTGAAGTAAATGTTCGAGTACTGCAAATATTCGTGTCTCTTGCGCGCTTGCGTGCAATAGAGCCTCCTGACGGATAGATCACGAACTACAAACATCATCCCCTAGTGGACAAATGTTCGTTCGGCACGACCACGTGACCTTTATGTTCTGTCGAACTGTTATAAAAGACCTGCGTCTGTTTGTTGTGGTCATTATATCTTACATTTTGGAAGATGAACAACATGACTAGTGATAACGTCCGACAAGGGATTTTGCTACCGAAGGCGCAGCCTTCTTCGGCTACGGGACCACTCGACCTCTCGACCCCGACAATCAACCCGGACCAACAACCAACGACCAGTTCAACGACCAGTCCGACGACCAGTTCAACGACCAGTTCGACGACCAAACCAATTTCGTCTCTGTCATCAGCTCCGGCAATCAACCCAACCATCAACCTGACATCGTCACCTCCGACGAAGCGTCAGAAGCTGTGGCCTCGTTATACTTGCTGTATGTGTGGTAGTACCTTCAAGTATAAAGGAAATTGGCCCGCTCATGTGAAGCAGGGCTGCTGTCAAAGGAAGCAAGATAAACAGCGGCGACGTAAAGAACAACTTGAAGAACAGCTTGAAGAACAACTTGAAGAGATAACAGTAAGCTTCAATTTTTCATAGTGTTCAAATGGTATTCATGCTATTTTGTTAGAACATTTTCAAAAGACCATAATATTATATTTGTTCTTATACATATCAGTTGACCATTCATTACTAAGCTCATCTCGTTACTGTTTCAGCGACAAGAAAAGGAGGGCATCGCTACTGCTGACAGTGTTCCAACTACCTCTGCGTCACGAAAACGTCGACGGTCACTGTCATCTTCAGCATCACCATCTGTCAACCGACCACCATCACAGTTGTACCACGATAGTACTATGCCTAACGTCATCCTCAAATCACACATCACGTCCATGAACTCAGACCAATTAGATGGTGAAAGACTGTTTGAGCGTTTTTGTTAGACGCAGGTGTGAAGCTATCCGACGTGACAGTCGAACATTTGTGTAATATCAATACTTGGTTGCAAGTTTCTGGTTCTTGCAGTTATGGAGCGTGACATGTAAATACGTTTGTGTTGTTCACGAATAAACTGTGCAAACCTCATCTTGTGTCTTTTTCATAGTGTAATGCAAAGCATATGTTGGGAACCTTACTAATAGTCTTACACTTCACAAGTATGTCTGTGTAGTTCAGTAGAGATGATAGCCACTTATGTCTGTGTAGTTCAGTAGAGATGATAGCCACTTATGTATGTGTAGTTCAGTAGAGATGATAGCCACTTATGTCTATATAGTTCAGTACAGATATGTTAACCAGTCATGTCTGTGTAGTTCAGTACAGATATGTTAATGTACTCAGACCAACTAGTGGTGCAAACGAAACACTATGCTTTGACCAATACACGGCACGAATCGGACTCAGACCAACTAGTTGCGTAAACGAAACAGAAACTTAACCGATTACGCTGCACAAATTGAACTCAGACCAACTAGTTGCGTAAACGAAACAGAAACTTAACCGATTACGCTGCACAAATTGAACTCAGACCAACTAGTTGCGTAAACGAAACAGAAACTTAACCGATTACGCTGCACAAATTGAACTCAGACCAACTAGTGGTGCAAACGAAACACTATGCTTTGACCAACACACGACACGAATCGAACTCAGATCAACTAGTTGCGTAAACGAAACAGAAACTTAACCGATTACACTGCACGAATTGAACTCAGACCAACTAGTTGGACAAACGAAACACTATTCTTTGACCAACACATGTCACAAATTGAACTCAGATCAACTAGTCACACAAACGAAACACTATGCTTTGACCAACACGCTGAACGAAACTACGGATGACACATCACACGAGACTACGAATGTAACATCACACGAGACTACGGATGACACATCACACGAGAGTACGGACGAGACAAGAGATATACTACGAGACACATCACACGAGACTACGGATGTCATATCACACGAGAGTATCGACGAGACAATGTCCGAGATATATCACGAGACTACAGATAACACATCACACGAGATTACGGACGAGATATCACACGAGAGTACCGTCGAGACAAGAGACGAGACTATGGCCGAGATATGTTACGAGACTACGGATGTCACATCACACGAGACTACGGATGACACATCACACGAGAGTACGGACGAGACAAGATATATACTATGAGACACATCACACGAGACTACGGATGTCACATCACACGAGAGTACGGACGAGACAAGAGATACGCCACAAGACTACGGATGACACCCCACACGAGACTACGAATGTAACATCACACGAGAGTACCAACGAGACAAGAGACGAGACTATGGCCGAGATATGTTACGAGACTACGGATGTCACATCACACGAGACTACGGATGACACATCACACGAGAGTACGGACGAGACAAGAGATATATTACGAGACACATCACACGAGACTACGGATGTCACATCACACGAGAGTACGGACGAGACAAGAGATACGCCACGAGACTATGGATGACACATCACATGAGACTACGGACGAGATATCACACGAGAGTACGGACGAGACAAGAGACGAGACTATGGATGTCACATCACACGAGACTACGGATGACACATCACACGAGAGTACGGACGAGACAAGAGATATACTACGAGACACATCACACGAGACTACGGATGTCACATCACACGAGAGTACGGACGAGACAAGAGATACGCCACAAGACTACGGATGACACCTCACACGAGACTACGAATGTAACATCACACGAGAGTACCAACGAGACAAGAGACGAGACTATGGCCGAGATATGTTACGAGACTACGGATGTCACATCACACGAGACTACGGATGTCACATCACACGAGAGTACCAACGAGACAAGAGACGAGACTATGGCCGAGATATGTTACGAGACTACGGATGTCACATCACACGAGACTACGGATGACACATCACACGAGAGTACGGGCGAGACAAGAGATATACTACGAGACACATCACACGAGACTACGGATGTCACATCACACGAGAGTACGGACGAGACAAGAGATACGCCACGAGACTATGGATGACACATCATATGAGACTACGGACGAGATATCACACGAGAGTACGGACGAGACAAGAGACGAGACAATGGATGTCACATCACACGAGAGTACGGATGACACATCACACGAGACTACGGATGACACATCACACGAGAGCACCGACGAAACAAGAGACGAGACTATGACCGAGATATATCACGAGACTACGACGAGTCAAGAGACGAGACTATGGACGAGATACACCACAATAGACGGGTTATCGCGTGAGATTCCACCACCACCACCACAATTCCGCCACAATAGACGGGTTATCGCGTGAGATTCCACCACCGCCACCACAATTCCACCACAATAGACGGGTTATCGCGTGAGATTCCACCACCACCACCACCACAATTCCGCCACAATAGACGGGTTATCGCGTGAGATTCCACCACCACCACCACAATTCCACACAATAGACGGGTTATCGCGTGAGATTCCACCACCACCACCACAATTCCACCACAATAGACGGGTTAATCGATTTGGAATCTACAGGAACAGTGTTCAAGAGAGATCATATGGGAAATATTCAAATAAAATTGTGTTGATGCTATGGATGAGTGTGTTTGTTTTTCGTTTTCATAGTCATCAAGACACCAATGTAATTAGTCAGAATATTGTCATCTACCGACCATGATATATCTCTACTCGTTGACACACTTCCGGCGTAGCGTCCCTAGTAGAGGCCGCCATGACAGTCAAGTGACTTCCGGTACCACGTCACTTCCGGCGTAGAGACCCCTAGTGGATAATCGGAGTACTACGTCACTCACTGCCATAGCAAGCGAATTTGAAAACTGCTATGATCGAAAACGACTATGTCAATAACATGTAAGGACAACCACCTGACAGGTCTTCATTCAAAGAGGTGACCATCATGGTTTCCAACGCCACTCAACGGACACCAATGTAATTAGTCAGAATATTGCCATCTACCGGCCATGATAGGTCTCTATTCGTTGACGCACTTCCGGAAATATCGGAAACGTTCAGAAAAACTGTGCACGTTCCTGAGACAGGCGACATCTGATGACCCCAACGGATAGCAGTGTAACTACTCAGAATAACGCCAACTACCGGTCATGATATATCTCTATTCGTTGACACACTTCCGGGAATACCGGAAGCGTAGAGACCGCCATGACAGTCAAGTAACTTCCGGTGCGACGTCACTTCCGACGTGTCGTCCCTAGTAGAGGCTGCCATGACAGTCAAGTAACTTCCGGTACGACGGCACTTCCGGTGTAGCGCCCCCTAGCGGATAATAGGAGTACTACGTCACATGGTGGCGCCATCTAGCGGTTAAAAATATATAATTAGGTTAGCTAGAGAAAAAAAGTTGGGGTTAACCTCGCGAAAATTGAATGTTTTTGTCCCTCTGGAACAAAAACAGAAAATTTTGAGAAAATTTATACAACAACCACCTTAGTGGTTGTTGTTTAAATTTTCGCGAGGTTAACCCCAACTTTTTTTCTCTAGCTAACCTAATTATATATTTTTAACCGCTAGATGGCGCCACCATGTACTCCGATTATCCGCTAGGGGGCGCTACACCGGAAGTGCCGTCGTACCGGAAGTTACTTGACTGTCATGGCAGCCTCTACTAGGGACGACACGTCGGAAGTGACGTCGCACCGGAAGTTACTTGACTGTCATGGCGGCTTCTACGCTTCCGGTATTCCCGGAAGTGTGTCAACGAATAGAGATATATCATGGCCGGTAGTTGGCGTTATTCTGAGTAGTTACACTGCTATCCGTTGGGTTCATCAGATGTCGCCTGTCTCAGGAACGTGCACAGTTTTTGTGAACGCTTCCGTATTTCCGGAAGTGCGTTAACGAATAGAGACCTATCATGGCCGGTAGATGGCAATACTCTGACTAATTACATTGGTGTCCGTTGAGTGGCGTCGGAAACAATGATGGTCACCTCTTTGAATGAAGTCCTGTCAGGTGGTTGTCCTAACATGTTATTGACATAGTCGTTTTCGATCATAGCAGTTTTCAAATTCGCTTGCTATGGCAGTGAGTGACGTAGTACTCCGATTATCCACTAGGGGTCTCTACGCCGGAAGTGACGTGGTACCGGAAGTCACTTGACTGTCATGGCGGCCTCTACTAGGGACGCTACGCCCGAAGTGTGTCAACGAGTAGAGATCTATCATGGTCGGTAGATGACAATATTCTGACTAATTACATTGGTGTCTTGATGACTATGAAAACGAAAAACAATCACACTCATCCATAGCATCAACACAATTTTATTTGAATATTTCCCATATGATCTCTCTTGAACACTGTTCATGTAGATTCCAAATCGATTAACCCGTCTATTGTGGTGGAATTGTGGAGGTGGTGGCGGAATCTCACGCGATAACCCGTCTATTGTGGTGGAATTGTGGTGGTGGTGGTGGAATCTCACGCGATAACCCGTCTATTGTGGCGGAATTGTGGTGGTGGTGGTGGTGGAATCTCACGCGATAACCCGTCTATTGTGGTGGAATTGTGGTGGTGGTGGTGGAATCTCACGCGATAACCCGTCTATTGTGGTGGAATTGTGGTGGTGGTGGTGGAAGCGGTGGAATCTCACGCGATAACCCGTCTATTGTGGTGGAATTGTGGTGGAATTGTGGTGGTGGTGGTGGAATCTCACGCGATAACCCGTCTATTGTGGTGGAATTGTGGTGGTGGTGGTGGAATCTCACGCGATAACCCGTCTATTGTGGTGTATCTCGTCCATAGTCTCGTCTCTTGACTCGTCGTAGTCTCGTGATATATCTCGGTCATAGTCTCGTCTCTTGTTTCGTCGGTGCTCTCGTGTGATGTGACATCCGTAGTCTCGTGTGATGTGTCTCGTAGTATATCTCTTGTCTCGTCCGTACTCTCGTGTGATGTGTCATCCGTATTCTCGTGATATATCTCGGACATTGTCTCGTCGATACTCTCGTGTGATATGACATCCGTAGTCTCGTGTGATGTGTCTCGTAGTATATCTCTTGTCTCGTCCGTACTCTCGTGTGATGTGTCATCCGTAGTCTCGTGTGATGTTACATTCGTAGTCTCGTGTGATGTGTCATCCGTAGTTTCGTTCAGCGTGTTGGTCAAAGCATAGTGTTTCGTTTGCGTGACTAGTTGGTCTGAGTTCAATTTGTGCAGCTTAATCGGTTAAGTTTCTGTTTCGTTTGTGCAACTAGTTGGTCTGAGTTCAATTCGTAGTTGGTCTGAGTTCAATTCGTGCCGCATGTTGGTCAAAGCATAGTGTTTCCTTTGTACAACTCGTGTCTATAGATCGATTCGTTCAGTGTATTGGTCAAAGCATAGTGTTTCGTGTGCGTGACTAGTTGATCTGAGTTCAATTTGTGACACGTGTTGATCAAAGTGTAGTGTTTCGTTTGCGTGACTAGTTGATCTGAGTTCAATTTGTGACACGTGTTGGTCAAAGTGTAGTGTTTCGTTTGTACAACTCGTGTCTATAGACCGTACTCTCGTGTGATGTGTCATCCATAGTCTCGTGACATATCTCGGTTAAGTCTAGTGTTACGTTTGTGCAATTCGTGTCTATAGTTCGGTTCATACAACGTGTTGGTCTAAGTTTAGTGTTTCGTTTGTCCCACTAGTTGGTCTAAGTTCAATTCGTGACACGTGTTGGTCAAAGCGTAGTGTTTCGTTTGTCCCACTAGTTGGTCTAAGTTCAATTCGTGACACGTGTTGGTCAAAGCATAGTGTTTCGTTTGTACAACTCGTGTCTCGTCGGTACTCTCGTGTGATGTGTCATCCGTAGTCTCGTGTGATGTGTCATCCGTAGTCTCGTGACATATCTCGGTCATAGTCTCGTCTCTTGTCTCGTCGGTACTCTCGTGTGATGTGTCATTCGTAGTCTCGTGTGATGTGTCATCCGTAATCTCGTGACATATCTCGGTCATAGTCTCGTCTCTTGTCTCGACGGTACTCTCGTGTGATATCTCGTCCGTAATCTCGTGTGATGTGTCATCCGTAGTCTCGTGTGATGTGTCATCCGTAGTCTCGTGACATATATCGGTCATAGTCTCGTCTCTTGTCTCGTCGGTACTCTCGTGTGACGTGCATCCGAAGTCTCGTGACATATCTCGGTCATAGTCTCGTGTGATGTGCCTAGTTGATCTAAGTTCAATTCGTGACACGTGTTGGTCAAAGCATAGTGTTTCGTTTTCGTGACACGTGTTGGTCAAAGCATAATGTTTCGTTTGTCCAACTAGTTGATCTAAGTCCAATTCGTGATACGTGTTGGTCAAAGCATAGTGTTTCGTTTGTCAACTAGTTGGTCTGAGTTCAATTCGTGACACGTGTTGGTCAAAGCATAGTGTTTCGTTTGTACAACTAGTTGATCTAAGTCCAATTCGTGACACGTGTTGGTCAAAGCATAGTGTTTCGTTTGTACAACTAGTTGATCTAAGTCCAATTCGTGACACGTGTTGGTCAAAGCATAGTGTTTCGTTTGTACAACTAGTTGGTCTGAGTTCAATTTGTGCAGCGTAATCGGTTAAGTTTCTGTTTCGTTTGCGCAACTAGTTTGTCTGAGTTCAATGTTCGTTTCGTTCAGCGTGTTGGTCAAAGCATAGTGTTTCGTTTGTGTGACTAGTTGATCTGAGTTCAATTTGTGACATGTGTTGGTCAAAGAATAGTGTTTCGTTTGTCCAACTAGTTGGTCTGAGTTCAATTCGTGCAGTGTAATCGGTTAAGTTTCTGTTTCGTTTACGCAACTAGTTGATCTGAGTTCGATTCGTGTCGTGTGTTGGTCAAAGCATAGTGATTCGTTTGCACCACTAGTTGGTCTGAGTTCAATTTGTGCAGCGTAATCGGTTAAGTTTCTGTTTCGTTTACGCAACTAGTTGGTCTGAGTTCAATTTGTGCAGCGTAATCGGTTAAGTTTCTGTTTCGTTTACGCAACTAGTTGGTCTGAGTTCAATTTGTGCAGCGTAATCGGTTAAGTTTCTGTTTCGTTTACGCAACTAGTTGGTCTGAGTCCGATTCGTGCCGTGTATTGGTCAAAGCATAGTGTTTCGTTTGCACCACTAGTTGGTCTGAGTACATTAACATCTCTGTACTGAACTACACAGACATGACTGGTTAACATATCTGTACTGAACTATACAGACATAAGTGGCTATCATCTCTACTGAACTACACATACATAAGTGGCTATCATCTCTACTGAACTACACAGACATAAGTGGCTATCATCTCTACTGAACTACACAGACATACTTGTGAAGTGTAAGACTATTAGTAAGGTTCCCAACATATGCTTTGCATTACACTATGAAAAAGACACAAGATGAGGTTTGCACAGTTTATTCGTGAACAACACAAACGTATTTACATGTCACGCTCCATAACTGCAAGAACCAGAAACTTGCAACCAAGTATTGATATTACACAAATGTTCGACTGTCACGTCGGATAGCTTCACACCTGCGTCTAACAAAAACGCTCAAACAGTCTTTCACCATCTAATTGGTCTGAGTTCATGGACGTGATGTGTGATTTGAGGATGACGTTAGGCATAGTACTATCGTGGTACAACTGTGATGGTGGTCGGTTGACAGATGGTGATGCTGAAGATGACAGTGACCGTCGACGTTTTCGTGACGCAGAGGTAGTTGGAACACTGTCAGCAGTAGCGATGCCCTCCTTTTCTTGTCGCTGAAACAGTAACGAGATGAGCTTAGTAATGAATGGTCAACTGATATGTATAAGAACAAATATAATATTATGGTCTTTTGAAAATGTTCTAACAAAATAGCATAAATAACATTTGAACACTATGAAAAATTGAAGCTTACTGTTATCTCTTCAAGTTGTTCTTCAGGCTGTTCTTCATGTTGTTCTTTACGTCGCCGCTGTTTATCTTGCTTCCTTTGACAGCAGCCCTGCTTCACATGAGCGGGCCAATTTCCTTTATACTTGAAGGTACTACCACACATACAGCAAGTATAACGAGGCCACAGCTTCTGACGCTTCGTCGGAGGTGAAGATGTCAGGTTGATGGTTGGGTTGATTGCCGGAGCTGATGACAGAGACGAAATTGGTTTGGTCGTCGAACTGGTCGTTGAACTGGTCGTCGGACTGGTCGTTGAACTGGTCGTTGGTTGTTGGTCCGGGTTGATTGTCGGGGTCGAGAGGTCGAGTGGTCCCGTAGCCGGAGAAGGTTGCGCCTTCGGTAGCAAAATCCCTTGTCGGACGTTATCACTAGTCATGTTGTTCATCTTCCAAAATGTAAGATATAATGACCACAACAAACAGACGCAGGTCTTTTATAACAGTTCGACAGAACATAAAGGTCACGTGGTCGTGCCGAACGAACATTTGTCCACTAGGGGATGATGTTTGTAGTTCGTGATCTATCCGTCAGGAGGCTCTATTGCACGCAAGCGCGCAAGAGACACGAATATTTGCAGTACCCGAACATTTACTTCACAACTTATCCTCCAGGTGGCACCACTTGTAGTTCACGACATATCCGACAGGGGAATTTAGTTCCAACAAATTCCGCCAGGGGCGCTAATGGTCAAACTAAGACGCACGAAATTGGGCAGTACTCGAACATTTAGTTTACAATTTGTCCGTCAGGTGGCATCACTTGAATATGTGTTTCCGGGAAATTCCGCCAGGTGCGTTGTGCTAGTTTTTGCGGGGAATATTTTAGTTCACCACCAGGGGGCGCTGTTATAGTTTTGGAGGGAAATATTTATTTCACCAACTATCCGCTAGGTGGCGCTATTTTAGTTCCGGTTGGGGCACCACGTGACCTTGACCTACATCCGGGTACTTGACCTTTGACCTTGACATACATCCGGGTACTTGACCTTGACCTACATCCGGGTACTTCCACTTCCACCGCGCCGCGCCACCATCCCCGGTAAGGGACCTCTATTACTACTTTGCTTCTACATTGGATCTACTTGTTTGTGCTGTCAAAATAAGTTTGTATTGCATTCGCTTGCTTGCTTGTACAATGGATCTACTTGTTTGTGCTGTCAAATGAAGTTTGTATTGCATTCGCTTGCTTGCATATACAATGGATCTACTTGTTTGTGCTGTCAAATGAAGTTTGTATTGCATTCGCTTGCTTGCTTATACATTGGATCTACTTGTCTGCGCTGTCAAATGAAGTTTGTATTGCATTCGCTTGCTCGCTTATACAAAGGATGTACTTGTTTGTGCTGTCAAATGAAGCTTGTATTGCATTTGCTTGCTTGCTTATACAATGGGTGTACTTGTTTGTGCTGTCAAATGAAGTTTGTATTGCATTCGCTTGCTTGCATATACAATGGATCTACTTGTTTGTGCTGTCAAATGAAGTTTGTATTGCATTCGCTTGCTTGCATATACAATGGATCTACTTGTTTGTGCTGTCAAATGAAGTTTGTATTGCATTCGCTTGCTTGCTTATACATTGGATCTGCTTGTTTGTGCTGTCAAATGAAGCTTGTATTGCATTCGTTTGCTTGCTTATACAATGGATCTACTTGTTTGTGCTGTCAAATGAAGCTTGTATTGCATTCGTTTTGCTTGCTTATACATTGGATCTACTTGTTTGTGCTGTCAAATGAAGTTTGTATTGTATTCGCTTGCTTGCTTATACAATGGATCTACTTATTTGTGCTGTCAAATGAAGTTTGTATTGCATTCGCTTGCTTGCTTATACATTGGGTCTGCTTGTTTGTGATGTCAAATGAAGCGTGTATTGCATTCGTTTGCTTGCTTATACAGTGGATCTACTTGTTTGTGCGGTCAAATGAAGTTTGTATTGCATTTGCTTGCTTGCTTATACAATGGGTGTACTTGTTTGTGCTGTCAAATGAAGTTTGTATTACATTCGCTTGTTTGCTTATACAATGTATCTACTTATTTGTGCTGTCAAATGAAGTTTGTATTGCATTCGCTTGCTTGCTTATACATTGGATCTACTTGTCTGTGCTGTCAAATGAAGTTTGTATTGCATTCGCTTGCTTGCTTATACAATGGATCTACTTGTCTGTGCTGTCAAATGAAGTTTGTATTGCATTCGCTTGCTTGCTTATACAATGGATCTACTTGTTTGTTTGAGTTTCCCAACATATTAATCTTAGATTCACCATCAATATCATTCATGCATAGCCCTTATATTTCATATCTACCGTCAAATTCATGCTTGACAATATCCGCATATTCCAGGGGGATATTGCCCCAGGGGGAGGTATTGCCCTAGGGAGATCTTGTCCAGGGGGTATTATCCGGGGGATATTGTGCGGGGGGATATTGTCTGGGGGATAATGTCTTGATAGGCCACACCAGCAAGCAAGAACTGTTCTAAATTTTCGTATTTCCCCATAACAATAAAATAGTAGAATTCCCCATCCTCGAGTGACAAGGGTCGCTGCTGCTGATTACGTCAGTGCCAGCCAGCAATACCCCCTGGCTGACCGCTTTGTGAAACTCTGAATTTAAGCTCAGCCTATGAAATCGCTCTCTAGATCAGTGGTTGGCGGCAGGTCGGGTGGTCATAATAAAACTAATTGTAACCAACCGTGGCACATGTTACATGCAATGTTTAGGAAGTATAGAAGCAATTATTCGAATACACAATACTGCTCAGCTGCTCGTGCTAATGGGCGAACGGATCATTATATATTGGGATTCCCAGAAGTCGTTTATTCGTCTTCAAATTGGGGCGGGTATTTGCGCTTTTCTCACGGGCGATGCAGTCGTGACTGGCGAAGTCAATTTCTAATTTGTCTCAGCTAACTTCCACACTTCGCGTAGGAGATCTGCCAGGGCTAGTTTTGTATGGCAAACAGCCCTGGCTTGCGAGGATGGAATTCACTACCAACTGCAATAACCAACATCACAGAACCACATAAATTCAGACAAGCGTTACTTAATACACAACTAATAATCCAACTGGCATACGCACCCAACCCTGACCGTAGACAGCTAAGAAGTGTTAGCTAGCACTCAACCAAAACAAGACAAGACAAACCTAAACCTCTCAATATCGTAGTAGGCTAGGCGGGAAGATTTTGATTTCGATGAATATTCAGAGTATGTTATAAAAGTGAAGGCAGTCGATGCGCACATCGATTACTGACAATGTCGTTAGATAGTGAAAGCGATGTTACAATGTACGAACATTAATTACATAACGATCGATTGGATGTGAATAACTTGATTTTAAATTACTGTATTTAACTTCATAAATAGTACATTGTACATAGTTAAAATATATTTCATTCATGATGTTATGTTGTACTGACTAGTATTGAACCAATACTGAGCCCATACAAACAGAATTACATTTAATATGTGGCGGTGCAGGCTAAACTTGCAGGCATTGGGCTATTCTACTGATTTCGTACAATACAAATGCATTTCATACTGATATTTATGTAATCAGCAGCACCCCCTGGCGCGCGAGGATGGTTGGAAGCGGAGTCGGTAGTATTGATGGAACCGGAATAAAAAATGGGCCAAGAGGCCCTGAAGTCCTTCGGACTTTAATACCAGAGTACGAGTGGCTAAATTTATTGTGGTATTAATATATGAGAAATTGAATTGGAAAGACCATGTAGCAAATGTTAAATCTAAACTCTCAAAGAGTACTGCCATTTTGTATAAGTTTAGTCAGCTGATAGACTCACAGTCTATGCATATCCTGTACTGCTCATTGCTCTTACCATAAATTAATTACTGTTCTGAAATATCCCTCCAATATCAATTCTATTGTCATGCTCCAAAAGAGAGCAATGAGATTGTTATATGGTGCATGTCATCTTGACCAAACAACCCCTGTATTTTACAGGTCGCAAACACTGAACTTTTTAGATCTTGTAAAATTCAAAACAGCTATATCCATGTTCAAGGCATACCACTGCATGTTACCAACTAATATACAAAAACATTTTGTAAAAAGATATCTTCTTGTAACAACACGTCTAAAAATCAACTGGTAGGATGTTGTGTCACCTTAAATGTTAGAGCCATGTCTCTTTGTGTATATGGCGTAAGTCTATGGAATTCTCTGGATGTTAAACTTACTAACATTAAAACTGTGAGGTCATTCAGACACAGGTACATGAAAACAATCGTAAAGGAATACGTATAGTTTGTAGTAATTATTGAAACTGATTATGAAATATCTTAATCATATATGTATTTTTTTTATTTCTACATTTTATTATTTTGTACTAATCATATGTACGTGACTATGTGAACTATAGTTTGATCATTATATGATCAATATTCACACATTCATCGTATAATTTATCTAATGTGATTTACTATAACATATATGTTATGTCCTTCAGTTCGATCACGTTTACTCAGATGAACAAAGATTCAACTTCCAAATTTAATATCTCAACGTCATCCATTTTATTCCATTCCCAGAATTCCCGATTCCTGTACCGGTTCCCTTGCCGTACAAAGCAGAGTACTCGATCATCCGTACACACCGGTTCAGCTACACGACATCCCTCCTTTTCTTGGATAACTTCAAAAACATATAACTATTAACAAAACATCTAACTGTATCAAGTTTAAAAGTGTAAACGTTGTGTGAGTGTCCGCTATGCTACAACATAACAAAGTTCATAATGAAGCATTCGTATTGAAACATTCTATATCAGAGGGATTCTTAAAGGGAGAAGACCAGAATGAGTAATTTAGTTCAGTGTTTACAAGAGAAGATATTAGTTCACTGCCAGTACCAGAGGCTAAGTTCAAGGGGGCAGATTCAGACTATTTAGGACAATTAATTGTAACCCCACAAATGGTATCTAAGAAAATGAGGGCTATGAAGGATAATAAATCACCTGGAATGGATGGGATTCCACCCAAACTACTATTGGAAATTGTAGAACAAATTAGCGTACCGCTTGCAACAGTTTTCAATTTGTCATTAGAAGAGGGAGTGGTTCCTTTAGACTGGAAAGAGGCAAACATTATAACGTTTTTTTTTAATGTTCGAGAAACAAGTCAGAGAACTATAGACCAGTGAGTTTAACATCAGTGATTTGCAAATTATTAGAAAGACTAATTAAAGATCACATGGTGGATTTTCTTGTTAAATATAACTTGATAAACCCATCCCAACATGGTTTTTTTAAAGTGAGGTCATGCTTAACAAATATGTTATGTTTTTTGGAATACACCACTAAGTGGGTACATGAGGGATCACCAGTAGATATCGTCTACTTAGATTTTAAAAAGTTTTTGATAAAGTACCACATCAAAGATTACTGCTTAAACTAAAGGCCTATGGCATAGGAAATGGTATAATAAACTGGATAGAAAAATGGCTGATTGACAGAAGACAACCTGTAGTAGTTGATGGGGAGGCGTCAAACTGGAAATCGGTATTGAGTGGGGTACCACAGGAATCAGTACTAGGACCTATAGTATTCTTAATATATATCAACGATTTGGATGATGAAATAACAAGCAAGGTGTTAAAATTTGCGGATGATACAAAAGTGTTTACAAGGATTAAAAGTGGTGGAGATAGACAACATTTACAAGATGATCTTGACAAGTTGATCAATTGGTCTGAAAAGTAACAAATGCTGTTCAATTTTGGGAAATGTAAATGCCTCCACGCAGGACATGGGAACGAAGAGGTAGAATATACAATGGGGGATAGTGTACTAAGTACTGCTGTAAAAGAATAGGACTTAGGGTTAACCATTAGTGCTGATATGAAGGTTTCGGAGCAGTGCGGAATTGCAGCTTCAAAGGGAAATCAAATCCTTGGATTAATTAGGCGAAACATAAACATAAGGAAAAAGAGCTAATAATACCGCTGTACAAAACAATAGTTAGGCCTCATTTAGAATATTGTATTCAAGCGTGGAGGCCATATAGCGGGAAGGACATAGATATGCTAGAAAGATTGCAGAGGAGAGCAACTAAAATTATACAAAAACTGAGGGATCTTAGTTACGAAATACGCCTAAAAAATGCGGCTTAACAACACTAGAGACCAGGAGATTGAGAGGAGATCAGATAGAAGTGTTTAAAATAATGAATGGTTATGAAAATTTTGATAGAAATATTTTTTATCAGTTAAGAAAGATAGAAGGACTAGAGGACATGAAGTTACATTAGCAAAGGAGCAGTGTAGATTAGATATAAGAAAGTTCTCATTTTCACAAAGGACTGTAAGTGAATGGAACAGATTATCTGCTGATTGTGTGGGTGCTAGTAGCGTGAATATGTTTAAAACTTTAATCGACACATACCTCAGAAGGGCGGGATACACAGTGTTAAAGCCAAAGGGCTTCCTTGTCCACCTACCGCCTAGAGTTAATTCTCTGGGTGGCAATTTTGTTAAATCTTGTTAAATTGCATGAATCATCTACTCGCATACGAAGTCTTCATACCGCTTCGGCATTCTCCTCTCGCGTGAGCACCTCGGAGACGCGACTTGCTTCATCGGCATTTTCGGAGCCTCAGTGGATGGTGCTGCAGCTGGCGCTTGTAGTGCAGTCAACTCTTCTATCGCTCTCGGGTCGCTGCGGATGCTCTCAGTCTCGGGTTCCAGGAACTTCCACACGTGACTAGTGTTGCGGGAATACCGGACCCCGTCATCAGCCTCAGTCACCAGACTATTCCCAGTGTTGCTGACAACAGTGAGTGGGTTCGGGCTGAAAGGAGTGCTAAGTGTGGTGGTTTTCTCCTGCTGAACCAGCCCGCTGTCGCCCTTGTCTACCTCGGAGTAGCAAATAAGCACCTCGTCGCGCATCCGTGTATATTTTTGAGTTGCCCTTCATTTCGCTGTCTCTGTCTCGTAAGTCGTGATCTACCACAGGACTCGATCCAAGGTCGGGTAGCTTGCCTCGTAGCTTGCGATTGTACAGTAGCTCGACTGGAGTTCGGCCTGTTGTGTTGTGTGGTAGACTACGGTACTGAGTCAGGTACTTTCGCAGCTCCTTCCTCTAGGGTTTCCCTTCAGCTAGTGCAATCCTAATACGTTTTAGCAGTGACGCGTTCTGGCGCTCTACTTCACCGTTCACCTGTGCCCATTTTGCAGTTACCCTCAGGTGCGTGATGTTGTTTTCAGCGCAGTATTCTTCAAACTCTTTTGACCTGAATTGTGGACCGTTGTCAGCTTTTATAGTAACTGGAAAACCGTCAAGGCTGTCAATCACCGTCTCGGCCGTAGTGGATTGCAGAACATCGACCTCGTAGTATCTGGTAAAATAGTCCACTAGCACTAGCAGAGAATGGCCTGATGGGAGCGGCCCAATCAAATCGGTTGCGACATCTATCCATGGACCGTCAGGTAGTGGAGTCGGATTCAACGGATCCGGCGGATCTGGCCTCGCTACCAACTGACATCCATAGCATGTTCGGCAGTGTCGCTCCGTCTCTCGATCCATTGCCTGCCCAAAATTTTGCTACGTAGCATCGTCTTAGTCCCAACGACCCTCAAGTGACCTCCATGCGGAAGTGCTACAGCTGCTGATCTCAGTTTGTATGGCAACACAATTCGAGTGTCACCAGAACCAACTGGCCAGTGACACACAGTTCACTTGCAATTGGCATATATGCTCGATATTTTCCGAAGTTGCATGTGTCTACTGCGTCTCTCACGTTTTGTAGCTCCTCGTCATTTGCAGAAGCTTCCTCTACTTCGACGTCGACATCGCTCTCGGTGTAGCACTAACCGCAGCGAACCTCACGTAATCATAAGCTTCATGTGCTTTGTCTGCTTACCCACTTTTGCCGCCAATCCGACGGGACAGACGATCAGTGGTCCAGGGACGTGCACGACACGTAAGTCATACAGTTGTAGCCGTAGCATCCACAGTTCTACTCGAGCATACGGCTTGGAGCGCGAACTGTATATTGCCTACAATGGCTTGTGATCAGTGACCAGGTCAAACCTCATACTATAAACGTAGGCATGACACCTTTCACAAGCTCAGATCAACGCCAACGCTTCCTTTTCTGTCTGCGAGTATCTGTGTTCAAATCCGGTTAGTCCTCTACTAGCATAACACACCTGAACCAGATTGTCACCCTGTTTTTTAACGAGAACTGCACCAAGTCCAACAGGACCTGCATCCGCTATGACCTGCGTAGGAACGTTTTTGTCGAAGAATGCCAGTGTGATCGCTTCTGCAATGTTCTCCTTGAGTAGTTTGGAAGCACGCTTTTGTCCTTCTCCAAACACAAACGGTTAGTGTTTTTGGTGAGTCTCCTCAGTGGCTCGGACACCGACGAGAACTGCGGGATGAACCTGCTGCTGTAGCATACGAGTCCCAGGAAATGGCGTGTCTCTGATGCATTTTTCTGGTTCCCGCGCTTCCACCACTGCTTTGACTCGATCTTCTGTAGTCGTTGGTTGTGCGTCTCTTCATCCGGTCCGTGAATGACGATATCGTCACTGATGTTTTCGACATCCTCAATACCAGCAAGGGCAGTTGCTACCCCTTGCTGATATTGCTCGCTAGCAGATAACACACCGAACTACAAGCGCTTATATCTGTAGAGCCCAAAGTGTGTGGCAAATGTGGTGATGTCTCTGCTTTCCTGTGACAGTTCCAACTGGTGGTAACCCCACTTGAGATCCACCTTGCTGAACACTTTAGACCCATTCATGTTCTGCAGCAACTCGTCAACTGTTGGTATGGGATACGTACTCTCCCGCGAATGATCGCCTCATTAGCCCTCGATCCTCATATCGACGCACAGATGAATGTCACTACCGTTCGATTTCGGCACAATTACCACAAGATGTACCCTTGGGTTGGGGCCGTCGACTACCACGATGATATCATGTGCCATCAACTCTCTGATCTTATCATCAACCTTGTTCCGCAGGTTGAAGGGAATGCGTCTTAGGGGCTGAGCAACCGGCTTGACCTCAGGGTCGATGTGTAGGCTGATCTGCCTGCTCTTCAATTTCCCGATCCCCTCGAACACCTCTGGGTAGTCCTCGGTCACAGATGGGTCGGTGCATAATTATATCTTTGAACATTAAGCATAACGTTACGAGAATGTCTTTCTGGAAAGTTAATTTCTTAACGTTCCCAGAACGTTCTGGAAATATAGAACAATGGAACAATTATACGTGGAACTCCGTTACTTTTATTTACACCATGCAGTTACAAAAATGTATCTTCTTTGTCAGTTAACTCGACACCAGCCCACTCGCACGTTACGCTCCGCCGACGCTCACCTGCTCGAGGTCCCGTGCTGCAAGCTTTGTATCTGTATCTGTATTTTGACTGGCAAAATGTCCTATGGACACATCACGCCAGTGCGCATGGTGGCTCTTATGGATTAATTTTTTACATGTTGGGCTAGGCTAATCTGGAATGAATTCAGTGACGTACTTGATACAATGCTTGGAGGTAGAGAATTCCACTCTTTTATTGTGACTGGGAAAAAGCTGTTTCCAAATATGTTTGTCGAGTGCCTGATTTGTACTAACTGTTTATTATGTTTACGTGAGCATCTGGTGTTGCGTTTGGTGTATTGATCCTTTGTACTTAAGGCAACAAAACTTTTACACGCGCCGCGCCGCGCCACGCCTCTGGAACAATCTGCCCCTTGCCATGCGTGCTACAGACTGCCTCGTCGTGTTCAAGAAGCAACTAAAGACACTTCTTTTTAAACGTGCTTTTTCTCTTTAAATTATATCAATACAACTTATTTTTTTTTGAATTGAAGGGCCAATGTGGTGTGATGGTGTAAACAACTAGCCGAGTTGACCAGCACTGCCCAGGGAAAATGTAGTCTATGTCAAAATTACCTTTCATGCATAAACCAACGGCACCGAACAATAAAAATTCGCTTGTATTTCATAACAAAATGTATTATATTTAGCTAAATATGAAATCGATAATGTTACTTTCTTATTTATGTATGGCTGCAATATAAATTCGGCAAAATTTCTTTCCCAAAATGCCGCCGAAACGACAAAATTCTTCCGCCGATGCGACCTAGTAAGTTTGATCTCTTCGGCTAGCCGAAGAGATAACACAGTCGAAACGAAATACCGGATCTGAAGCGATATTAATTCATTACTATTTAAATTCGGCTTTTATTTATCATTTGTTAGTGATTTGTGAATGTAGATTCACATTGATAAGTTGGCACACAGGTATGTTTTGGTTGTATTGTATAAATAACGCAGTTACAATTTAGAGCGTGAAATTGTTCAACTGTGCCTTGGTTTGTAGTTCATTAAATCACTCTTATATCGCCCATCCCATGTTTCGGTAAATTTACTATTAATTAGTTCTAATTAGTCTCGCTTATGTGATTCTCGCTTGCATTCGTTAACTAGCTAAGAAGGGAGTCTGATGGACTACATATGGTTTGGACATTCTTTTATTGGCCTAAAATAATAGTAAATTTTTGGCAGCATCCGCCAGCCCTTCACGCCCCTTGGCCTTGTCACAACTGGCTTGTCGGTATGACTAGTAAAAGACGCACGACCACAATGTATGTAGTGTTGGTAACCAAGCGGGTTGTTGGCGGCATGTAGGATGTATGTGTGTGCAGCTCGCCAAATTTCACATGTGTTCTTCACATTGGACTGGTATAAAAAAATTCGCAACTTTTATCTTCGCTTGTAAAGTGTTTGTTTAAATGCAAGGAATATAGTAAACAAAAGAAATAAACTAAACATTATGGTAGAAGATATTGACCCTCATATAATAGGTATAACCGAATCGTGGACCACCACCGATACATCAGATGCCGAATTGGGACTGACAGGATATGTAATGTTTAGAAAAGATAGAATAGGAAGAAAGGGAGGTGGAGTTATTTTATATATTAAAGAATCTATCCAGGCTTATGAAATAAAATTAGAAAGAGAAGCAGATTTCAAAGA
>CM034538.1:5244174-5680090 GCA_020002185.1 Paraescarpia echinospica
CTACAGAGACGTCGTCGACGACGCGGTAAGGGCGAAGAGGTGCTCGTCAAATGGTTCGGCTATCCGGCCTCGTTCAATAGCTGGATCGACGCCAAGGAGCTCGTGGACTATAAGGGCTGATGGCGACGCGTTGTTGGACGGAATACGCAGAGCGCTGGAGACTTTCTTCCGACGGCCGGCAACGCTACCGTTGTCGCTGCGACCGATGCTATCGACGTCGCCCGCAACGTCGGCGAACTCGCTCTATGATTTATCTGCGTGACCTATAAGGGATGACGACGACGCGTTGGATGCGCCACGCGGGGTGCTGGCGACTGCACGAGGCGGGGCTGTGCAACGGCTTTTCGTTTTTTTTATAAGGGGACCGTGCTGTATTAGTAGACTGCAGAGGAGAAGAGAGCCGCGCCACCAACACCACCGTCGCCCCCACGCCCGTCGACGAACTCGCTCTGTGGTGTGCCTGCGCGGAAAAAGGAACGACGCCGTAGCGTCGGACGGCAGTAGCGCGATGTGTACGGACGAGACGACAGCAGCAGCAGCTGTAGCAGCCAATGCAGAAGCCGCCCACCGCCGTCGACTCAGGCGCATTTGTCGCTACACCCGTCGACGACTCATGCGTCTCTGTGGGTGCGCCCGATGCCGCCGACGCCTCCTCCGTCACGAGCGTTCCTTGGCGTCTCTGCGGCAACGAATGCCCTAAGGCCGAGATCGTCTTCCTGTGCCAGATCGTCGTCCTGTACACGGTGATCGTCGTCAGTATATACAATCTAACGCGCGGCACGGTCGACTCCAACCTGTGGACGGCGCTGCTGAGTAGTTGCCTCGGCTACCTACTGCCGAGTCCGTCTATGAGGAGGCGCGATGGCGTCGTCGTCTGACTTTTACGTCACGTTGCCGAGCAACGCGTCTATGAAGGCGCACCCCGAAAACACGTTGACGCACTACACGACGAATCTGCCGCAGCGCGTCGACCTGTCGGGGGAGTGGGAATGCGGCCTGGTGTCGCTACAGTACACGCATAGCTGGTACAATGTGAGGCCGGTGGACTCCTACTTCTTCGTGGCGTGCGAGAGGGGGGAGGTGGGCTTTTTCACCACCGAGGACGGGGGAAAAATTGCCCGTCAGGCCAACATTCCGCACGGCTTTTACAGCAACGCCAAAATGCTGATGCGCAAAATCAACGAGGCGTTGGCGAAACTGAGCACCGACACGGTCAAGGTGCGAATAGTGTACAGCGCCATCACTAATCGGATGACGTTGCTTCTATCGCCGGGCGTCGAAATTAACATGCCGCGGGACGGGCGCCTGAAACAGATACTAGGCTTCGAGTCGAACTATATCGCCTGTTACGGGTCGCCCGCGGACGGCGGCTCCCTGCCCCCGGGGTACATGTTCGAGTGCGAGGCGCTCCACCCGGTGGACCTGAGCGGCGGCGTCGACACCCTGTTCGTGTACACGGACATCGTGGAGACGCGCATCGTCGGCGACGTATTTGCCCCCCTCATCCGAGCCGTCCCCGTCCACGGTTTGAACGGCAGCATCGTATCGAACATCTTCGACCGCGTCCAATACGCGCCGCTCCTGCGGCGCCAATTCGATTCGATCGAGATAGATATAAGAGACGACCTCGGTCAGTCGATACCATTCGAGAACGGAAAAGTCGTGACGACGCTTCACGTCCGACGCCGCAAGTCGAAACTGTTCTGACGATGACGCGAAACGTGTACGAGGACTACTACACGCGACAGGTCGGCGGTGGCCTACCGGTGTTCGTAGGCGCCCGATCGCAGCGGGGTCACGGACTGGGTAATCTCTTCGGCAGCCTGTTTCGAAGCGCCATGCCGCTTAGCAAGAGAGGGGCCATGGTGCTGGGCAAGCGAGCGCTCAAGACGGGCGTGCGCGTGGCGCAGGACGTCGTCGCCGGCGGCAATCTGAAACAGGCGGTAAAGAGGCGCGCGAGGGAGGCGGGCGCCGACCTTCTCGACGGCCTGCTGAATAGCCCCCCGCCGCCGAAAAAGCGACGACGACGCATAAAGCCGCCCGGCAAGCCGGCGACGCCCAGCAAGAAGAGGCGCCGTCGAAAGAGGCCGAGCGACGACGTATTTCCCGCGTAGTAGTAGTAGTAGTGTATCGGTGGTAGTCGTAAAGAGCTTTACCTCGGCGCCCTTCTCGTCGGGGTCGCCTACGAAAAAAAAGCGACGATACATAAGGCCGACCGGCAAGGCGGCGCCTGACAGTAAGGGGAGGCGCCGTCGAACGAAGCAGACGTAGTAGGATGGCGTTCGTGCATCGGCAGTCGTGCGAGGGCGTAAAGTCCGAACTGGACCTGTTCAGCGTGCCGACGACGCAGACGAGCATCGAGAGCGGCCAGTGGATCGATCACCAGCCGCTGACGGCCCTCGACGCTGGCGGCCCTATCGAGTTTCTCATTCCGGGATCCGGAGACGACTATCTGGACCTGTCGTCCGTTAGACTGTACGTGCGCGCCAAGGTGGTGAAGGGGACGGTACCGCGCTCGCGAACGACAGCGTCGTGGCGCCCGTCAACAATTTCCTGCATTCGATGTTCAGTCAGGTCGACGTGACGCTGAACGGCACGCTCGTGACGCCGTCGTCGAATACGTACCCGTTTCGGGCCTACCTCGAGACCCTGCTCAGTTACGGGCCCGACGCCAAAAAGTCGCAGCTCGAGGCCGACCTGTGGTGCAAGGACACCGCCGGGCGCATGGAGGCGACCAACAACAACAACGGCGGCTTCGCGCATCGGCACGATTTCGTACACGGTAGCCGCGAGTTCGACATGATAGGACGCCTGCACGTCGACGTGCTCATGCAAAACCGGTGCCTTGTGAACGGCGTCGACCTGAAGATGCGACTGGTGCGAAGCAAGGACGCCTTCGCGCTCATGGGCGACGTCGTCGATCCGGGGTTCAAGATCGTTCTGCTGGAGGCCTACCTGCAGGCGCGCAAGGTCAAGTTGAAACCGGCCGTCCAGCTCGGCCACATCAAGGCGCTGACGCACGGGACGGCCAAGTATACCATGCGCCGCGTCGACTGCAAGGTGTTCTCGATACCGCAGGGTACGATGTCGCACATGCACGAGAACGTCTATCTGGGCACACTCCCGAGACGCGTGTTCATGTGCCTGATCGACAACGACGCCTACAACGGGGCCTACGATAAAAACCCGTTCAACGCGAAGCACAACGACATAAACTTCTTCGCCCTCTACGTCGACGGACGCAAGGTGCCGAGCAAGCCGCTGCAGCCGGACTTCGCGCATCGGCGCTACATCCGAAGCTATATGAACCTGTTCGCCGCAACGGGGAAGGCGTACGAGGACGAGGGGTTCGATGTGACGCGCGGCGAGTTCGGCAGCGGCTACACCATATTCGGCTTCGACCTGTCGCCCGACTGCTGCGACGGCGAACACTTCAACGTCGTGCGTACGGGGAACCTGCGCGCCGAGATCCACTTCGCGCTCGCGCTCGCCCGGACGGTGAACGTCGTCGTGTACGGGGAGTTCGAGACGGTGCTCGAAATCGACAAGAACCGGAACGGTGTGTACGACTTCTGAGATGGACACGTTTCAGCTGATGCGTCGCCTGGCGATCGACGCGTACACTATAAACATCGTCGTCGGCGTCGTGCCCAAAGACGAGCTGCCGGGGCGGCGGCTCACCGCCTACCCGACGGCGTTCGTGTGCAACACCGACGACGGCGACGAACCGGGAGAGCACTGGGTGGCCGTCTACGTGGGCGCCGACCGGCGAGGCGAGTACTTCGATTCGTACGGCCGTCCGCCGCTGCACGCCGACTTCCGCGACTTCCTGAACCGCAACTGCGACTCGTGGACGCACAACGACAAGCGACTGCAGAGCGGCGTATCTAACGTGTGCGGACAATATTGCGTCACCTACCTGCTCTTACGGTGCCGCGGAATGCCGCTAAGCGGCTTCCAGTGCCTGTTCGGCCCCGATAGGGTGGCCAACGACTGTCTCGTATTCGACTGGCTAAAGCCTCATTGAACGCTGCCTATTATCGCTTGTTGTTATTATTAGACGACCGAGAATCCGAACCGACTTTGTCGGACCCGCCGGTCGCGGGCTCCTCGCCGCGCTAGGCAGGCAAGACCGAAGTAGTGAGGTTGTATTATTGCGCTATCGCTTGCTATTACCGAAGTTAAATAAACGATTAAAACTGTACCGAGTGTTCGCATTTTTATTCGCACGCATACATACATATATACATTGTCCCCTAGGTAGGGGTCCCTACCCCTTAGGTCCCTACCCCTAGGGGGTAGGGAGGGAGGTCCCTCGTTATACGAGTATCGGCGCCGTGGTGACGCCGTCGTCGAGCACGCGCCGTTTGGCGTAGAAGTAGCTCAACGCCGCGCGCTCCTGAACGTACGTCAGCACGGACGACTCCTTCACTTGGAAGCCGCGGTTCCGGCCGCCGCCGCTCCGTTGGCGGCGCAGCACGTCGAGGAAGGCGTCCTTGTCGACGTCGTTCTGACGCTTGCTCAGCCCCTTCGTACTGTACTTGTCGCCGCCGTCGTCGCCGCCGAAACAGTAGTACGTCTTGCTGCAGAGCGCGACGATTCCGCGGCCGGACCATTCCTCTTTGAAGAGGCCCGGCGTTCGCTTGTCGTACCGGCGCCGACGCGCGCAACACTCGTCGGGCGCGTCCCACGCTCGGCCGGCGAGCCGGCACCGCAAGTACGCCTCCGCGTGCGCGTCGCAGTGTTCCGACGGGAACCACTCGCCGCGGTGTCGAAAGTAGTGTTCGCGCTTGGCCGCCGCCACGAGCTCGTCGAGTCGGCGCCCCGCGAGGCTCAAATACGCCGAGTCCGTGTCCATCGCGCAGTACTGGAACAGGGGGCGCGGAATGTAGGCGGCGATGAAGTCGTAATAAAACTCCAGCATGCGCAGTTTGGCGTACTGATAGACGAAGTAGCCGATCTGGATGGGCAGCGCGTACCGGACGGTTCGCTTGTTCAGCGCCACCTCGTAGAGGCCGTCGGGGACGACGACGTCGAGCTGACGGAAGCGACGATTATTGATCAGCGTCGAGGCGCCGGCGGCCGTGCAGAACTTGATGTTACGGTGCAGGTCGACGCGCTTGATCGTTTTCCCGTAGGAACTGTTGCCGAGCAGTTTAAACGTGTCGGCGATGATGGCCTTGTCGGGGTCGTCGTCGCCCGCGCGTCGCGCGGCGGAGACCGTGTCGCCGAAGCGGCGAAAGCACGCGACCGGCTCGTACTCGACGATCTGGTAGACGCGCTCGACGACGAGGCCGTGCCGCAGATACCACCACAGTAGCGGCGTCGCGAGCAGAATCTTGACGCCGAAGAAGCTCCCCACGAGCATGCGCTGAGGCCGGACGAGGAGGTCGTGCGTTTCGGCGTAGCGACGCATGAACGGGCTGAGATCGTCGCGCTCGATGTAGGCGTTCTTGAAGATCCGCTGCATCTCGGCGAAGGCGTCCGCCGCCGGAACGGCGATGTCGCACTCGACGAGGCCGAACAACGTGCCGTCGAGCACGGCCTTCAGGATCGTCGGCCGCGTCACGGCGCCGTCGCCGGTCCAGCTCCGCGGCGGCGGCGGCGGCGGTCTCGTCGCGCGCCACTGGCACTCCCACATCTCGACGACGGCGACGAAGCGGCGAAGGTAGGCCGTGACGGCGGCCGTCTCGGCGTACAGTTGGCTGATGGGCTTACCGTTCACCGCGTTCGTCTCCCTCCCCGTGCACGGACAGCCGTGGAAGAAGCACCCTTGGAACTGGTACGCCGTCCGTGTCCCGCCACACCAGCCGTCGACCCGGTACTTGCCGACGCGCTTCTCGCGCCCGTTAAGCTGGTGACGTATGTGAGCCCCCGTCCGCGCCGCCTCCCACGTCAGCCACTCGACGGCCAGGCGGCCGTAGCGGTGTACGCGCTCCGGTCGAAAGGCGTTGTCTGCTCGCCGGCGGGTGTACCACCCCGTTGGCATCTCCTGCGTGATCGCCCATAGGTAGAGGCCGTTTGCGTCGAAGCCGACAATAGAGCGGCAGGGGCGCGCCGACTCGCCGTACTCCTCGCGCCGAAGGGCGGTCACGCCGGCCTCGTGATAGCGCGCGAAAATGATCGAAGGGCCGCCGACGATCTGCGACTGTAGGAGCCGGTGCAGGTCCTTGTTCGACTCGTTGAAGAGCGTGAAGTGGAGCGACGACGGCAGATCGTTGAACAGATACAGCAGCGTCGGGCCCGGCACGCTGATGGCGTCCTTGAACATGTCGATGCGGCGCTGCCGATAGAAGGCGAACTGCTTGTCGACGGCCTCCAGGAACGGCGCCACGTCCCTATTGTTATACCACACGAGGTAGTCCCGCAGCGTCGTCATCCCCTCGTCGCGCCATACCCGCGCGCAACCCTCGTATTCGGCGGCCGAGATGCCTTCGCGCTTCAGGCGGCTGTAGAAGGCCTCGCGCGGCGGCAGCCGGGTCTCGGCCAGTTTACGCGGGTCGTCGAGGTACTCGTAGGGGAAGTGCCCCTTCGTCGCCTCGCAGCCGTAGGCCTTCAGAAACCGGGCGTAGCTGACGCCGGGGGCCAGGTAGTTGGTGATGTCCAGGAACTTGAGCGTCGCCGTCGCCAGGCACATGAAGTTGTTCTGACGCTTGATCGTGAACGCCGACGAGATGCTCTGCGCCTCGTCGGTCATGAACAGGGGCGTCAGATATTTCTTAACGACGTTCAAGTCGTACTTCCCCGAATTGAAGCCGAGGACGGGGAGGCGGCGCAGGTGCTGCCACAGACGGTCGCCGAGCACCGTGTACGGGCTCTTATCGCGCGCAGCCTCCGCCACCGTCGCGTGCGCCCGCCATTCGGCGTCGAGCGCGTCGATCGCCTCGAAGGTCGCGTCGAACGACGGACGCAGAGCCGCGCACGCCGCCTCGCTCATGGCCTCCAGGGCTTCGATCAGGCGCTTCGCGAGGTCGCCCGAATCGCCGGACGTCACGAAGCAGCGCGCCGTCTCGTGCCCGGGGACGTTCGAGGCGACGCTCACGCTGAGTAGCTCGTGTCGCGCGATCCACCGGCATTTGGCGCTGTCCGCCGGCAGATCGTGATCGTTGAAGTAGCACTCAAAATCGTACGTCGCCCTGTACGGATAGTAGCGCAGGCGTTCGTCCACGTAGACGCCCTCGTCCTCCAGCTGCTGAAACACGGACGGCGTCGGATGGTAGACGCCGCCGGGAAAGACTTGGCGAACGCCGCCCTCGAACGTCGCCTCGTGACGCCGCAGCCGACTGGCGATGCGCCACAGCGCATCGCCGCACTTGCCGCATCGATACGAACGACAGAACAGCGACACGTCGGCTATGAAAGAATAGTGCGTTTCGAACAGATTGACGCTCATGGTGGCCGGGTAGCGATGGAGGGAGCGGCGGACCACTTCGGCGCTGGCGTCCTCCGCCGACAGCCGATACACGGTCACATTCGTTTCGAAGGTCGCCTCCACCCGGTCGAGTTCGTTCAGCGGGACGCCGGCGAACGCGCAGTAGGGTTGGTCGCCGTAGTCGGCGTAGAGCCTTAAGGCGGCGGCCGTCAAATCGTTGTGGCGCAGATAGGCGGGGAGGGACTGCTGACGGGCGCATCCGATAGGATGATGGATGATGGCGTTGAGGAAGTACGTAACGTTCGTTACCAACTCGGCGATCCACCCCGAGTCGGGGCGCTGCGCGATCACGTACTGCAGAACGTCGGGCTGTCGGGTGGCGTCGAGGAAGCGTTCGAATGACGCGGCGTCGGAAACGAGGACGGGCGACTCGAGATAGCGGCCGCAACAGTTAAACGAAGAATGGTAGTAACGTAGTCGGCCCGTCTCCCTGTGCCGCAGAATAAACCCGTACGATAAGTTTATTTTAAAGGCCCGAGTCTGCGCCTCGAACATCAGTCGTAGTTGGGCTTCGTGCGCGGCCGTATCCCCGTAGCCGGACAAATGGAAATTATACCTAGATTGAACGGGTCCGCGCGCCACAGACGTACGGATGCTCGTCCAGTAGTCGCGCACGACGCTCTGTAGGTCGTCGTCGACGACGTCGTCATCGCGACATAAATGGCTATCGGCGTGACCTTCGAACGGTCGATTGCATTTTGGACACACCTCAGTGGCGACGCCGCAAATTCGCAGATGCCGCATCATTTGGGCGCGCAGCGCGAACGATCGATCGCATTTCGGGCATACGTATTCATCGCTGCCGCATGTTTTTAGATGCTTCGAGAAATGAAAAAGACGGACGAACGATCGATCGCATATCGGACATACGTGCATCGTCGGGCTAGGCGGCGCGCTATTAACTACGACGACGCGCGTCGACGCCACTTATATGGCCGCCCTAACGCCCGCTAGGGGGTTTTCTCCTGGCACAGTAATGTGACAATTGTTATCCGTCAGGTGGCGGCACTGCTGCCCCCGTCGTCCGTGGACCGCCGAGGTGGCGACAGGGGAGCAACGTTTTTGTGGTGGCCGACAGGTGGCAGCGTCGAGGGATAGTTTTACGTTTGGCAGTTCGCCTGTCAGCGGCGCCCGGCGGCAAAGTTTTTGTTTACGTTTTGTAGTAGAAATTTCGGCTGTCAGCGGCTCCCGGTTCGCCTGTCAGTGGCGCCCGGATACGGCGGCAAAGTTTTTTGTTTACGTTTTGTAGTAGAAATTTCGGCTGTCAGCTGCTGGCTCCCGGTTCGCCTGTCAGGGGCGCCCGGATACGGCGGCAAAGATTTTGTTTACGTTTTGTAGTAGAAATTTCGGCTGTCAGCTGCTCCCGGAGTGTTTTTTTTTTGTGAGCAGCAGTTGGACAGGCATTGAATGTCAGCGACGTGCGTGTTTTTTTTTGGATGGCAACAACAGGAGGCGGGAATTGATTTTGTTTTCATACGTTTTATTAAGCAGTCTCGTACTACTACATCACCACCACAGTAAGGCTTTATGCCACGGTAAACAGTAAAGAGGCTTTATGCCACAGCAGAGTAAATAATAAGGCTTTGCGCCTCCAAAAACGGCCTATAGCAAAATGTTCATCGCTACTAAGTGTTCGGCGGGCGCTTATGCCACAGCGGAGTAAATAATAACGCTTTAGGGGCGCAACAGCGGACTATAGGCCGCCCGATTAAGTTCATCGGCTTTACTATTCAATTTCCTGCTAATGTTCATCGGCGTACCTACTAATAATAATAATAATAAGGCTTTATGCCATAGCGAAATGCAATGTTCAATTACTAAATGTTCATAGGCAAAAAAGTTAAGCGTTCGGCGGAGAATACGTCAGACGTCGAGACATGCCCTTTTCAACAGGTAATACTGCACGGCGACCTCCAACAGAGCACGGTCGAACGGCGCCGTCCAATCCGTCCCCATGAGCCAGTCGGCCACCTGGCGCATGAGGGCGCCCTCCGATGCGCGATCGCCGTGCACGCAACGGTCCTCCAGTACCGAGAGTATACGAATAGCGGGGAGCAACAACGTCTGCTGTAGAAAGCTGTCGAGTGATGTTGAAAAAAAGCACACATTCAGGGCCGCCACGTTTTCATACAGAATGTTGTACCGCCGGCTCGGCTTCCTTCCCCTGTAGCCGCACATGTGAACGAAGGGGCACCCCTCTTCAGGGGGGCACTCACCACATTCTTGGCGCGCGGTGTCCATCACGCGCTCGCCGATTAGTTCGGCAAACGTGGCCATCATATATCGCTGACGACCGGCGTACGAGTGCAGAACGCTCCACTCCGAATCGGCCTGAAGCGTGCCCACGATCACAGGGCGTTTGTTGCGGGCCCACGGTATGAAGTCTTCCGACGAAACTGACAGCACGGCCAGAGGCAGTGGCGACGATGACACGGCTGCTGCGGCGTCCGCTGTTGCCGCCGGGGTTAATGGCACAGCTGCTGCTTCGTCTGGTGCCACCACCACCACCACCACCGGGGTTAATGCAACGTACGTGGGCGTCCCGGCGTCGCTTACCAGGTCGTGCGGTGGCATGGGCTGCGTGTCTTCCGCCTCAGGCCAGTACGATATCCCTTCTTCTTCTTCTCTCGCCAGCGGTGGAGGGCCGGCGAGGCGTGGCGTCGCCGTTTCCTTCTTTGCGCACTTCTCGGCAGGGGGTGCGCACTCGTCAGCAGCGTCGATAAGTCCGCGCAACGCAGCAGCAATTACAGCGTCCTACACAAGATAACCAAAGCAGCAATTACAACGGTCTACAGAACACTAGCCAAACGTTAGTCATTCAAGCGTACACGCCGGCCTCGCTCCCCTTCTTCGGTACGACCCGCGCCTCACGGACCGTATACGTGTCCAGTATACCACCCCACACGACCTTGTGCACGGTCAGTTCCAAGACTGTGCCAACCAGGCTCGCCACAAAGCTACTGCGCAACTGGTCGGGCAACAGGCCTGACACATGATCGGCATTGTAATCGCCTATCGCCGAAATAGCTTCGTCGAACAGGGTGACCCAAATACCGGCCTCAGTGACGGCGTCCTTTTCGTCTTCCACCAAAACGCGCACCGAAAAATACGTCTTCGCATTTGCCTGTACACCGTGTACAGCGCACACCCGGCCACCGCTTTCTAGGCCTCTCACTTTGCGCTTGCAAACGCCACAGCCGATGTACGTGCATTTGCTTTTCCAAGCCACGCTAACGATTGTTACGGGTGTAACAATCTTATACGTGCCATAGCACGCCAGCACGAACTCTTTCAACGATACCTCGGACGCACTCACCACGGCCTCGAAAGTAGGCGCCACGTCGGCCGTCGGAAGCTCCTTCGCGCTGGCCTCCGACGCCGGCTTCGTTTTGCCACCAGACGCCACCGTTGGCACATCCCTCAGCTTGCTCCCCCTCTTTGGCGGTATCTCTCCGTGCGCGACAGGCGGCGACATGATCAACAACAACGCTCTGCAACACACAAAGTTACTGCAACGGTAGCAACACGACAGCGACGATACTTAGACGTTCTCCGCCCAGTCCCTATATAAGTGCTTTGCACGCGGCCCGCACGCGGCCCCCGTGAGCGAGAGCACGCGAGCCGCGAATCAGCCGACTCTTACAAGGTTACTAAAACTGAAAAAAATCTCTCGGTCAGACTAGTGCACTAACAGAACGCCACTTTTATTTCCTAATATAAAGTTACCATAAGATTCTCTAGGCCCCACTGACTATTATAGGCCGCTTAGTTTGCTCACATTTCACATTTAACGGCCGTTTTAAAGACTTACAAACAGTTACATAAGCGCTTTATATAAACAGTGACGTCAGCCCCTTATGTAAGGCTATGGCGTACGTGTCTAGGCCGCAACACGTTACCGCGCGCAAAACAGCGGCGCAACAACTGCGCAATTCATTTCTCACTATGGAGCCGACCGATCAAGTTGGCAATTATGCGGCCAATTCTCAACAAGCACAAACCAGGTACGTTTTGCTAACTCAACTAACACTGACTTTCCTCACTCACATTACTGCTTTCTTTTATAACGTTCACTAACTAAATAACTATTTTTTTTACAGCGAGCTACCTCCCCAAAACGCAGGAATTGGGATTCCCCAAGTCGCCGTGAATACGCCTCCCCAAGCCGCCGGGAATAGTACTGTTCCGCCGCCCCCCTCTATGCGTCTACCCTCACCCCAACGCCGCCCCGGCGAAAGGTACGTTTAACGATACTAACTAAATAGCGCTTTTTTTAATTTACCTTTATTTGCTAACGCCTACTTTCGATAAAGCCTATAGCTGCTTTTCCGGGCGTCCCACTATTTACAAACGCCCCGCTACAGACTTAATGCTTTTTTACAGGCCCCCACCTAAAAAGAGACGCGCCGTTACTTTAATACTTTTTTCGTACTTGCAGACGAAACATCGCCGGCTTCGATACACTACATATAGGGCGCGGGCAAACCTTTGCGAGGCCCTCGCATCGAAACGGCTTCATTAATAGATCTAGAATAAATTTGAGCCCAGGCGATCTGATTATGATCGATAGAAGGCCGCGCGCCGATAGGCCTGGGGCCACATTGTACCTTGGACGTCGCCGACCACATCACACCCCTTAACACTTTTTCCTTCTCCACAGATATCGCCTATTGATCGTGGCCCCCGAATTGGTCAATCGGCTCCTTATGGGACAACCCAACCACACTCATCGGAATGGCCACCCGGCAGGTCGAGCCCCGCGCGCCAGTAGTCGCCACCCCGACGCTAATTGAACTTTTCCTCTCCCCACAGCAGACACATCTACGTGATCGACCCTGGCCTAACGCATCGATGCCACGCCTTCGGACGGGGTGTTATAATTCACTTCGTCGGACCTGCCCCCCACACAATCAGCTTCGCCCCGTCACGACGCCACCACCGGCCCCTCTTAGCCGTCGAGCCGCGACGACAACAAGAACAACAACAAGAATAACAGTACGACAGTGACGAAGAACCAGAAGAAAACTTCGACGACGGCATCCCCGATTTAGAATTTCTAGCTGCCGACAACCCCCTACCAGAAGAGACTTTCACACAGCCATTCTCCTTTGCTGATATCTTTCCACGCCCTCAAATTCTCCTCCCGTCATTTGCGCCACCCATCCCAGCACATCTTTCCGTTCATTTAGGCTTTCCTCCACAGCCCCCCGGCCGCAACGGCTTTGGGCCACCCCCATGACCCCTTTCCGTCTTCATAACAAATTCATCTGTCTGTATACCAATAAAATTTATTTCTCACCGTTTATTGTTGTTTCTGTGTTTCCTTTCGCACTCCACCAGCATTCTAACTCACACACGAATAATGCCTATATTTCCACCTACACATTTGGCCCCCAGCTGCTATAACGATAACTCCAATGCACGCGTATCCTGACAGCTCCGGCCTCCACACGAATAATGCCTATATTTCCACCTACACATTTGGCCCCCAGCTGCTATAACGATAACTCCAATGCACGCGTATCCTGACAGCTCCGGCCTCCAGCCGCTATAACGATTTTGCACCGCTAATGCACGTGCATCGGCTGTTACCAAAAAATCAGCCGTACCGCGGCCAGCACTGACAGGCAATAGCCACATCGGCGCCTATGCGACACGAAAAACAATTATCCGGCCTTCCGTCAAACAATGCACATAAAACTCCTACAGCCTGACATACGACACCCCCATTTGCCAGTGAGTCGTGAAAACCAGGCCACTCAATTGCCCTCCTGATCTCCAGCGCGCCGGGCGTAATTTAAACTGCTCGACTAACCCCGATGATCCCCACCTCCACCACCGCACCGGGCTAGAAGCTTCTAGAAGGTTCTAGAACCTTCTAGAACCTTCCCGCGCGTCATGATATTAACCTCGCTGATCCCCAGGGACGTCACTTCACTCTAAAATCTTTCCCACCTCCCCCGTGCACCTAATTAATACTAATTGGTCGCTATTTACTATTTTTAGTCATTGCTAACGTTCTCCTCCAATAATTGCGCTACTCATTTGTTACTAATTAGTACTTAATTAATTACCCTAATTAGTACCTGATTAGTCACTAGAGGCCGACATTCACCCTATTTATTTCCCTATTAGTGCCTCATTAGTTAGTAGAGGGCGACACCCTCTTTCTCATGACCCCCATCAATCACTTTGACGTTTACTAAAACATTAGTGCTAAAAAACGTAGGAATTCTACTTATAAAAAACTCAAAAGCCTTTGATCTTAGGTCACTTCCGGGGATGGCGAGTCCTTAACCACTACTCACCAGCCGATTTTCGGCACACACCAACCGACTAGTCGGCGTAAAAACCGTCGGCCGACGGCAGTCGGTTGGTGTGTGCCGAATTTAAGCCCGACGGTCGGCCTTATAGCGCCAACTAACGCCGATTCAAATGTTGAATCGGCGGTCGGCGTTAATCGGCAGTCGGCGTTAGATAAGGAGGTATCCGGTGACAAGTCGGCGCATATCCGATGACGAGTCGGCTGGTGTGTGCAGGTTTTTTGTCATAACACGACGGTCGGCGGAAACTTGGCTAATAAGAAATCATAGCGCGATCATGTGATAGTCCTCGATACAAGTCAAGGTTATGCCCGGCGTTTTTTTTGAGTTTTCAAACCATTTTGCTTTCGGTCCACATGCTTTAATTTTTTTATTTCAAATTTTACTGACCTGGCGGGTAACCAACGTTTCAGAAAGTGATAGATTATTTGTTATTTTATTATTATGACCATCATCATTTTTTTTCGCTTGTTCATAAAACAGGCGCCACAAATAAACCTAATTTCCACCTGACTTTGTAAGTTTGTTTCACGCTTCCGACAGGAATCTCCATTTTGTTTTGAGAAAAACGCTACCTCTGGTGGCGCCGCTACCGGCGCATATATTAAGCCTTAAAAATCCCCAAAGCGGCGCTAGCGGTGGAAAACGTTTTTGAGGAATTCGTTGGGTGCGACTGATTACATTTCAAGTTTCAACATAACTGTTAACTGAAACGGCTAAATATAACGTTCTGCGTACTGTCATAAAACATAGCTCGACGCCATGCGTTTCTTTGCTGGAGGATATGCTAAATGTTCAAGCCATATCGTCGTGAAGGCTGACGACGAAGCTCCGACTTACTATGTAACAAGTTTCGTTTTTCTGATAGCCGTTTTGGCCTATTTTTTATAAATGTTTCATGTATTTATTGTAGGTGTATCGAAACACATTGTTAACTCCGTAGTAAACACGCGTATTTATAGTGGATTTTTTTCACAAGGATCAAGCCGAGCACCGACGGTCGGCACGAGTCGGTTGGTGTGTGCTGGCTGGTGTGTGCAGGCAGAAGTCGGTGCTAGTCGGCGGAACTAATTGGCGTTTAGCACCGACTGCTTTTTGCGCCGACTGGCAACGCAAGTCGGCGTTAGTCGGTTGGTGTGTGCCTAGCATAACCTATGCACCTTGTCACTCTATAAATCAGGCAACTAGTTATATATCTACAGTCCCCTACCCTCCTAATTTTCCGGGATTGGGGGGCATGGCCCCCTTGGCCCCCCCTCTTGCTACGCCACTGGCTATAGCGTAGTTCGCAGATTCCAGCTGGGCTCTGCGTCTATTTTTCCTCATTCACGCTTATTTTGGCCAGTCATTAAACAGACAGCGCTGCATCTTGCGACGAGTACTTATACGATACTTCAGGGGACAATAACTGGAGAGGGTCGACAACTGGCCTGTCTAATAACTTGTTCCTTCCATAATTCACAGTTCTGTAAAGAATATGATCTATTTCTGCACTGTAAACGATGTGAATGGGTGAAGTATACAAATTCATACATGTTGTCAACAAATAAACATTAAGCACTGTAATCTATCCCAAAACGTAAATTTTATTACACCATTTACCTCGTGGCTTCCATCTTTGCTGGTTGGTCAGCTCAGCGCTGAAAGGCGCTATCTAATTGGTTGATCGCGGGCTCTGCAAATAAGATTTCATTTCTTATTCGGGGCCGGTGTCATAAAGCGTACTTAAAGTTACGCAGTTACTTAGCGTCACGTGTTTGCATAAACTCATATGTTCGCTTATATTTAAAAAAAATCACGTAATTTACTAAGACAATCATCTTAGCGTTAAGAACGTTCTTAGCCGCTTCATGAAACCGACCCGTCGTCAGTCGTTCTTTTACGTCCCAAATTGAAACGTGACCAACATTAACATAATCTCGAAGTCATGAGTCCCCAATGTTGAGAACCAGGTTTGTACACTATGCATGCGTGCGTTTGTCTGTGTGCGTGCGTGCGTGCGTGCGTGCGTCAACAGTTTGATGGTTGTGGTTTGATGTGTATGTTTCTATGTATTGGGCAGGGGTGGTGTGTATATGTGGGAATATGTGAGGGTGTGTGTGTGTGTGGGTGTACAGGTAGGCATATGGTGTCTCGAATTTACGTCGTTTTAGCTAACGTTATTTTTTGTGAGGTATCAATAGGCTTTATTGCTGCTACAATATACATTTTGCCGACAAGTCGCGTCACTATTCTGAAGACAAATTTATCAATTCTTTCTTTGATGTAATTATTTATTTATGCCTGTTTGTTCGCTGGGGGGGGGGCAATAGACCATCGACCATGGTCCCCCACTGTGGTCCGTTTGATGCCATTTTCTTAATTTCTCTACCGATGTATCCTATCTGCTTTCTTTCGCTTTCCGTGTCTTTCTGTTGGGTGTTTCTTGGCCTTCCTCTTCTTCTCGTCCCTGGGGGGTTCCATGTAATTGCTTGTCGTGTGATGTGTGTTGTTGGTTTCCTACGTGTATCTCCTATCCACCTCCATGTCAAAAAGGTAAAGGCAAATTCTTATATAGCGCAATATCCAGTCCCCAGGACTGCTCAAAGCGCTTTAATTGAACTTTACTACCTCCACCATCTCGACTTCTCTGGGAAGCATTTAGCCACACTACAATTAATGCGCGAAGACTATTCGTACACAAATATCCACCACCGTCTATAGCCAGGTACTCATTCATACAGCTAAATGAACTGAATCAATGTAGAGTAAACGAACTTGCACAAGGTTCGACGCCGTCGCACAAGAATCGAACCCGCGTTTTCTCAGTCGAGGATTCGGAGCTCTTATCGCTGCGCTACTGCGCTTCACTAATGTCATCTTCTTTATTTTGTCTTCTATTGCTAGTTGTTTGGTCCATTCCCATAATGTAATATTGGGCATCTTGTCTGACCACTTTAGGTGTAGGGTTCTGCGCAGGCATATGTTGATGAAATTCTGTTATCTTTTTTAGTATTTTCTGTGTAATTAACCGTGTTTCCGAGCCATAGAGTAATACTGACTTGATATTTCAGTTATATATCCTCAGTTTGGTGTTAATCTTTATTTGTTTTGCCTTCCAAATGTTTCTCAAAATGAACCGTGCGTGCGTGGTGCGTGCGTGTTTGCGTGTATGTATGTGTTTGGTGTGTGTGTGTGTGTGTGCGTGCGTGCGTGCGTGCGTGCGTGCCTATGTGCATGCGTACGTGCGTGTGATACAGGTAGGCATATGGTGTCTTTCGAATTTATGTCGTTTTAGCTAACGTTATGTTTTAGCGAAGTATCTGTAGGCGTTATTGCTAGTACAATATATTTTGCCGACGAGATACGTAACTATTCTCGGGACAAAGGTGTTATTTAATTGTTAGAGGTACCCGCATTATAATTGGAAAACACCCCTGTCCACAATATCTTCCTAAACGCATGCAACTATAATTGAGATTACTTTTACATGAGTGTGCCTGTGTATCGGTACCCGGTATGTTAAACTTTTCCTCCTAGATGATTTGCATAGCAGACACCAAAATGGATTCATGTTTTAAAACACGTCAACATACCTATAAGTACTGTAGACTATATTTAATAATATATGTCTTTCTAACCGTATTTACGCAGACGTATAGTTCTAGGCGCCACACTTATGTAGCACACTTGGCAGACGGAATTAACGATGTGTAGGGTGAAACATACAACGAATTGTTAATTTTATTGACAACGAATAGGAAAACATTGTGACAAATAAAACATGGTCAGAAACGTATCAATGTTCAGTGATCAACTGAATATAAACAGAAGCACGGACGCCAACACAATTACAAAGACACGGTCCTACCTTCCGAGCCAGTTGTCCGGGATCAGCAGTCAGAATTTTCATCGGGCAGCTAGCTGGGTGGCGTCGTAAACGAGACTTTGGAAATTCAGCGTTGATGCTCCACCGTGTATCCTTTCAGGCTGGTGATTATATCATTGCTGGGTGGTAGTGGTGAATCCGAGCTCTGGATGCAATTAAGTTTCCCCACACTGCAATGAAGAAAGACGCTGGATAACCCACAGTGATATCGCCGGTGTTGGAGGTTCACGACATTCACACCCCAGATACCATAACATTTTTTGTCTTGGACCAAGGTTGGCAGAGAATGACAGCCTATAGCTTGGAATGCCAACCATGGGCCAGTGTTGATAGGCCAGTGCTAGGCCAGGCATCGGAAATGCCATCGTTGGACCAACATTGGCCCGATCTTACCCCAATGTTGGCTGCCAACATTGCGCAATATAGTAACATACATTGGGCCAATATTTGCCCGAGTTGGAAATGCTATCAGGGAAATCGCCAAGAATGAGAAATGACACGACACCGCAACTATTAACTCCAAAAACTATCCCATCGGCATCGCAAACATCTCCTACACTACCCCTCCTCCGCCACCGTGATAGTCTCCGACACAACCCCCTCCCCCAACCACGCAACAGGCCTATCAATTGGCGGTTTTGGTTAGCCTCAGGCGACTCCCCCCAGTATTCACCAGTTCTGACACCCGTAGGCCCCTTCATGTAGGCTATATGAATCAACTAATTTATTTCAATGGTATAAGAAATATATCTTTAAAGTTTCTATGGAAACACCTTTAGATATAAATTGCGTCGATGCGGTGTGTACTGCAAGGAATGTATCGATATGACAGTTTCTACACGATCACACCTAACCACCTGGCTACTTAGCATAATCTACGTTTCTGTTAGCGAAATTACGGGTAAGCAAAGTATGAAAACTATCGATGTCGTTCTTTGTGTATACATAGTCTACGCTAAAGTCCACCTGGTTCTGTAGTGCCCTTGCATTTCAAGGTGCATTCGGAGATCGTCTATCTTTTAAATATAAATTTCCAATGAATCAACATCCCGCATCTATGTCACTTTCCTGAACACCATTATAAACTTGTTTCACACATTATGCAAGTTAAAAAATTGGCGCAAAACACGAAACATTATATCCGCGGACTCTGACGTGCATTAAGATGTATTGGGGCCCTGTGGCAAGTTTGAATTGTGAGGCCCCCACCAAAAAACAAGGAGCTCTGGGCCCTGGAATAAACGTTGTTCTAACCTGATTACCCTGGATCTCGGGACCCTGGAATGATTTTTTTCTCATTTCAGTGAGCCCCCGGGAGCTCTGGTCCTTGTTTTTCATCGGCCCTCCAGGAGCTACTGACCGTGGGGCACGTGACCCAGTCAGGGACGGATCCATAGAGAGTAGTCTAGGGAACTTCCAATTGTACCCCCCTTGAGGATCGCCAAAAAACCTCCACTGAACCAAATTCATATCGGATAGGCTGAGCCGGGGCTTCAGAATGACTCCGCTGTCGAGTTATCGCGGTGTGGCGAAGTCGCCACTCCGCCGTCGCGCTGTCGGATCTTGACATTGGAAGAGCTAGCGCGGGGGGTGTTATTGAAGATTTGTTTGCCAGAGCTTCAACACCACTCTGCCGTCGCGCTGTCGGATCATGACATCGGAATACGGTGTCGGATCATGACATCGGAATACGATGGGGGGATGCTGTTGAACATTTATTCACAATTTCTGAAGCTCACCAAAAACCTTCGATTGCACCCTATTGAGACTAACCTAAGCGGCGACACATTCCAAAGTCTAGGTGGGACATAATGGGGGCACATTCCAAAGATGTATCGGGTACCCCACTCTAGCGAAGGCATAGCGAGACCAAAAGACATTTAACAAGACATTTAACAAGATTGCCATCCAGAAAATTACTCTGGATGGCAGGTGGACAAGGAAGCCTTTTGGCTTATCGAGAGTCCAATACTTTTTATCTACATGTATCCCGCCTTTTTTAGGTGTGTGTCGATTTTATTTTTAAACATATTCACGCTACTAGCACCAACACAATCAGGAGATAATCTGTTCCATTCATTTACAGTCCTTTGTGAGAATGAGAACTTTCTTATATCTAATCTACACTGCTCCTTTACTAATGTAGCTTCATGTCCTCTGGTCCTTCTATTTTTCTTAACTGAGAAAAAAATGTTTCTATCAATATTTTCATAACCATTCAATATTTTAAACACTTCTATGTGATCTCCTCTCAATCTCCTGGTCTCTAATGTTGTTAAACCACATTCTTTTAGGCGTATTTCGTAACTAAGATCCCTCAGATTTGGTATCATTTTAGTCGCTCTCCTCTGTACTCTTTCTAGCATATATATGTCCTTCTTGCGATATGGCCTCCATGCTTGTATACAATATTCTAAATGAGGCCTCACTATTGTTTTGTACAGCGGTACTAATAATTCTTTTTTCTTATACGCTATATTTCGCCTAATTAATCCAAGGATTTGATTTCCCTTTGACGCTGCAATTCCGCACTGCTCTGAAACCTTCATATCAGCACTAATGGTTAACCCCAAGTCCTTTTCTTTTACAGTAGTACTTAGAACAGTACCCCCATTTTATATTTTACCTCTTCATTCCCATGACCTGTGTGGAGGCATTTACATTTCCCAAAATTGAACAGCATTTGCCACTTTTCAGACCATTTGATCAACCTATCAAGATCATCTTGTAAATGCTGTCTGTCTCCATCACTTTTAATCCTTCTAAACACTTTTGTATCATCCGCAAATTTTAACACCTTGCTTGTTATATCATCGTCCAAATCGTTGATATATATAAAGAATAATATAGGTCCTAGTACTGATCCCTGTGGTACCCCACTCAATACCGATTTCCAGTTTGAAGCCTCCCCATCAACTACTACACGTTGTCTTCTGTCATTCAGCCATTTTTCTATCCAGTTTATTATACCATTTCCTATGCCATGGGCCTTTAGCTTAAGGAGTAATCTTTGATGTGGTACTTTGTCGAAAGCTTTTTGAAAATCTAAATAGATGATATCTACTGGTGATCCTCATCTACCCACCTAGTGATGTCTTCCAAAAAACATAACATATTTGTTAAGCATGACCTCGCTTTTAAAAACCCATGTTGAGATGGGTTTATGAAGTTATGTTTAACAAGAAAATCCACCATGTGATCTTTAATTAGTCTTTCTAATAATTTGCAAATCACTGATGTTAAACTCACTGGTCTATAGTTCTCTGACTTGTTTCTCGAACCTTTTTTAAATAACGGTATAATGTTTGCCTCTTTCCATTCTAAAGGAACCACTCCCTCTTCTAATGACAAATTGAAAACTGTTGCAAGCGGTACGCTAATTTGTTCTACAATTTCCAATAGTAGTTTGGGCGGAATCCCGTCCACTCCAGGTGATTTATTATCCTTCATAGCCCTTATTTTCTTAGCTACCATTTCCGAGGTTACAACTAACTGTCCTAAATAGTCCGAATCTGCCCCCTTGAACTTAGCCTCTGGTACTGGCAGTGAACTAATATCTTCCCTGGTAAACACTGAACTAAAATACACATTTAGGTCTTCTGCCATTAAGAATCCCTCTGATATTGTATTTCCAGCACTATCTTCTAGAGGACCGACCTTATCCTGAACTTTCTGTTTGCTTCGAATATACGCATAAAAACTCTTACTGTCATGTTTATATTACTAGCTAATTTTTTTTCATAGCTTCTCTTTGAATTTCTAATTTCAGCTGTAGCTTGATTAAGTGCTTCTTTATAAATGTTGTAGTCTTCATCATTTTCAGTACATCTATATGACTTCCACATCATTTGTTTATACTTAATTTTTCTAATGGCTTCTTTCGATAAGTGTTTCTTTTTAGACCGTTTCCCTTGTTTTTGAAAGGTACAAATTTATCGACTATGCACTTAATTTCACTATTTAAGATATTCCAGCATTCGGTTGCTGTCTTATTCTTCAGTGTGTTATTCCAGTCTATCTTTGCTAAATATTTCCTCATGTCCTTATACCTTCCTTTGTGGAAATTTCTCCTATACTGCTTTTTACTATTCCTTTTTGATTTTACTTTGATGGTAAAATGTATCTGGTTGTGATCGCTACTCCCCAGTGGCTCACATATCTTGACATTGTCAACTAATTCATTCTGTGAGGACAAAACTATGTCTAACACATTCTCACCCCTGGTTTGTTCTAGCACATGTTGAGAAAGGAATGTATCTTGAACTAAAACTAAAAACTTGTGGTCCTCACTCCCCATACTCTGTAGAGATTTCCATTGTATATGCCCGTGGTTAAAATCCCCCATAATAATACAGTCCCGTTTGCTTACTTCCCTTATAGCGTTTTGTATTTTTTCATTCTCTTCTATGCTTATGTTTGGACTTCGATAAACTAACCCAACTGTTAACGTTGAGTTTCCTGTAACTATGTTACACCAAACAGCTTCTTCGCAATCTGCTTCTCTTTCTAATTTTATTTCATAAGCCTGGATAGATTCTTTAATATATAAAATAACTCCACCTCCCTTTCTTCCTATTCTATCTTTCCTAAACATTACATATCCTGTTAGTCCCAATTCGGCATCTGATATATCAGTGGTGGCCCACGATTCGGTTATACCTATTATGTGAGGGTCAATATCTTCTACCATAATGTTTAGTTCACTTCTTTTGTTTACTATGCTACTTGCATTTAAACAAATGCATTTATATCCTGATTCAGAACAGTTTTCCAGGCTGTTCTTTGCCGATTTATTTCTGCTGTCTTTATCTATGCCTCCAGTTTCAGGCTTCTCTGTGAATCCCCCTGCGAATCTAGTTTAAATAGATGCAGCCTGTCCTACTGTCAACAGATTGCAGCAAGTTCTCTGAGAAAACTGCTGCCCCCTTTCCACTTAGATGTAGGCCATCTCTCATGTACATATCTTCCCTCCCAACAAAGTATCCCCATAAATCTACGAATCCCACCCCCTCTTCTTTACACATCTGCTCAACTAGTGCGTTGATCGCCATCCTCTTGCAGTTTCTATATGTCGGCCCCCTTCCTCCCATTACTGGCAAAATTCCTGAGAGGATAATCTGTTCTACTCTTGTCTTCTTTAACTTCTTCACTAACTGTCTGTACTTCTGAACTATCCCAGTTGTTCCCTCCCTCTCTGCGTTATTTGTCCCTACATGTACTATTATAGACCCTCCCTTGCCATGCCCCAGTACCTTCTCTACCCTTTCAGTTACATGTTCTATCCTAGCCCCCGGTAGACAAACAACGACGTCCTCCCCTCGCTTAGAGTCTTATCTGTCTTTCTCATAATCGAATCGCCCATAAACACCCTCTCTTTCCTCATTGCCCCCTCAATCACTGCCTCAGTGTAGCTCTTTCTACAGTTTGCATCTGTCTGGTTGTAATCTTGTTCCCCTGTCTTCTGCTCTCCCGTCACAATCTCGTCCGTTCCATTCTTTCCTGACGCTGTTTCTCTTGTCACCTTTCTTCCTGTCATCGTCCTCCCGACTTCTCTTCTGTCACATGTACTCTCACTTCCTTTCTTCCCGTCATCTTTCCTCCCATTGCATTTCCTTCTCTCCTCTCCCGTCTCTTTTTCCCTCCTACCTCTTTCTCTACGGTCACTTTCTCTCCTGCCACCTTCACACCTGTCACATTTCCTGCCATCGATCCTCCACTTTCTTCCCCTCCGATCACCTTCCCTCCTCTCAGTCTCCTTTCCTCGGTCTTGTTGCCACTACTCTGCTCCTTCAGTTTCACAGTATTCCCAACTTTATCCCTGTCGTCTCTCTCCATTCCATCTGTCTCCTTGCTGATTCTCATCTCCATCCCCTTCACAATATCTACCAACCTAGCTACCTCTTTCTCCAGACATTTCACCTTCCAACACCCCACGCACTGAAAGGTGAAAGGGGTCAGGACACTGTTGGACTTCCTGCTTGGTTACAGACGAAAAAGAGTGCAGTATATTTTTGAGAAATGATTGTTTACAATATTCACTTGCTCTGACATAAGTGCATTTGAGTAGTCAGATTTCTAGATGTGATTGTAGAAGCTGTTGACAGTAAAATGGTGTCATTCTAGCTGATTTTACTAAGCGAAAGGGTATTTGGCAGCAATTTGGCTAGTTGACACTTTAGCCGGATTACTGCCTGCATCCAATTGTAAATATTGACGGGTGTCATACATATAGGCATTTTGCAAGAGCTAGAAATATTAGATTTTGAATAATCTCGACCAGCATTTCAATTAGATGATGATAACGGCAGGTGAGAAGTTTAATACATTTTCTAGGTCACGTTTTCTTATAATCACACAAAACGTTAACATGGTCGCCAATGAGAAAACCAACAGTGTGCTGACCCCAAAAGAGTAGCGGGCACGTGCCCCCAGGCCTCCCCTGCTGGGTCCGCCTATGTCAGTTATGGTAATTCGCAACCGGCGTCCCATGGCGCGCGAGGATGGACGCTTGTCGTGAATGTGCAACATAGAACTGGCGCATGCTTATATTGGCGCGACATTCATAGGAAGTTGCGCACTGCGTAGCTACGAATTTTGGACACGCTGAAGTTTTGTGATATACTTGCTAGCGATATTATAGAGGATGGAATTGCAATAGTCAAGTCTGCTGCTAACAAACGCTGTTGCAATAGTTTTAGCAACAGAAAATGACATATACCGGCAAATACGGCGAAGATCACGAATATGATAAATACAGCAGCGACATGTTTGAGACATGTGTTGTCGGAAATTGTTACTATCAAAGATGACTCCTAGATTCCGCACCGAGGTTGCTGGCGTGATATACTGAATCAAAATACGCGTAGAGAAAAACATCCAGTTTACTACGCTGCATTGGAGTACCAATAATGATCAATTCAGTTTTATTAGCATTAAATTTTAACTTGCTGTCAGTCATCCAGTGGAAGATATCTTGGAGGCAATCACTAAGTTGGTTAAGGGGGCGATTTGTGTGCGAGGTAACCAACGAAATGTAGATCTGAGTATCATCAGCATAACGGCTTTCTTACAGGAGTAAGCAGTGAATGCAAATAAGACGGTTGCTTACTGGACAGCGCCTGGTATGTAATGGTACAGATCTTAAATATTATACTATATCGTACAGGAATCCAATGCAAATACTTCAAAAGTAGTACAGAAAAACGAGGAGATCTTGCAGCTACAGATGTTTTCTTCGTCTTTGTTTTCTTCTTATTATTATTATTACTACATCGCTTTATTGTTGTTGCAGTAACCGGTCACAATGACTTAGACATGTGGACTATACGGGTTCAACAATGCGTGCGATACGGCAACAGGACTATGCAAGTTGACGAAGCGGCTGCAAAGCTTTAAGCTTAGAGACTTAAATTATTCATAGATATCGGACATTAAAATATATATGAAGGTATTAAAAAGCGTGTATCGTTTTAATTTATTTTAGGTAACCATGGTTCTCAAGAGAGAATACTCCTTTCGCTGTTGGAACACCCTGGTAAATCACACCTACTCCACCCGTACAGGGATTTGTGGTTGGTTGGTCGGCTTGCAGATTCCTTCCATAGCTTACTGTCAGTCATTTTAACCGGATACTGTTGTGATCTCAAGTAAGTTAGCCTTAACTGAGACATGGCTAGAAACCGACACTAATAATCAGGTTATAAACGAACTCATGCCATCTGCATGGTTACACAATACAACACATATTTCGACCAAATGATAAGCACGGTGAAGGTGTGTCCGTACTCTACAAATGCGGATTGACCATTAAGACTGTAGATTCTACACGGAATGGCATGAGGTGACCTTAATTTCCACCTCGACAACATTACCGATGCAGATGCGGTGCGCTTCAATGGCACGTAGGAAGCTCACGGAGTGGTACAACACGTGGTGAGACCCACACTGTATGGCCCATCTTGTGTGTGACTCGCCCAACAAGTGATGTGATTTAGACCCGATTCCTACGTGGCTTTTGGTACAGTGTCTAGATCATTACGTGCCGTTGATTATAGCCATTATGAACAAATCGTTGGCAACGTCAGTGGTACCCGTGTGTTTCAAACAGTCAGCTGTGAGACCATTGCTTAAAAGGCCGGGCCTCGATAAGGAAGTTCTGAATAAGTATTGGCCTGTGTCAAACCTACCATACGTGTCGAAACTTCTCGAGAAAGTGGTTGAACACCATTTGAAAGATCACATGGACATCAACAATCTACACGATATTCACCAATCGGCGTACCGCAATAATTACTCAACCTAGTGAAAGTCCAGAACGACATTGCAGAAGCTCTTGATCAAAAACGTGTTTGATCTGTCCAGTGCATTTGACGTCATCGACCATGGCATAATGCTTAAGCGTTTTCAACACTCATTTGGCATGACTGCAGAAGCCCTGGATTGGATGAGATCCTATATTAGCGGCAGAACACAATGTGTCTCGGTTGGCCTCGCAACTTCGTTTAACGCATATCTATATTGCGGCGTGCCACAAGGATCTGTGTTGGGACCGTAACTGTACTGTATGTACACTAAACCAGTTGTCGATATAGTGAATAAAGATAATGTTCGTTACCACTGTTATACAGACGACACACAAATATATTTATCCATCAAGCCTGACGAGAACTGGGCCAGTGAAAGGTCAGCCATTGAAGCCTGTGTTGCGGATGTTGGCGGGTGGATGAATAGAAACATGTTAAAACTGAACCAAGAAAAAAGCTAACTCATTGTGTTTTCGTCCAAGCACCGAGTTCATCAGGTGAACTACTTGTCCCTCATGATCAGAGGCAGACTATTACACGCTGTGCAATCCGTGAGAACTCTTAGAGTTATTATGCAAGCGGCTTGACAATGGAGAAACAGGTGAATGCGATCTCCAAGTCCTGTTTCTACCACATCCGAAATATTGGCAAAGTCAGACAATACATCACAAATGACGCCTGTAAGATTCCAGTCCAGGCACTGGTAACATCTCGCCTGGGCTACGGAAACGCACTGCTGCAATGTTTTCCTCAGGTATTTTCTTGCTCGCCTAATCATCAGGACACGCAAGAGCGAACTACATTGGCTGTCAGTGAAATGCCGGCTCAGCTTGTCAACGGTCAGCGGTCAACACTTGTACGTATAAAGTGCTCAACGGATTGGCACCGGCATATATGAGTGACATTGTGCCGAAACATCAACCTACTCGTACCTTAAGATCAACGGAGAAATCACTTCTCGTCGTACCTGTACCTTATGGTGAACATTGTTTCAGGAGACACACGGCCATACTCTGGAACGACTTGCCTGAGAATCTTAAACGACTGAACACTCTCAGCTCTTTCAAGAGACATTTAAAAACACATCTCTTTAAACTGGTGTACGTACGACTGACGTGATCGAGTCACGCTCTCGTTTTAATGACATTAATATACTAATGATTTATTCGTAATGTTTTATTATTATTATAACTACAATTTATAAGTGTAATGTCTACGTATTTATTTGTTTAAGTCAAGTTTAAATCAATTTTTGTACACTATTTTTTTATAAATAATCTATATTTTATAGTTTTATTTAATTTATGCTGCTTTTTGTAAAGCGTCAAGTGGATTCGGACGCTATATAAATTACGATATTATTATTATTATTAAATGACTGGTTGATTGCCTACGGTGCCTTTTTCGTCATTTGATGCATCATTTCGTAATAAAAACCCGGGAAACCAAAGAAGTGTCGTATTGTTTGTTTTACACAGTTGTGCAGTCAAAGGATGACAGTTGATAAACAACGAACATACGCTAATTTTTAATACCTGTAGCTTATAGTCATAATCACACTCGCTAGATGCTTTGCTGTAGGATATTTGCGTGGGACATGAAGTAAATTAGGCTGTTGCGGGACACGTGGGTCGCGGTTGTGGCATTCAGAGTATCGGACTCTCAATCGAATCCTTTTGATGCCATAACGAACATTGTGCAAGTTCGTTCACTCCACACTGTCCCAGTTCACTCAGCTGTATGTGTGAGAACAACGAGACTCCATTATGAGAAAGACGGATAATACACTAAGCGAGGGACGGATGTCATTGTTTGTCTACCGGATAGAACATGTGACTGAAAGGGTAGGGAAGGTATTGGGGCATGGCAAGGGAGGGTCTATACTAGTACACGTAGGAACAAATAATGCAGACAGGGAGGGAATAACTGGGATAGTACAGAAGTATAGTGAGGAAGCTAAAGAAGACAAGAGTTGAACAGATTATTCTCTCAGGAATTTTGCGAAGGGGGCAACATATAGAAACTGCAAGAAGATGGCGATCAACGCACTAGTTGAAAAGATGTGTGAAGAAAAGGGGGTGGGATTCACAGATTTATGGGGATACTTTGTTGGGAGGGAAGATATGTACACGAGAGATGACCTCCATCTTAGTGGAAGGGAGACAGCAGTTTTCTGAGAGAACCTGGTGCGATCTGTTGACAGTGGTACAGGTTGCATCTATTTAAACTAGATTCGCAGGGGGGACTCACAAAGAAGCTTGAAACTGGAGGCATAGATAAAGACAGCACAAATAAACCAGCAAAAAACAGTCTGGAAAACTCTTCTGAAGTTGGATATACATGTGTTTGTTTAAATGCAAGGAGTATAGTAAGCAAAAGAAATGAACTAAACATTATGGTAGAAGATATTGACCCTCACATATTAGGTATAACCGAATCACGGACCACCACCAATATATCAGATGCCAAATTGGGACTGACAGGATATGTAATGTTTAGGAAAGATAGAATAGGAAGAAAGGGAGGTGGAGTTATTTTATATATTAAAGAATCTATCCAGTCTGATGAAATAAAATTAGAAAGAGAAGCAGATTGCGAAGAAGCTGTTTGGTGTAACACAGTTACAGGAAACTCAACGTTAACAGTTTGTTTAATTTATTGAAGTCCAAACATAAGTATAGAAGAGAATGAAAAAAATACAAAACTCTATAAGGGAAGTAAGGAAACGGGACTGTATTATTATGGGGAATTTTAACCATGGGCATATACAAAGAAAATCTCTACAGAGTATGGGGAGTGAGGACCACAAGTTTTTAATACAAGATGCTTTCCTTTCTCAACATGTGCTTAGAACCAACCAGAGGTGAGAATGCTTTAGACACAGTTTTGTCCTCACAGAATGAAATAGTTGACAATGTCAAGATTTGTGAGCCACTGGGGAGTAATGATCACAACCAGATACATTTTACCATCAGAGTAAAATCAGAAAGAAATAGTAAAAAGCAGTATAGAAGAAATTTCCACAAAGGAAGGTATAAGGACATGAGGAAATATTTAGCAAAGATAGACTGGAATAACACACTGAAGAATAAGACAGCAACAGAATGTTGGAATATATTAAAGAGTGGAATTAAGTGCATATTCGATCAATTTGTACCCTTCAAAAACAAGGGAAACGGTCCAAATAGAAACATTTATCGAAAGAAACCATTAGAAAAATTAAGTGTAAACAAATGATGTGGAAGTCATATAGATGTACTGGAAATGATGAAGACTACAACATTTATAATAAAGCACTTAACTAAGCTATAGCTGAAATTAGAAATTGCCCAAACTACTATTGGAAATTGTAGAACAAATTAACATACCGCTTGCTACAGTTTTCAATTTGTCATTAGAAGAGGGAGTGGTTCCTTTAGAATGGAAAGAGGCAAACATTATACCTTTATTTAAAAAAGATTCGAGAAACAAGTCAGAGAACAATAGACCAGTGAGTTTAACATCAGTGATTTGCAAATTATTAGAAAGACTAATTAAAGATCACATCGTGGATTTTCTTGTTAAACATAACTTGATAAACCCATCTCAACATGGTTTTTATTTAAGTGAGGTCATGCTTAACAAATATGTTATGTTTTTTGGAAGACATCACTAAGTCGGTAGACGAGGGATCACCAGTATATATCATCTACTTAGATTTTCAAAAAGCTTTCGACAAAGTACCACATCAAAGATTACTGCTTAAACTAAAGGTCCATGGCATAAGAAATAGTATAATAAACGGGATAAAAAAATGGCTGATTGACAGAAGACAACGTGTAGTAATTGATGGGGAGGCTTCAAACTGGAAATCGGTATTGAGTGGGGTACCACAGGGATCAGTACTAGGACCTACATTATTTTTAATGTATATTAATGATTTGGATGATGATATAACAAGTAATGTTTTGAAATTTGCGGATGACACAAAAGTTTTTACAAAGATTAAAAGTGATGGAGATAAAGAGCATTTACAAGATGCTCTTGACAGGTTGATCAAATCGTCTGAAAAGTGGCAAATGCTGTTAAATTTTGGGAAATGGAAATGCCTCCACATAGGACATGGGAACGAAGATGTGGAGTATACAATGGGGGGTACTGTACTACGAAAGTTTCAGAGCATTGCAAAATTGCAGATTCAAAGGGAAATCAAATCCTTGGATTAATTAGGCGAAATATAGCGTATAAGGAAAAAGAACTAATAATACCACTGTACAAAACAATAGTTAGGCCTCATTTAGAATATTGTATTCAAGCGTGGTGGCCGTATCGCAGGAAGGACATAGATATGCTAGAAAGAGTACAGAGGAGAGCAACTAAAATGATACCAAAACTGAGGGATCTTAGTTACGAAATGCGCCTAAAAATGCGGTTTAACAACACTAGAGACCAGGAGATTGAGAGGAGATCAGATAGAAGTGTTTAAAATACTGAATGGTTATGAAAATATTGATAGAACTATTTTTTTCTCAGTTAAAAAAGATAGAAGGACTAGAGGACATGAAGTTACATTAGCAAAGGAGCAGTGTACATTATATATAAGAAAGTTCTCATTTTCACAAAGGACTGTAAATGAATGGAACAGATTATCTGCTGATTGTGTTGGTGCTAGTAGCGTTAATATGTTAAAAAATAAAATCGACACATACCCCAGAAGGGCGGGATACACATAGATAAAAGGGTTGGACTCTCGATAAGCCAAAGAGCTTCCTTGTCCACCTACCACCTAGAGTTAATTATCTGGGTGGCAATCTTGTTAAATCTTGTTAAAGCTGTCAGCACTTGTAGATTGGCATCTTTCTCGGTGGCATTACGAATGTCCTGGACAACATCTTCTCTCATGGGCAGATAGTTCACAGCGTGGATAGCTTCGAACTCAGTGGTCGGTTGTTCCTCTCTAGCTGGCAGGAATGCACGTGACATGGTGTCTGCGAGAAACATCTTCTTGCCCTCCGGGTACTTGACATCGATGGCATACGCAAGTGCACGTAGGAGTATGCCCTGCAGACTTGTGACTATACTGTCCAGAGGTTTCTTTGTTATTGCTTCAAATGGCTTGTGGTCACTGTAGACAAGGATGGGGCGACCATATCTGATCTCTGTGTCAGTCAAAGCACGTCTGGCGTTAGCAATTAGTTTTCCTTCATGAAGTAGTGCACATGTCAGGCCATGGTTGCTAGCATCACACTGAATGACCAGTTGCTTACTTAGGTCAAAGTAAACCAGAGTGGGTGCCTCCGCTAGGAGTTGTTTCAGTGTTGTGAAAGCTTTCTTCTGAGCATCTCCCCACATCCTGGCAACATCTCGTTGTACAAGAGCAGCAATGGGACGGAATATATCAGTCAACTTGGGTACGTATCTCGCCAGGTAAGTTACTGTATCTCTTAGCCTCTCCACAGCTTCTCTGTCACACGGACTCTTCATCTTCAGAACGGCTTCGACCTTGGATGGGTAAGGTTTCAGACCATCAGCTGTGACAGCATGGCCTAAGAACTGGGTTTCATTCTCAGTGAAGCGACATTTCTCACGTTTCAGTTTGATCCCATGTTCCTTGCATCTTTGGAGCAGTTTCTCGGTCTTGACGCAGAGACCTGAGTAATCAGATCCATGGATGATAATATGATCAGCAACACAGTGTACATTCTCCAGCCCTTCCAGTGCTTGTTGCAGACGCTTTTGGAAATCTTCACTGCTGACTTTCAAGCCGAAAGGTAGTCGTCGCCAACGATACCGTCCAAACGGTGTTTCGAAAGTAGTCAGTAGGCCAGATTCTTCATCCAGTTCGCAATGTAGATATCCTTGTTGCAAGTCACACAGAGCAAATTTCTTGGAGTTCACAAACTTCGGTAGAATGTCGTCCAGCACAGGTAGCTTGTAGTGTTCACGCTTTAGCGCTAGGTTAAAAGCAGTATAGGAGAAATTTCCACAAAGGAAGGTATAAGGACATGAGGAAATATTTAGCAAAGATAGACTGGAATAACACACTGAAGAATAAGACAGCAACCGAATGCTGGAATATCTTAAATAGTGAAATTAAATGCATAGTCGATAAATTTTTACCTTTCAAAAAACAAGGGAAACGGTCTAAAAAGAAACACTTATCGAAAGAAGCCATTAGAAAAATTAAGTATAAACAAATGATGTGGAAGTCATATAGATGTACTGGAAATGATGAAGACTACAACATTTATAAAGAAGCACTTAATCAAGCTACAGCTGAAATTAGAAATTCAAAGAGAAGCTATGAAAAAAAATTAGCTAGTAATATAAAACATGACAGTAAGAGTTTTTATGCGTATATTCGAAGCAAACAGAAAGTTCAGGATAACGTCGGTCCTCTAGAAGATAGTGCTGGAAATACAATATCAGAGGGATTCTTAATGGCAGAAGACCTGAATGAGTATTTTAGTTCAGTGTTTACCAGGGAAGATATTAGTTCACTGCCAGTACCAGAGGCTAAGTTCAAGGGGGCAGATTCAGACTATTTAGGACAGTTAGTTGTAACCTCGGAAATGGTAGCTAAGAAAATAAGGGCTATGAAGGATAATAAATCACCTGGAGTGGACGGGATTCCGCCCAAACTACTATTGGAAATTGTAGAACAAATTAGCGTACCGCTTGCAACAGTTTTCAATTTGTCATTAGAAGAGGGAGTGGTTCCTTTAGAATGGAAAGAGGCAAACATTATACCGTTATTTAAAAAAGGTTCGAGAAACAAGTCAGAGAACTATAGACCAGTGAGTTTAACATCAGTGATTTGCAAATTATTAGAAAGACTAATTAAAGATCACATGGTGGATTTTCTTGTTAAACATAACTTGATAAACCCATCTCAACATGGGTTTTTAAAAGCGAGGTCATGCTTAACAAATATGTTATGTTTTTTGGAAGACATCACTAGGTGGGTAGATGAGGGATCACCAGTAGATATCATCTATTTAGATTTTCAAAAAGCTTTCGACAAAGTACCACATCAAAGATTACTCCTTAAGCTAAAGGCCCATGGCATAGGAAATGGTATAATAAACTGGATAGAAAAATGGCTGAATGACAGAAGACAACGTGTAGTAGTTGATGGGGAGGCTTCAAACTGGAAATCGGTATTGAGTGGGGTACCACAGGGATCAGTACTAGGACCTATATTATTCTTAATATATATCAACGATTTGGACGATGATATAACAAGCAAGGTGTTAAAATTTGCGGATGATACAAAAGTGTTTAGAAGGATTAAAAGTGATGGAGACAGACAGCATTTACAAGATGATCTTGATAGGTTGATCAAATGGTCTGAAAAGTGGCAAATGCTGTTCAATTTTGGGAAATGTAAATGCCTCCACACAGGTCATGGGAATGAAGAGGTAAAATATAAAATGGGGGGTACTGTTCTAAGTACTACTGTAAAAGAAAAGGACTTGGGGTTAACCATTAGTGCTGATATGAAGGTTTCAGAGCAGTGCGGAATTGCAGCGTCAAAGGGAAATCAAATCCTTGGATTAATTAGGCGAAATATAGCGTATAAGAAAAAAGAATTAATAGTACCGCTGTACAAAACAATAGTGAGGCCTCATTTAGAATATTGTATACAAGCATGGAGGCCATATCGCAAGAAGGACATAGATATGCTAGAAAGAGTACAGAGGAGAGCGACTAAAATGATACCAAATCTGAGGGATCTTAGTTACGAAATACGCCTAAAAGAATGTGGTTTAACAACATTAGAGACCAGGAGATTGAGAGGAGATCACATAGAAGTGTTTAAAATATTGAATGGTTATGAAAATATTGATAGAAACATTTTTTTCTCAGTTAAGAAAAATAGAAGGACCAGAGGACATGAAGCTACATTAGTAAAGGAGCAGTGTAGATTAGATATAAGAAAGTTCTCATTCTCACAAAGGACTGTAAATGAATGGAACAGATTATTTCCTGATTGTGTTGGTGCTAGTAGCGTGAATATGTTTAAAAATAAAATCGACACACACCTTAAAAAGGCGGGATACATGTAGATAAAAAGTATTGGACTCTCGATAAGCCAAAAGGCTTCCTTGTCCACCTGCCATCCAGAGTAATTTTCTGGATGGCAATCTTGTTAAATCTTGTTAAGGTTGAGAGGTCTAGGATCAATGCAGATCATGACAGCCCCAGAACGTTTCTTGGCCACAGACATTTGGTTCACCCAATCAGTGGGTTGGTCCACTTTGACTATGACATCAGTGTGCTCTAGTCGGTCTAGCTCATCTTTCACGGAACTGTTCAGTGATTCTGATAAGGTACGAGATTGCTTCACAAGTGTCAGTTCGTCATGATCCACCATGACATAGTCCACTTTGAACTTTGTAGCAGGATTTACGGTTTTAGCTCGGCATTTTCCGAGAGCTTCAGTCTTCACATTGTTCCACATCTTCATAGTGATTGGTTCTGGGCAGATATCTTTCTCCTTCACGTACTTCTTGGGCAGTATGCTGACAGTTGAACCGCGGTCGACCTGCATCTTCACTGACTGCTTTTCGACCAGCATGTTGCACAAAATGGGACCGTCTTGTGAGGAGAGTCTTGAATACTGTGAACAGTCTTAGAGCATTGTGCGAAGCCTCTGAAATGGTTTCGGCCCCTACACGCATCACACTCTTGCCTCGTGCAGGGCAGAGTTCTTTCTTCATGGGGTGCGTTTTACAGCAGAATTTGCATTTTCGCTGACTAGCAGTTTTTCTTCCACCGAATGTCGACTTGGTAGTGTAGCGTCTGTGTCTTGTGTCAACTCGGTTCACTGCTTCTGTTTTATTCAGAATGTTGTATTGTTCTTCAGCCTCTTGCATGCACCGGCAGATGTCTACTGTTCTGGGAAGATCAAATTTCGATTGTGAAATTAGTTTGTTGCGGATCTTGTCACTCCTTACACAGAGGATTATCCCGTCGACAATCAACTAGTCTCGCATACAGTTGCAAAACTCACAGTTTTTGCTAGATTTTTTAACACTGAGTAGTATTGTTCAAATGACGCGTTTTCCTGATTCCGGGTTAAACTTATACCTTTCAAAGAATGTTTTTACTTCGCCCAAGATTATGGCAAGATATGTTCGTAATATTTTCTGATGATTTCGCAGGCTTGATGCGTTCTTCTTCCGTCAAATCCAAACCGTTGAAGACGCGTACTGCATCTTTTGCAATACAGTGTAGAAGAAGTGCCGTCACATATCTGTCTGGCTTAGTGTCTATTCCAGACACGATTAGACAGTTTACCCACAGTTGTTTCCACAACTTCCAGTTATCGACCTGATTGGTTTCCAGTTCCACCAACGCAGGTGAAGGAGAGCTCTGGGCAAGTTCACGCAGATGTGATTCTGAGACCGAGGGTCATCGACATTTGGAGCAGCCACAGCCGGTGTCCCGACAGCTGTGAATGAAATGGAATCAGTTTAGGTGGAATTGGAATCAGTTGATGTAACTAAAAGCAGTGGAATCGGAATTGCTTTCAGTTTAATCGGAATTTCTTACTCAGTTTTTTTATTCCTTAAGCGCTATTGGGTTTATTTTAAACAAAGTCAGGTTGCTATGCTTTTTTAAATTAAAAACTACTTTTATACTCTTAAAATATACAAATATGTATAATTTTTTTTAATCAACCGATTCCAGTACCACCTAAACCTATTCCACTACTTTCACATTGACCCGATTCTGATTCCAATTGTTGGAACTGGAATCGTTTATGTGGAATCAACCACAGATCTGCTGTCAATAGCCCTATATTGTATAATCCTTGGGCATATTTAGAATATAAGCATATGTTAAATGGTTATTCAGCGATTATGTAATAATGTAACTAGTTCATTTTGACATCATTTGACATATAATATATGACACCGGAATCGGGGGGGGGGGCTTTAGTCCCTCAATATTGTTGGTGGGGTGCCGGAGACAGGATTAGCCCCCTATAATTTGGCAATAGGTGTAGCAGTTGGAGGGTTTTGGTCATCCTCAAGGGAGTGCTGTTTGGATTTTGGTCAGCCTAAATGGGGTGTAATTGGAGGTTTTTGGTCAGTCTCAAGGGGTTGCAGTTCGAGGTTTGTGGTCAACCGTCACGGGGTTCAGTTGGAGGTTTTTTGTTAAGTTCAACAATTGTGAACATCATTACGAAAAATGTTTATTAGCACCACCACCCGCCCACCCACCCCGTCTTCCAATGTAAAGGTCCGATAGCGGAGTGGTGCTGATGAAGCTCCGGCTCAGCCCCCCCAATATTAACTTAGATCCGGCACCAGTGGACACAGTTTATATTGATCTTCCATCTTAAATGTGAAATCTATAGTAAAGGTTTACATGTGTACTATGTGTGGTAGTAGTTTTGTTGCCTATTACAAATTAGGGGAGACTGGGGCACCATGCACATAATATTTTTTTCAAATTCCTCAAGTGACCAAAACACAGTGTAGATAAAACTCATAAAATGCGATATAATGTATGTTAAACTCCGCCATATTCTCTGTAGTTGGTTGATATATTTATATATTCCCCAAAAACTGAACAGTATTAAACTTGTCATGCATTAGTTAAAGGGAAACGAAAGACATCTTTTGGGCCTATGCATTTACAAGAGTTATTATTAATTAACTATTTGCAAGTACAATCAACATTTTACGACAATAGTTAACTTATAAATTAAGTTATACGGCTTATAAAAAGCGCGTACACTACCCCATATCTAAAAGTGCAAAAGGTGGCCCTCTTGTCTTCCATCTGTTATGATAATTACTAAAATAAATAATGTTCAAGTAGAAAATATAGGTGAACTTTTCTTCTGGTAAATTAGACATAGTAAACATAAAAAATACATCATAATTACAATTGCAATTTGATTAAGCTGATAATGTAGATTATGAATACTATATGCATGTGTCCTTTGAAAACAAAAGTTGCTCGAGGAACTTTATTATTTGCAAAGCGACCTCCGGCCAGTCACAATTATTATAAAATTACATAGTGCTAAGTATAAATTATCACAACAACCAATGCATCATTTTAATTTTTGTAAAAACAGAGAAACTATGCATACTAGATAAAGCTTCCCCCTATATACATTACAATGCGCAAGAAATGAACAGCAGTGACCATATCTTCAAAAAATAGGAATACTTTATTCCATTTTGTTAATTTCGGTGGACTTTTATTCTGGTAATGTAGACAAGTAGTACGAATTAAAAAGATCATTGTATATACTATTGCATTTTACTTGACGTTGACCCTAATTTCCTGTAGGCCCGTGATTATATTGGCTAATTACTTACGATTTAAAAATCACAATCGGGAAGTGCCGCACACCGCCCGATTTTCCAAGATTGCCAGTCAATGTCAGTCCTGCCGATTGAACATGTTCAATTGCCTTGATTGCCTCCAACCCGACGTAAGACTGGGCAATCGTAGTCGTAAGCACACGCACACCGCCACGATTACGCACGATTGTCTACGCTACGACGGTTGAGATGCGTCGCAGCGAACAGTCGCCAGGAGTGCGGCGGGCTTTAGACGTCTGAAAAAGACGTTGTTTAGATGTCTTTTCTATGACGTCTAAAAACCGTAAAAGATGAGATGCAATTTACTCTTTCATTGGCTAACTAAATTCGACGTATTTTAGACGTCTAAAAAGACGTCTTTCAGACGTCAAAATACACGTCTTTTAGACGTCAAAATACACGTCTTTTAGACGTCAAAATAGACTTTTGCCCACTGGGATAGGCCTAATTGCAATTAAACAAATATTCTTGGTAATGAGCAAATACTTTCATGGCTATCATGAAAGTTCCAGGTAATCATCAAATACTGGCATTGCTTTGATGCTTATCCAGAAATCGAGATGGAATTATCACCTCCAACAATTGTGGTAGTGATAAATTGCGTTGATTATGTTTAACTAACTTCAAGTACAATAACTGTGGAGCGAGGCATTGTTTGTTTTGCGCCGACATCAATCGTTTTTCTCTCCTGCCAGTCCGTGTATGGATTTACTCAACGTTGGCAACGTATCAATTCATTTGCGTGTTTCGGCTGCTGCGAGCGTTATCAGTGCATTATCCAGAAATCGAGATGGAATTTATCACCTCCAACTAGAGTGGTAGGAAATTTGTGTACGAAGGCTATGCGTATGTGAAGCAGAAGAATCTGGCCAATGGTATGGAATCCTATGAGTATGAGATGAGATGGTACACCTCTGCCAGTGCAAGGCCGACTCTGCGTCAGTGGTGATGACCAGATTGTTCATCGTTTCAACAGCCACACACACGCTCCAAATTCTGGTCGTCCTGTGGCAAGCCATGTAGACACTACGGAAACTCCCCAGCAGATAATCACTCAAGATTTACAGAACATAAGCAACGAAGCCTCCGTTAAGTTATCAGCCATAAGGAATATGAGTCGATGTGTTCCTCACAACCGCCAGGTTGCTGGAAACCTATAGCCTGTTCCCCTGTATCGTGTTGACATTCAGATCCCTGACGAGTACAAGCAGACACTAGCTGACCAGGACGTTCTGTTGTTTGACCGTGGGGCTGTTGATGATCGGATTCTTCTGTTCTCTACGGATCGCAATCTTCACATTCTGGAGAATTCACCAGACTGGTTTTGTGATGGAATATTTAAAGTGGTGCCGAATGTGTTCTATCAGTTGTTCACAATCCATGCTTGTGCCAACGGCCATATTGTGCCGTGTGTTTACGCTCTGCTTCCAAACAAGCAGCAGGCCACATATGAAACTCTCCTTCGTGAACTCCATGCCCTAAATCCAGAACCCGCACCACGTAGCATCATGATCGATTTCGAGGCCGCGACCAGGAATGCTCTTCACCATGTGTTCCATGATGCCACCATACAGGGTTGCATTTATCACCTGTCACAAGCCATCTACTGCAAGGTCCAGAGTGTGGGCCTTCAGGTTGAGTACCAAACCAACGCTGATCTCAGTCTCGGTACACGCATGATTGTTGCCCTAGTCTTTGTTCCCGTAGATGATGTGGTGGAGTCAATTGAGTCTCTGTCAGGCTCTCTCTCCGAGGCAGCTCAGCCAGTCCTCGACTACTTTGAAGATACGTACATTGGCCGTCAGCAACGTCGTGGCCGCCGCCCACCCTCCCTTCGACCAATCCATGTGGAATGTGAAGGATCGTGTGACTGTAGAACTGCCCCGCACCAACAACCATGTTGAAGGTTGGCACCGTCGGGTGCAATCATTGAATGAGGTGGTTATCACTCAGATGAATGAAGATGAGGCAGCCGCGCCCCCCCCCCCACAGCGTGGCAAATACAAGGCCATCTCAGCACATCTGAGCACAGTCGTGGCAGACTACCCAAATCGCCCTAACATGGACAACCTCCGTGGGATTGCCCACAACATTCAACTTGAACATTGCATTTGCTTGATTGCTTATACAATGGATTGCCCACAACATTCAATTTTAAACATAGCTTATACAATGGATCTACTTGTTTGTGCTGTCAAATAAACAAGAACAAGAACAAGAACAAGAAAGTTTTATTTATACCCCAATTACAATATATATATATATATAATATCAAATTAACGTAACAAGAATAGGCAGGTATATTCTTATATATACAAATGAAGTGTAATTTCAAATTAGGTGGGGGCTGTGATTCCTATTAAGACAATAACTCTCATGGGAACCACAATATATTTTTTTCAACTCAATTTTATCGAAGGAAGTGCAATGTGCAGGAAAAAAAAGAAACCGAGATTGCTTGATTACATATATGCATGTATTGCAGTATTTATGCTATGTTAAAACAAAACAAATAATACTTGTCAATAGTACACATCAATATACTTATAGAAAACACACATATGTATATGCACATATGCAATATCCATATGTTGATATATATATATATATATATAATACATATCCATACATATATCACATACAATAATACAGTTTAATGAAGTTTGTATTGCATTCGCATGCTTGCTTCTACATTGGATCTACTTGTTTGTTCTGTCAAATGAAGTTTGTATTGCATTCGCTTGCTTGCATATACAATGTATCTACTTGTTTGTGCTGTCAAATGAAGTTTGTATTGCATTCGCTTGCTTGCTTGTACAATGGATCTACTTGTTTGTTCTGTCAAATGAAGTTTGTATTGCATTCGCTTGCTTGCATATACAATGGATCTACTTGTTTGTGCTGTCAAATGAAGTTTGTATTGCATTCGCTTGCTTGCTTGTACAATGGATCTACTTGTTTGTTCTGTCAAATGAAGTTTGTATTGCATTCGCTTGCTTGCATATACAATGGATCTACTTGTTTGTGCTGTCAAATGAAGTTTGTATTGCATTCGCTTGCTTGCTTGTACAATGGATCTACTTGTTTGTTCTGTCAAATGAAGTTTGTATTGCATTCGCTTGCTTGCATATACAATGGATCTACTTGTTTGTGCTGTCAAATGAAGTTTGTATTGCATTCGCTTGCTTGCTTATACATTGGATCTACTTGTTTGTGCTGTCAAATGAAGCTTGTATTGCATTCGTTTGCTTGCTTATACAAAGGATGTACTTGTTTGTGCTGTCAAATGAAGCTTGTATTGCATTCGTTTTGCTTGCTTATACGTTGGATCTACTTGTTTGTGCTGTCAAATGAAGTTTGTATTGTATTCGCTTGCTTGCTTATACAATGGATCTACTTATTTGTGCTGTCAAATGAAGTTTGTATTGCATTCGCTTGCTTGCTTATACATTGGGTCTGCTTGTTTGTGATGTCAAATGAAGCTTGTATTGCATTCGTTTGCTTGCTTATACAGTGGATCTACTTGTTTGTGCGGTCAAATGAAGTTTGTATTGCATTCGCTTGCTTGCTTATACAATGGGTGTACTTGTTTGTGCTGTCAAATGAAGTTTGTATTGCATTCGCTTGCTTGCATATACAATGGATCTACTTGTTTGTGCTGTTAAATGAAGTTTGTATTGCATTCGCTTGCTTGCTTATACATTGGATCTGCTTGTTTGTGCTGTCAAATGAAGCTTGTATTGCATTCGTTTGCTTGCTTATACAAAGGATGTACTTGTTTGTGCTGTCAAATGAAGCTTGTATTGCATTCGTTTTGCTTGCTTATACGTTGGATCTACTTGTTTGTGCTGTCAAATGAAGTTTGTATTGTATTCGCTTGCTTGCTTATACAATGGATCTACTTATTTGTGCTGTCAAATGAAGTTTGTATTGCATTCGCTTGCTTGCTTATACATTGGGTCTACTTGTTTGTGATGTCAAATGAAGCTTGTATTGCATTCGTTTGCTTGCTTATACAGTGGATCTACTTGTTTGTGCGGTCAAATGAAGTTTGTATTGCATTCGCTTGCTTGCTTATACAATGGGTTTACTTGTTTGTGCTGTCAAATGAAGTTTGTATTGCATTCGCTTGTTTGCTTATACAATGTATCTACTTATTTGTGCTGTCAAATGAAGTTTGTATTGCATTCGCTTGCTTGCTTATACAATGGATCTACTTGTTTGTTTGAGTTTCCCAACATATTAATCTTAGATTCACCATCAATATCATTCATGCATAGCCCTCATATTTCATATCTACCGTCAAATTCATGCTTGACAATATCCGCATATTCCAGGGGGATATTGCCCTAGGGGGAGGTATTGCCCTAGGGAGATCTTGTCCAGGGGGTATTATCCGGGGGATATTGTCCGGAGGGATATTGTCTGGCGGATAATGTCTTGATAGGCCACACCAGCAAGCAACAACTGTTCTAAATTTTCGTATTTCCCCTGAACAATAAAATAGTAGAATTCCCCATCCTCGAGTGCCAAGGGTCGCTGCTGCTGATTACGTCAGTGCCAGCCAGCAGTACCCCCTGGCTGACCGCTTTGTGAAACTCTGAATTTAAGCTCAGCCTATGAAATCGCTCTCTAGATCAGTGGTTGGCGGCAGGTCGGGTTGTCATAATAAAACTAATTGTAACCAACCGTGGCACATGTTACATGCAATGTTTAGGAAGTATAGAAGCAAGTATTCGAATACACAATACTGCCCAGCTGCTCGTGCTAATGGGCGAACGGATCATTATATATTGGGATTCCCAGAAGTCGTTTATCCGTCTTCAAATTGGGGCGGGTATTTGCGCTGTTCTCACGGGCGATGCAGTCGTGACTGGCGAAGTCAATTTATAATTTGTCTCAGCTAACTTCCACACTTCGCGTAGGAGATCTGCCAGGGCTAGTTTTGCATGGCAAACAGCCCTGGCTTGCGAGGATGGAATTCCCTACCAACTGCAATAACCAACATCACAGAACCACATAAATTCAGACAAGCGTTACTTAATACACAACTAATAATCCAACTGGCATACGCACCCAACCCTGACCGTAGACAGCTAAGGAGTGTTAGCTAGCACTCAACCAAAACAAGACAAGACAAACCTAAACCTCTCAACATCGTAGTAGGCTAGGCGGGAAGATTTTGATTTCGGTGAATATTCAGAGTATGTTATAAAAGTGAAGGCAGTCGATGGGCACATCGATTACTGACAATGTCGTTAGATAGTGAAAGCGATGTTACAATGTACGAACATTAATTACATAACGATCGATTGGATGTGTATAACTTGATTTTAAATTACTGTATTTAACTTCATAATTAGTACATTGTACATAGTTTAAATATATTTCATTCATGATGTTATGTTGTACTGACTAGTATTGAACCAATACTGAGCCCATACAAACAGAATTACATTTAATATGTGGCGGTGCAGGCTAAACTTGCAGGCATTGGGCTATTCTACTGATTTCGTACAACACAAATGCATTTCATACTGATATTTATGTAATCAGCAGCATCCCCTGGCGCGCGAGGATGGTTGGAAGCGGAGTCGGTAGTATTGATGGAACCGGAATAAAAAATGGGCCAAGAGGCCCTGAAGTCCTTCGGACTTTAATACCAGAGTACGAGTGGCTAAATTTATTGTGGTATTAATAGATGAGAAATTGAATTGGAAAGACCATGTAGCAAATGTTAAATCTAAACTCCCAAAGAGTACTGCCATTTTGTATAAGTTTAGTCAGCTGATAGACTCACAGTCTATGCATATCCTGTACTGCTCATTGCTCTTACCATAAATTAATTACTGTTCTGAAATATCCCTCCAATATCAATTCTATTGTCATGCTCCAAAAGAGAGCAATGAGATTGTTATATGGTGCATGTCATCTTGACCAAACAACCCCTGTATTTTACAGGTCGCAAACACTGAACTTTTTAGATCTTGTAAAATTCAAAACAGCTATATCCATGTTCAAGGCATACCACTGCATGTTACCAACTAATATACAAAAACATTTTGTAAAAAGATATCTTCTTGTAACAACACGTCTAAAAATCAACTGGTAGGATGTTGTGTCACCTTAAATGTTAGAGCCATGTCTCTTTGTGTATATGGCGTAAGTCTATGGAATTCTCTGGATGTTAAACTTACTAACATTAAAACTGTGAGGTCATTCAGACACAGGTACATGAAAACAATCGTAAAGGAATACGTATAGTTTGTAGTAATTATTGAAACTGATTATGAAATATCTTAATCATATATGTATTTTTTTTATTTCTACATTTTATTATTTTGTACTAATCATATGTACGTGACTATGTGAACTATAGTTTGATCATTATATGATCAATATTCACACATTCATCGTATAATTTATCTAATGTGATTTACTATAACATATATGTTATGTCCTTCAGTTCGATCACGTTTACTCAGATGAACAAAGATTCAACTTCCAAATTTAATATCTCAACGTCATCCATTTTATTCCATTCCCAGAATTCCCGATTCCTGTACCGGTTCCCTTGCCGTACAAAGCAGAGTACTCGATCATCCGTACACACCGGTTCAGCTACACGACATCCCTCCTTTTCTTGGATAACTTCAAAAACATATAACTATTAACAAAACATCTAACTGTATCAAGTTTAAAAGTGTAAACGTTGTGTGAGTGTCCGCTATGCTACAACATAACAAAGTTCATAATGAAGCATTCGTATTGAAACATTCTATATCAGAGGGATTCTTAAAGGGAGAAGACCAGAATGAGTAATTTAGTTCAGTGTTTACAAGAGAAGATATTAGTTCACTGCCAGTACCAGAGGCTAAGTTCAAGGGGGCAGATTCAGACTATTTAGGACAATTAATTGTAACCCCACAAATGGTATCTAAGAAAATGAGGGCTATGAAGGATAATAAATCACCTGGAATGGATGGGATTCCACCCAAACTACTATTGGAAATTGTAGAACAAATTAGCGTACCGCTTGCAACAGTTTTCAATTTGTCATTAGAAGAGGGAGTGGTTCCTTTAGACTGGAAAGAGGCAAACATTATAACGTTTTTTTTTAATGTTCGAGAAACAAGTCAGAGAACTATAGACCAGTGAGTTTAACATCAGTGATTTGCAAATTATTAGAAAGACTAATTAAAGATCACATGGTGGATTTTCTTGTTAAATATAACTTGATAAACCCATCCCAACATGGTTTTTTTAAAGCGAGGTCATGCTTAACAAATATGTTATGTTTTTTGGAATACACCACTAAGTGGGTACATGAGGGATCACCAGTAGATATCGTCTACTTAGATTTTAAAAAGTTTTTGATAAAGTACCACATCAAAGATTACTGCTTAAACTAAAGGCCTATGGCATAGGAAATGGTATAATAAACTGGATAGAAAAATGGCTGATTGACAGAAGACAACCTGTAGTAGTTGATGGGGAGGCGTCAAACTGGAAATCGGTATTGAGTGGGGTACCACAGGAATCAGTACTAGGACCTATAGTATTCTTAATATATATCAACGATTTGGATGATGAAATAACAAGCAAGGTGTTAAAATTTGCGGATGATACAAAAGTGTTTACAAGGATTAAAAGTGGTGGAGATAGACAACATTTACAAGATGATCTTGACAAGTTGATCAATTGGTCTGAAAAGTAACAAATGCTGTTCAATTTTGGGAAATGTAAATGCCTCCACGCAGGACATGGGAACGAAGAGGTAGAATATACAATGGGGGATAGTGTACTAAGTACTGCTGTAAAAGAATAGGACTTAGGGTTAACCATTAGTGCTGATATGAAGGTTTCGGAGCAGTGCGGAATTGCAGCTTCAAAGGGAAATCAAATCCTTGGATTAATTAGGCGAAACATAAACATAAGGAAAAAGAGCTAATAATACCGCTGTACAAAACAATAGTTAGGCCTCATTTAGAATATTGTATTCAAGCGTGGAGGCCATATAGCGGGAAGGACATAGATATGCTAGAAAGATTGCAGAGGAGAGCAACTAAAATTATACAAAAACTGAGGGATCTTAGTTACGAAATACGCCTAAAAAATGCGGCTTAACAACACTAGAGACCAGGAGATTGAGAGGAGATCAGATAGAAGTGTTTAAAATAATGAATGGTTATGAAAATTTTGATAGAAATATTTTTTATCAGTTAAGAAAGATAGAAGGACTAGAGGACATGAAGTTACATTAGCAAAGGAGCAGTGTAGATTAGATATAAGAAAGTTCTCATTTTCACAAAGGACTGTAAGTGAATGGAACAGATTATCTGCTGATTGTGTGGGTGCTAGTAGCGTGAATATGTTTAAAACTTTAATCGACACATACCTCAGAAGGGCGGGATACACAGTGTTAAAGCCAAAGGGCTTCCTTGTCCACCTACCGCCTAGAGTTAATTCTCTGGGTGGCAATTTTGTTAAATCTTGTTAAATTGCATGAATCATCTACTCGCATACGAAGTCTTCATACCGCTTCGGCATTCTCCTCTCGCGTGAGCACCTCGGAGACGCGACTTGCTTCATCGGCATTTTCGGAGCCTCAGTGGATGGTGCTGCAGCTGGCGCTTGTAGTGCAGTCAACTCTTCTATCGCTCTCGGGTCGCTGCGGATGCTCTCAGTCTCGGGTTCCAGGAACTTCCACACGTGACTAGTGTTGCGGGAATACCGGACCCTGTCATCAGCCTCAGTCACCAGACTATTCCCAGTGTTGCTGACAACAGTGAGTGGGTTCGGGCTGAAAGGAGTGCTAAGTGTGGTGGTTTTCTCCTGCTGAACCAGCCCGCTGTCGCCCTTGTCTACCTCGGAGTAGCAAATAAGCACCTCGTCGCGCATCCGTGTATATTTTTGAGTTGCCCTTCATTTCGCTGTCTCTGTCTCGTAAGTCGTGATCTACCACAGGACTCGATCCAAGGTCGGGTAGCTTGCCTCGTAGCTTGCGATTGTACAGTAGCTCGACTGGAGTTCGGCCTGTTGTGTTGTGTGGTAGACTACGGTACTGAGTCAGGTACTTTCGCAGCTCCTTCCTCTAGGGTTTCCCTTCAGCTAGTGCAATCCTAATACGTTTTAGCAGTGACGCGTTCTGGCGCTCTACTTCACCGTTCACCTGTGCCCATTTTGCAGTTACCCTCAGGTGCGTGATGTTGTTTTCAGCGCAGTATTCTTCAAACTCTTTTGACCTGAATTGTGGACCGTTGTCAGCTTTTATAGTAACTGGAAAACCGTCAAGGCTGTCAATCACCGTCTCGGCCGTAGTGGATTGCAGAACATCGACCTCGTAGTATCTGGTAAAATAGTCCACTAGCACTAGCAGAGAATGGCCTGATGGGAGCGGCCCAATCAAATCGGTTGCGACATCTATCCATGGACCGTCAGGTAGTGGAGTCGGATTCAACGGATCCGGCGGATCTGGCCTCGCTACCAACTGACATCCATAGCATGTTCGGCAGTGTCGCTCCGTCTCTCGATCCATTGCCTGCCCAAAATTTTGCTACGTAGCATCGTCTTAGTCCCAACGACCCTCAAGTGACCTCCATGCGGAAGTGCTACAGCTGCTGATCTCAGTTTGTATGGCAACACAATTCGAGTGTCACCAGAACCAACTGGCCAGTGACACACAGTTCACTTGCAATTGGCATATATGCTCGATATTTTCCGAAGTTGCATGTGTCTACTGCGTCTCTCACGTTTTGTAGCTCCTCGTCATTTGCAGAAGCTTCCTCTACTTCGACGTCGACATCGCTCTCGGTGTAGCACTAACCGCAGCGAACCTCACGTAATCATAAGCTTCATGTGCTTTGTCTGCTTACCCACTTTTGCCGCCAATCCGACGGGACAGACGATCAGTGGTCCAGGGACGTGCACGACACGTAAGTCATACAGTTGTAGCCGTAGCATCCACAGTTCTACTCGAGCATACGGCTTGGAGCGCGAACTGTATATTGCCTACAATGGCTTGTGATCAGTGACCAGGTCAAACCTCATACTATAAACGTAGGCATGACACCTTTCACAAGCTCAGATCAACGCCAACGCTTCCTTTTCTGTCTGCGAGTATCTGTGTTCAAATCCGGTTAGTCCTCTACTAGCATAACACACCTGAACCAGATTGTCACCCTGTTTTTTAACGAGAACTGCACCAAGTCCAACAGGACCTGCATCCGCTATGACCTGCGTAGGAACGTTTTTGTCGAAGAATGCCAGTGTGATCGCTTCTGCAATGTTCTCCTTGAGTAGTTTGGAAGCACGCTTTTGTCCTTCTCCAAACACAAACGGTTAGTGTTTTTGGTGAGTCTCCTCAGTGGCTCGGACACCGACGAGAACTGCGGGATGAACCTGCTGCTGTAGCATACGAGTCCCAGGAAATGGCGTGTCTCTGATGCATTTTTCTGGTTCCCGCGCTTCCACCACTGCTTTGACTCGATCTTCTGTAGTCGTTGGTTGTGCGTCTCTTCATCCGGTCCGTGAATGACGATATCGTCACTGATGTTTTCGACATCCTCAATACCAGCAAGGGCAGTTGCTACCCCTTGCTGATATTGCTCGCTAGCAGATAACACACCGAACTACAAGCGCTTATATCTGTAGAGCCCAAAGTGTGTGGCAAATGTGGTGATGTCTCTGCTTTCCTGTGACAGTTCCAACTGGTGGTAACCCCACTTGAGATCCACCTTGCTGAACACTTTAGACCCATTCATGTTCTGCAGCAACTCGTCAACTGTTGGTATGGGATACGTACTCTCCCGCGAATGATCGCCTCATTAGCCCTCGATCCTCATATCGACGCACAGATGAATGTCACTACCGTTCGATTTCGGCACAATTACCACAAGATGTACCCTTGGGTTGGGGCCGTCGACTACCACGATGATATCATGTGCCATCAACTCTCTGATCTTATCATCAACCTTGTTCCGCAGGTTGAAGGGAATGCGTCTTAGGGGCTGAGCAACCGGCTTGACCTCAGGGTCGATGTGTAGGCTGATCTGCCTGCTCTTCAATTTCCCGATCCCCTCGAACACCTCTGGGTAGTCCTCGGTCACAGATGGGTCGGTGCATAATTATATCTTTGAACATTAAGCATAACGTTACGAGAATGTCTTTCTGGAAAGTTAATTTCTTAACGTTCCCAGAACGTTCTGGAAATATAGAACAATGGAACAATTATACGTGGAACTCCGTTACTTTTATTTACACCATGCAGTTACAAAAATGTATCTTCTTTGTCAGTTAACTCGACACCAGCCCACTCGCACGTTACGCTCCGCCGACGCTCACCTGCTCGAGGTCCCGTGCTGCAAGCTTTGTACTTAAGGCAACAAAACTTTTACACGCGCCGCGCCGCGCCACGCCTCTGGAACAATCTGCCCCTTGCCATGCGTGCTACAGACTGCCTCGTCGTGTTCAAGAAGCAATTAAAGACACTTCTTTTTAAACGTGCTTTTTCTCTTTAAATTATATCAATACAACTTATTTTTTTTTGAATTGAAGGGCCAATGTGGTGTGATGGTGTAAACAACTAGCCGAGTTGACCAGCACTGCCCAGGGAAAATGTAGTCTATGTCAAAATTACCTTTCATGCATAAACCAACGGCACCGAACAATAAAAATTCGCTTGTATTTCATAACAAAATGTATTATATTTAGCTAAATATGAAATCGATAATGTTACTTTCTTATTTATGTATGGCTGCAATATAAATTCGGCAAAATTTCTTTCCCAAAATGCCGCCGAAACGACAAAATTCTTCCGCCGATGCGACCTAGTAAGTTTGATCTCTTCGGCTAGCCGAAGAGATAACACAGTCGAAACGAAATACCGGATCTGAAGCGATATTAATTCATTACTATTTAAATTCGGCTTTTATTTATCATTTGTTAGTGATTTGTGAATGTAGATTCACATTGATAAGTTGGCACACAGGTATGTTTTGGTTGTATTGTATAAATAACGCAGTTACAATTTAGAGCGTGAAATTGTTCAACTGTGCCTTGGTTTGTAGTTCATTAAATCACTCTTATATCGCCCATCCCATGTTTCGGTAAATTTACTATTAATTAGTTCTAATTAGTCTCGCTTATGTGATTCTCGCTTGCATTCGTTAACTAGCTAAGAAGGGAGTCTGATGGACTACATATGGTTTGGACATTCTTTTATTGGCCTAAAATAATAGTAAATTTTTGGCAGCATCCGCCAGCCCTTCACGCCCCTTGGCCTTGTCACAACTGGCTTGTCGGTATGACTAGTAAAAGACGCACGACCACAATGTATGTAGTGTTGGTAACCAAGCGGGTTGTTGGCGGCATGTAGGATGTATGTGTGTGCAGCTCGCCAAATTTCACATGTGTTCTTCACATTGGACTGGTATAAAAAAATTCGCAACTTTTATCTTCGCTTGTAAAGTGTTTGTTTAAATGCAAGGAATATAGTAAACAAAAGAAATAAACTAAACATTATGGTAGAAGATATTGACCCTCATATAATAGGTATAACCGAATCGTGGACCACCACCGATACATCAGATGCCGAATTGGGACTGACAGGATATGTAATGTTTAGAAAAGATAGAATAGGAAGAAAGGGAGGTGGAGTTATTTTATATATTAAAGAATCTATCCAGGCTTATGAAATAAAATTAGAAAGAGAAGCAGATTTCAAAGAAGCTGTTTGGTGTAATATAGTTACAGGAAACTCAACGTTAACAGTTGGGTTAGTTTATCGACGTCCAAACATAAGCATAGAAGAGAATGAAAAAATACAAAACGCTATAAGGTAAGTAAGCAAACGGGACTGTATTATTATGGGGGATTTTAACCACGGGCATATACAATGGAAATCTCTTCAGAGTATGGGGAGTGAGGACCACAAGTTTTTAATGTTAGTTCAAGATACTTTCCTTTCTCAACATGTACTAGAACCAACCAGGGGTGAGAATGTGTTAGACATAGTTTTGTCCTCACAGAATGAATTAGTTGACAATGTCAAGATATGTGAGCCACTGGGGAGTAGCGATCACCACCAGATACATTTTACCATAAAAGTAAAATCAGAAAGGAATAGTAAAAAGCAGTATAGGAGAAATTTCCACAAAGGAAGGTATAAGGACATGAGGAAATATTTAGCAAAGATAGACTGGAATAACACACTGAAAAATAAGACAGCAACTGAATGCTGGAATATATTAAAGAGTGAAATTAAGTGCATAGTCGATAAATTTGTACCTTTAAAAAAACAAGGGAAACGGTCCAAAAAGAAACACTTATCGAAAGAAGCCATTAGAAAAATTAAGTATAAACAAATGATGTGGAAGTCATATAGATGTATTGGAAATGATGAAGACTACAACAGTTATAAAGAAGCACTTAACCAAGCTACAGCTGAAATTAGAAATTCAAAGAAGCTATGAACAACAATTAGCTAGTAATATAAAACATGACAGCAAGAGTTTTTATGCATATGTTCGAAGCAAACAGAAAGTTCAAGATAAGGTCGGTCCTGTAGAAGATAGTGCTGGAAATATAATATCAGAGGGATTCTTAATGGCAGAAGACCTGAATGAGTACTTTAGTTCAGTGTTTACCAGAGAAGATATTAGTTCACTGCCAGTACCAGAGGCTAAGTTCAAGGGGGCAGATTCAGAATTTTTAGGACAATTAATTGTAACCCCGGAAATGGTAGCTAAGAAAATAAGGGCTATGAAGGATAATAAATCACCTGGAGTGGATGGGATTCTGCCCAAACTACTATTGGAAATTGTAGAACAAATTAGCGTACCGCTTGCAACAGTTTTCAATTTGTCATTAGAAGAGGGAGTGGTTCCTTTAGAATGGAAAGAGGCAAACAATATACCGTTATTTAAAAAAGGTTCGAGAAACAAGTCAGAGAACTATAGACCAGTAAGTTTAACATCAGTGATTTGCAAATTATTAGAAAGACTAATTAAAGATCACATGATGGATTTTCTTGTTAAACAAAACTTGATAAACCCATTTCAACATGGTTTTTTTAAAGCGAGGTCATGCTTAACAAATATGTTATGTTTTTTGGAAGACATCACTAAGTGGGTAGATGAGGGATCACCAGTAGATATCGTCTACTTAGATATTCAAAAAGCTTTCGACAAAGTACCACATAAAAGATTACTGCTGAAACTAAAGGCCCATGGCATAGGAAATGGTATAATAAACTGGATAGAACAATGGCTGATTGACAGAAGACAACATGTAGTAGTTGATGGGGAGGCTTCAAACTGGAAATCGGTATTGAGTGGGGTACCACAGGGATCAGTATTAGGACCTATATTATTCTTAATATATATATCAACGATTTGGATGATGAAATAACAAGCAAGGTGTTGAAATTTGCGGATGATACAAAAGTGTTTAGACGGATTAAAAGTGATTGAGATAGACAGCATTTACAAGATGATCTTGACAGGTTGATCAAATGGTCTGAAAAGTGGCAAATACTGTTCAATTTTGGGAAATGTAATTGCCTCCACACAGGACATAGGAACGAAGAGGTAGAATATACAATGGGGGGTACTGTACTAAGTACTACTGTAAAAGAAAAGGACTTAGGGTTAATCATTAGTGGTGATATGAAGTTTTCAGAGCAGTGCGGAATTGCCGCTTCAAAGAGAAATAAAATCCTTAGATTAATTAGGCAAAACATAACGTATAAGGAAAAAGAGCTAATAATACCGCTGTACAAAACAATAGTTAGGCCTCATTTAAAATATTGTATTCAAGCGTGGAGGCCATATCGCAGGAAGGACATAGATATGCTAGAAAGAGTGCAGAGGAGAGCAACTAAAATGATGCCAAAACTGAGGGATCTAAGTTACGAAATATGCCTAAAAAAGTGTGGTTTAACAACACTAGAGACCAGGAGATTGAGAGGAGATCAGATAGAAGTGTTTAAAATATTGAATGGTTATGAAAATATTGATAGAAATATTTTTTTCAACTAAGAAAGATAGAAGGACTAGAGGACATAAAGTTACATTAGCAAAGGAGCAGAGTAGATTAGATATAAAAAAGTTTTCATTTTCACAAAGGACTGTAAATGAATGGAACAGATTATCTGCTGATTGTGTGGGTGCTAGTAGCGTGAATATGTTTAAAAATAAAATCGACACATACCTCAGACGGGCGGGATACACATAGATAAAAGGGTTGGACTCTCGATAAGCCAAAGGGCTTCCTTGTCCATCTGCCACCTAGAGTTACTTCTCTGGGTGGCAATCTTGTTAAATCTTGTGTTGTGCCAGTTGTGGTAACTCGTCGGTTCCATTCGCCTGGTGACGCTACTGTGCCAAGATTAAATGCTCGTCCGGAAAATCGGATAAAATGCCTAAATTGTGTAACTCCTGGGTGAAATATAGACTCAACATTTTTAATAATGCACACATATACCATATATATATATATATATACCATCAACGGCCAAACTATCTACCAACACATTATATTATATGGTCGTGCGTGTTCGTTCGTAAACTTCATGGCCATGCGTGGTCGTGCACCTTTTAGTCAAACCCGTCCATGTAACTTGTTAGTAGAGTGTCTGCAAGGATACCGATCTCGATTCCCTTGTTGTGTTTATGCGATCGGTTATGTGTCGATTGGATAGGTAAATACGTAACCAGTAGGGGTGATTGGTAAACGCAATCCCTATCAATTGTACGTTCAAATTATGGATGAATCAAAGACAAAGTAAACAATATGACAGCATTGTACATACAACTGTTTTTGACTGATTAGCCGCCTCATTTTCATTGCTGTTGTGTTTAATGCCTCAGAAAAATGATTTTTTAAGACCTGTCTCAGCATGTAATACATAACGGTGGGGCACAAATCGTGCGTGCAGTCATTGTTGTTGTTTTAACAAAAACTGATCAAATTCTTCCGTAAGATATCTATGTGCTAAATCTCTAAACCATATTCCGTTAAATTTGTGCCAATAAACTGTTAGAAAAGTTGTCTTGGGTGAAGTACTTACGGATATAGACAGGCAAATCCAAATCTCACAAAAGGCGCCTGCGCTAAAAAACATGCGTCCTATCTTCGCTGTGATGTGCTTTTGTACATACTTCCCAAATGATTTAGATGCATCAAGTTATCTTGGGTGAAGTACTTACGAATATACACAGGCAAATCCAAATCTCGTAAAAGGCGCCTGCGTTAAAAACAGTGCATCCTATTTTCGCTGTGTTGTGCTTTTTGTACATAATTCAAAAATGATTTAGATGCATTTTGGTCTGAACATTTGAGCTTGTGATTAGGACCACATATCCACCTGAAAAGGGTATAAATGTACAATATATTGGCGCTTGAAACGGCGTGATGCAGACACTCCTGACGGTTACATATCTCCAACAATTGACACCGATCGTGCAGCGCGTTATGGATAGGGAAGGGAATCGAGATTGGTATGCTTGCAGACGCTCTCTAGTAGAACAATTATTACTGTTACTAGTGTTAGGCTTGTATTTGTAGCCGTTGTATGTAGGTACTCTCTGGGTTGAGGGGTAGCGATAAGGTTAGAGTCAGGGTCAGGGTAATCTTTAGGGTCTGTACTCGCAGTAGGAGGACAACTAAATTGGGCCATTTAAATAAAAGATTACCCATGGTTTGGCCATGGTTTGTTAGCTGCTAGACGACAGCATAGATTAATTCAATGATATGTAATTTCTGAATGTTATGTTGAGCGATCAATTCTGATCATTACACAATGTGTTACTGTAGGTCCACTGTCAAAGACGGCTGGTGTCTTAAATCTCGGCTGTAAGGTGCTGAACATTGCATTTTGCCAGTCAGATGCAACACTTCTGACATCAGCCTAGCTAGTCACATGCAGTGTGACATCCCACACATAGCAGTGTTAAAACTATTAAGTTGTTGGAAAATTTGAAATATTGATTTTACTTCCTGCTGATCTAAGTTGTATGTCGTTGTGAAGAGTATCGATCAGATTTTGTCTGCACCTTGTAATTCAATTGGTGGACAGTATGAACCTAAATCGTGAATATGCCCAATTCCATCCATACATTTAGTATGATGTCATAATGGGGTAAAACAGCCCCTCAGCGGTGATATATAACATCATGTATAGGGTCGTTTTAACCCATGTTTAACTATGATATTACAAGTATATTTACACAATGCACTATTTTAAGGTAATAAATCCATCACAACAGTGGTCCACAAAAAATATTACCATTGTTGTTGCCATTGCAATGTACAATGAATGATGACATGCAACATCCAGCTTTACAGTAATACCCATTTTGGAAACCCCCCCCTAACGTATCAGTCCTTGGTAAGTTGGTAGGTCGCCTGCTTGTTGATATTTTTGTGGTCAAACTGTTGTAGGTATTACCAGAAAGTGACCTGGAGAAAACTAGTCTCAGATATAGAGCCGCCAGAACCAGACACACTGCCGGTGTGCCAGAGAAAAACAGTGCCAACACGCAGGTACAGTGCCATTGTAAACTGATTGTGGAATTTTTTGCATAACGTATCAAAAGAATATTATGCCATATTTACTGTATAATAACGTTTTTTTTTCAGTGAAACATCGATTGAGTACACATAACTTTTTTATACTTTACTCCCCTTCTTGTATTATATCAGTGATACATAATTATAGAACAATGAAATAATCTTTTGTTAAAAGATGCTAGACTTAGTGCAGAAAATGGCCACAATAGCTCAGATAATACTGCCCTCACCATATCATGTATATCCATATTATGGACTCTTCTAATTCAAAAATGGTTGCAACTTTTAGCCAAATCCAAGACCTACCTGTATCCTACACAACATTTTGGATTACGTTCACACTTTTAGTTGTATAACTACATGAGTTTGTGCACAATTAAAATGTTTCTTAATCCTAACAAAAAGAAAATAGCTATTTTTGTGTGCGTATTTGAACCCTTTCCCTAGTAGAAAATCACAAAAGAATGCTAATTCATTATAACTAAAAACATAATATTGATTTACCGGTATATATCGAAAGGTATTTAAGATTTTAAAATGTTATGCTTTTCTACTACCAACGTCATAATATGATTAGGTTAGTTATTTTAAGTAATTTTTTTCTCAGTTATGGCCTATCAAGTTTGTGGGTCAATTAAGGGATATCCAAATTATGTCTTTCTTTCTTTAATGTTTGTCTTTTTTCCATAGACACATCGTGGAATAAACATAACGTTTTTATTGCAATTAATTAACATATCATTTGAAAATGAATGTTTAAAGCCAATACTTTTTTGTAATTTATGTAAAATAATTATAAATGAGAAATAACAAGTAAACTATTATATTAAGTGATTTAACTCGCATGTGAGAATTGGCTTTTCCAAACATAACAAACGATAATATACCTCCTTCTGTAATAGTGTTTGTGTTTTATTTTTAGTTTCACAACACATCCGTTGAAATGAACAAAGAAGATAAAAACAAAGCCAGTGCAGAGATCCATATCTTGGATACAACACAAGAAGACTCTCGGCTTACTGAATCAGACTTCAACCAAGACAGCATTTCTTCAACAAATTGTGAAGTTTATACCACTCAAACATGTTATTCTGGTGACAACAAAGTGATAGAAAACATAAACACAGAAGGTGAGCAAACAGAAGCCATGCAAGAAGACAGAGTATGTACTCGACAAAGAGATAGTGGTGATGTTCGCATCACCGAATGTTTCGAAACTGTGAAGTGTGAAGTAGAAGAAGAATTCAGTGAACAGGAACATGTTCTGCAATTCCAAAACACAGATCAGCTGCCATCATTGACTGACAGTGTTAATGAAGTGACCAAAGTGAAACAAGAGAAGGTAGACCCTGATGACTGTGGCAGAGCCAGTGAAGAGACGAGACATTGTGTCGTCTGTGAGGATGGCGTACTGAATAAATTCAACGCAGAAAACATTCAGAGTGTCTCAGAGACATGTGCAGATGAAGATTGCAGTGAAAACGTTCATCAAAAGCAACAATGCAGCAATACGAAAAATAAACCAATCGACCAGGTACAACGGAATGAGAGATTGAACCCAATTTCTGCAAATGAAATATCATTCACACCATCCAGAAGTGTTATAGATCATGGATGGTGTCCTCGTGGTTTTAAGCCACACATTTGTACAGTGTGTGGAGATTCATTCAGTGATGGCAGTAGTTTGGCAGTTCATCAGAAAATACACACGACACAGTTGAATTCTGGTGGCACATCTGAAATAGTACACACAAAGTGCAGTACACCTAAAGAATTTGAAATGACTCACACAGGTGAGAAACCATACATTTGTGATACTTGTGGAAAGTCATTTACAAAATTAAAATTCCTAAAAAAACATGAAAGGATTCACACAGTCAAGGAGCTATACACCTGTGATACCTGTGGAAAGTCATTCAAACATTTAAGTAGATTTATAATGCATGAAAGGATTCACACAGGTGTAAAACCATACACATGTGATACATGTGGACAGTCATTCACAATGTTGGGTAATCTTAGACAACATGAAATAAGTCACGCAGTGGAGAAACCATACACTTGTGATACATGTGGAAAGTCATTCACACAGTCGAGATATCTCAAAGAACATCTAACGATTCACACAGGTAAGAAACCGTATACTTGTAATACCTGTGGAAAGTCATACAGATACTCCAGAAACCTTAAAGGCCACGAGAGGACACACACACGGGAGAAACCGTACACAGACATAATTCCTCCAACAAATTGTGGAGTTATTGTCAGTAATCGAAGTTGTTCTGATGACTACAACATGGTATCTAACGTAATGACTGAAGATGAGCATTTGGAAACCTTGCAAGAAGACATTGTGGGCAGTCGACATAGACATATTGTTGGAGATTGCGTCACTGCAACTTTGCAAACTATAAAATGTGAGGAAGAAGGAGAATTAAGTGGACAAGAAAATATTCAGCAACTACAAAACAAAGATCAGTTCCCAAAATGGTCTCACAGTGTTAATGAACTGATGAAAGTGAAACAAGAGAAGACAGACAGTGATGACTGTGACAGAGACTTTGAAGAGACGAAACATTGGGTCATGTGTGAGGCTGATGGGCTAAATGAGGTCAAAGCCGAAGACACCCAGAGTGTCGTAGAGACATGTGCAGGTGAAAATTGCTGTGAAAATGTTCATCAGAAACAACACTGCTATAGCACAGATGATACACAAAGCAACGAAACACAATCTGAGTTGAAGCTCAATGCGAGTTCTGCAAATGGAAATGCATTCACACCGTCTATTCATCAAATCGGTAGCACTGGTTTTAAGCCATATATTTGTACAATGTGTGGAGACTCATTCATAGATGACAGTAATTTGGCACTTCATCAACTAATACACACCGGTCATTTGTATTCGGGGACCACATCTGGAATATCACTTACAAAGTGCAGTACCTTTAAAGGTTGTGAAACGATTAACACATGTAAGAATCCAAACACCTGCGGTACTTGTGGCAAATCATTTTCATCGTCAAATCACATGAAAGTACATGAATTGACTCACACAGGTGTAAAACAGTACACTTGTGATACAGGTGGAAAGTCATTCACGCAGTTCGGTAACCTTAGACAACATGTAATGACTCACACAGGTAAGAGACCGTATACTTGTGATATATGTGGAAAGTTATTCACAACGAACAATACACTTAAAGATCACAAACGGACTCACGCAGGTGAGAGACCTGTCACTTGTGATACATGTGGAAAGTCTTTCCCAACGAACAGTAGACTTAAAGATCATAAACGGACTCACACAGGCGAGAAACCGTACATTTGTGACACGTGTGGCAAGTCATTTTCACTGAGCAGCAACCTTAAAAGGCACGAAAGAACACACACAGGTCTGAAGCCTTTCCTCTGTGGAACCTGTGGGAAGTCGTTCAAACATTTGAATGAGCTGAAGGTGCACGAACGAATACACACCGATGTGAAGCCTTACACTTGTGACTTGTGTGGAAAGTCATTCACAACTCGTGGTACTCTTAGAAGACACGTAATGACACACACAGGCGAGAAACCTTAAGCTTGTGCAACGTGTGGGGTGATGTTTAGACTTAGATAATCTTAAACGGCACGGAAGAACACACATACAGGTGTGAGACATTTCGCCTGTAGCTATTCATAACTTCCAGCCATCTTGGGGCACGAAAATGTCACCTTTGTGAGAAACCATAACTGGTTACAAAATGTGAAAAAGACGTTTGTTCAGTTCATCCCCGGGCTGCACACAAGAATGTGAACACCATCATTGTACAGAAATCATGGCATTGTTGCAATATATATATATACATGTATATATTATATACATTGTTGCAATATATATATACATGTATATATTATATATGTATATATATATAATAAAATCTTTATTGTCTACCATTAAAATGGCAATTGTACAGTTTTTTTAAGATACAGAAATGTCCGTAATGATACGGTCGACATCATCGTCGTCTAAAATATTGCATATCTTAAGACCATTCCTGATGTCTAACATCTCCGATAATACGTTCACGTTCGATAGTGTTACGTTGGACAAACCAGCCTGCCACACACGGCCAATGTTATACATAGACACTTCGTACATTGCATCACATTCACTTAAGATATAACGGTAGTTTGAACTATAATTTGACCATGGATTTGAAATTGACAACTTAGCAACACTGCTTATAATCGGTGAATTGTGGTTCATAGCTTTATAAATGAATTTGGAGAACCTTTGCTTAAAGATTACCAATAACGGCAAGCTATCTGATAACAATGCTATAACACCACCATGTGTAAATGGTGCTAGCACCCACAACTTTATAAGCGCTTTTCGCCATGCAATGCAAATAGTGCCAACATTCTTACTCTGACGATCCCACAGTGGGGCTCCATAATAAGAGCAGCAATATTGTTTAAATAAATTGCACTTTGCATTCATCTTAATATGACCGAAATCAGCCATGAATATATTATACCCTCTCCAGAATTTGGCAGTGGCATCGACGACTAGACTATCCTTATTAACAACGGATATATGATGGCCCAAATGTACAGCATCTTGGGCACTGTCCAACTCGGTATAATTAAAAACACAGTTCTGTTGTCTGGTTTACAGCTACGACCTCTAAAAATCAAATATCTACTCTTAGTACCGTTAAAATGTACACAGTATTCGTTTGCATTGTTTTCGCATATATCTATTAAAACCTTGAGTCCAGATCTTGTGGGTGTTAGCAAAGTGAGATCATCTGCGTATTCGACGCAACCCGTATAGTGGTTGCCCATGTGGCATCCCACTCCACTATTTATTAACATTCAAACAATCCATCCCTGTATATGGAGAAAAGAATAGGGGAAAGGAATGCTCCCTGTTTGACTCCGTTACATGCGGTAAACTGGAATGACATACTAGAGCCCATCTTACTTGAAGTTTTTGTTTAGTATACATATACAACAGCAGTCTTAATACCAGAGGTGATAATTTACGTTTTAGAAGTACTCTAAACAGCTTACAATAATTGGCCATGTCAAATGCTTTGCTGGCATCTAACATGAATGCATACACATTACTGCCATTTGCATTATAATAACTGATTGTCTCCATCATAACATATATGTGCAGTGAGCAGTAGACATATTTCGTTTAAATCCAAATTGCAAATGCGATATTGCATGCGCACTTTGTTCCTTAGATAGTACAACAACATTAAACAGTTTGACAACAAGGCTGCCAAGAGTAATAGCTCTAAAACTGTCGGATGTATATACTAATTGTTTCTTGTCTTTTGGTATAGGAACCGTAGACTAACATTGAGTCGGGGGTAAAACCATGTATTAACATACTGTTAAAAATTAATGCTAACAGCACAAAGAGTATTTTCGGACCATGTATAATATGATCAGAATTGAGACCCTCTTCACCATCCGACTTTCCCAGCTTCAGTCGCTGGACACCTTCGATAACCTCATCAATTGATAATATTATACGCAATATTTTCTTTAATCTGCTTGTTTATTTGAGTGCTATGCCGAAGTGTTTGCAGCCAAACGTGACGTATGCATACTGCAGACGTTCAGCATACAAAAATCGTCCATCTTTGATGCGTTTCTTCGCCTGTACAATAGTTCGCGAACCTGCTTTGTGTATTGGACCAACGTTTCTTGCTGGCAGATGACAAGGGCACTTTCAAACTCTTCCCAAGACCGACATTGTTTTCCCAGCTGGAAGTCACCCATGCTGATATTACAATCACCTAAAAGAGGAATGTAAAACGACTTGGCTTAATTATAAATTAACTGATCACCGTATTGTCCTCTACTAGTAGCAATACAAATAATACAGTTACGTAAGTACTTCACTCAAAACAACTTTTCTAACCGTTTATTTGAGGAAATTTGATAGAATATGTCTTAAGAGATTTAGCACATACAGCTGTATATACCTTACGGCAGAATTTGATCAGGTTTTTGCTAAAACAGCAAAAAAACCTTTGGACGAGCCTAATATTCCATTTCTAATTTGCTGAGCTGGGCTCTGTGAATTACAATTCGTTTCTTGTTCGCAGAATGTGTGCGCTATAGCCAGTGGCGTAGACAGGATTTTGTATTGGAGGGGGTCCATCCGGCATTCAAGCAAGCAATGAGTAGCGGGATATGACACACGCACCCACGCACGCACACTCGCACGTAATTAATTCACGATACGAAGTTCCGACTACCCAGTGGAAAATCTAGATAAGCTACTTTGGCCGTAACGTGCAACTTTATCTTAGTCCAGTAACTAATCATCTTGCCGGGCAACTATCATTTTGCATCCTTATGTTGATATATAAATAGGCATTAGCCATCAAGCACATTGTGAATGATGACATTTTCGTTGCCTTGTCACCTCTTGGCCTTAGGCTGCAGCCTGCTGGATGCTTATCACCTACCGCAGAAGCGTCGGATTCCTCCACTTTGGGTAACTTAATCCCATCTGAATGATGACAGATTTCTCTGCCAAAGACTTGGGAGTCCTACACAGGCATCTCTATAATGCTAGGCACACACCAGCCGATTTTCGGCACACACCAACCGACTAGTCGGCGTAAAAACCGTCGGCCGACGGCAGTCGGTTGGTGTGTGCCGAATTTAAGCCCGACGGTCGGCCTTATAGCGCCAACTAACGCCGATTCAAATGTTGAATCGGCGGTCGGCGTTAATCGGCAGTCGGCGTTAGATAAGGAGGTATCCGGTGACAAGTCGGCGCATATCCGATGACGAGTCGGCTGGTGTGTGCAGGTTTTTTGTCATAACACGACGGTCGGCGGAAACTTGGCTAATAAGAAATCATAGCGCGATCATGTGATAGTCCTCGATACAAGTCAAGGCTATGCCCGGCGTCTTTTTTGAGTTTTCAAACCATTTTGCTTTCGGTCCACATGCTTTAATTTTTTAATTTCAAATTTTACTGACCTGGCGGGTAACCAACGTTTCAGAAAGTGATAGATTATTTGTTATTTTATTATTATGACCATCATCATTTTTTTTCGCTTGTTCATAAAACAGGCGCCACAAATAAACCTAATTTCCACCTGACTTTGTAAGTTTGTTTCACGCTTCCGACAGGAATCTCCATTTTGTTTTGAGAAAAACGCTACCTCTGGTGGCGCCGCTACCGGCGCATATATTAAGCCTTAAAAATCCCCAAAGCGGCGCTAGCGGTGGAAAACGTTTTTGAGGAATTCGTTGGGTGCGACTGATTACATTTCAAGTTTCAACATAACTGTTAACTGAAACGTCTAAATATAACGTTCTGCGTACTGTCATAAAACATAGCTCGACGCTATACGTTTCTTTGCTGGAGGATATGCTAAATGCTCAAGCCATATCGTCGTGAAGGCTGACGACGAAGCTCCGACTTACTATGTAACAAGTTTCGTTTTTCTGATAGCCGTTTTGGCCTATTTTTTTTAAATGTTTCATGTATTTATTGTAGGTGTATCGAAACACATTGTTAACTCCGTAGTAAACACGCGTATTTATAGTGGATTTTTTTCACAAGGATCAAGCCGAGCACCGACGGTCGGCACGAGTCGGTTGGTGTGTGCTGGCTGGTGTGTGCGGGCAGAAGTCGGCGCTAGTCGGCGGAACTAATTGGCGTTTAGCACCGACTGCTTTTTGCGCCGACTGGCAACGCAAGTCGGCGTTAGTCGGTTGGTGTGTGCCTAACATAACCTATGCACCTTGTCACTCTATAAATCAGGCAACTAGTTATATATCTACAGTCCCCTACCCTCCTAATTTTCCGGGATTGGGGGGCATGGCCCCCTTGGCCCCCCTCTTGCTACGCCACTGGCTATAGCGTAGTTCGCAGATTCCAGCTGGGCTCTGCGTCTATTTTTCCTCATTCACGCTTATTTTGGCCAGTCATTAAACAGACAGCGCTGCATCTTGCGACGTGTACTATACGATACTTCAGGGGACAATAACTGGAGAGGGTCGACAACTGGCCTATCTAATAACTTGTTCCTTCCATAATTCACAGTTCTGTAAAGAATATGATCTATTTCTGCACTGTAAACGATGTGAATGGGTGAAGTATACAAATTCATACATGTTGTCAACAAATAAACATTAAGCACTGTAATCTATCCCAAAACGTATATTTTATTACACCATTTACCTCGTGGCTTCCATCTTTGCTGGTTGGTCAGCTCAGCGCTGAAAGGCGCTATCTAATTGGTTGATCGCGGGCTCTGCAAATAAGATTTCATTTCTTATTCGGGGCCGGTGTCATAAAGCGTACTTAAAGTTACGCAGTTACTTAGCGTCACGTGTTTGCATAAACTCATATGTTCGCTTATATTAAAAAAAATCACGTAATTTACTAAGACAATCATCTTAGCGTTAAGAACGTTCTTAGCCGCTTCATGAAACCGACCCGTCGTCAGTCGTTCTTTTACGTCCCAAATTGAAACGTGACCAACATTAACATAATCTCGAAGTCATGAGTCCCCAATGTTGAGAACCAGGTTTGTACACTATGCATGCGTGCGTTTGTCTGTGTGCGTGCGTGCGTGCGTCCGTGCGTCAACAGTTTGATGGTTGTGGTTTGATGTGTATGTTTCTATGTATTGGGCAGGGGTGGTGTGTATATGTGGGAATATGTGAGGGTGTGTGTGTGTGTGGGTGTACAGGTAGGCATATGGTGTCTCGAATTTACGTCGTTTTAGCTAACGTTATTTTTTGTGAGGTATCAATAGGCTTTATTGCTGCTACAATATACATTTTGCCGACAAGTCGCGTCACTATTCTGAAGACAAATTTATCAATTCTTTCTTTGATGTAATTATTTATTTATGCCTGTTTGTTCGCTGGGGGGGGGCAATAGACCATCGACCATGGTCCCCCACTGTGGTCCGTTTGATGCCATTTTCTTAATTTCTCTACCGATGTATCCTATCTGCTTTCTTTCGCTTTCCGTGTCTTTCTGTTGGGTGTTTCTTGGCCTTCCTCTTCTTCTCGTCCCTGGGGGGTTCCATGTAATTGCTTGTCGTGTGATGTGTGTTGTTGGTTTCCTACGTGTATCTCCTATCCACCTCCATGTCAAAAAGGTAAAGGTAAATTCTTATATAGCGCAATATCCAGTCCCCAGGACTGCTCAAAGCGCTTTAATTGAACTTTACTACCTCCACCATCTCGACTTCTCTGGGAAGCAATTAGCCACACTACAATTAATGCGCGAAGACTATTCGTACACAAATATCCACCACCGTCTATAGCCAGGTACTCATTCATACAGCTAAATGAACTGAATCAATGTAGAGTAAACGAACTTGCACAAGGTTCGACGCCGTCGCACAAGAATCGAACCCGCGTTTTCTCAGTCGAGGATTCGGAGCTCTTATCGCTGCGCTACTGCGCTTCACTAATGTCATCTTCTTTATTTTGTCTTCTATTGCTAGATGTTTGGTCCATTCCCAAAATGTAATATTGGGCATCTTGTCTGACCACTTTAGGTGTAGGGTTCTGCGCAGGCATATGTTGATGAAATTCTGTTATCTTTTTTAGTATTTTCTGTGTAATTAACCGTGTTTCCGAGCCATAGAGTAATACTGACTTGAGATTTCAGTTATATATCCTCAGTTTGGTGTTAATCTTTATTTGTTTTGCCTTCCAAATGTTTCTCAAAATGAACCGTGCGTGCGTGGTGCGTGCGTGTTTGCGTGTATGTATGTGTTTGGTGTGTGTGTGTGTGTGTGTGTGTGCGTGCGTGCGTGCGTGCGTGCCTATGTGCATGCGTACGTGCGTGTTATACAGGTAGGCATATGGTGTCTTTCGAATTTATGTCGTTTTAGCTAACGTTGTGTTTTAGCGAAGTATCTGTAGGCGTTATTGCTAGTACAATATATTTTGCCGACGAGATACGTAACTATTCTCGGGACAAAGGTGTTATTTAATTGTTAGAGGTACCCGCATTATAATTGGAAAACACCCCTGTCCACAATATCTTCCTAAACGCATGCAACTATAATTGAGATTACTTTTACATGAGTGTGCCTGTGTATCGGTACCCGGTATGTTAAACTTTTCCTCCTAGATGATTTGCATAGCAGACACCAAAATGGATTCATGTTTTAAAACACGTCAACATACCTATAAGTACTGTAGACTATATTTAATAATATATGTCTTTCTAACCGTATTTACGCAGACGTATAGTTCTAGGCGCCACACTTATGTAGCACACTTGGCAGACGGAATTAACGATGTGTAGGGTGAAACATACAACGAATTGTTAATTTTATTGACAACGAATAGGAAAACATTGTGACAAATAAAACATGGTCAGAAACGTATCAATGTTCAGTGATCAACTGAATATAAACAGAAGCACGGACGCCAACACAATTACAAAGACACGGTCCTACCTTCCGAGCCGGTTGTCCGGGATCAGCAGTCAGAATTTTCATCGGGCAGCTAGCTGGGTGGCGTCGTAAACGAGACTTTGGAAATTCAGCGTTGATGCTCCACCGTGTATCCTTTCAGGCTGGTGATTATATCATTGCTGGGTGGTAGTGGTGAATCCGAGCTCTGGATGCAATTAAGTTTCCCCACACTGCAATGAAGAAAGACGCTGGATAACCCACAGTGATATCGCCGGTGTTGGAGGTTCACGACATTCACACCCCAGATACCATAACATTTTTCGTCTTGGGCCAAGGTTGGCAGAGAATGACAGCCTATAGCTTGGAATGCCAACCATGGGCCAATGTTGATAGGCCAGTGCTAGGCCAGGCATCGGAACTGCCATCGTTGGACCAACATTGGCCCGATCTTACCCCAATGTTGGCTGCCAACATTGCGCAATATAGTAACATACATTGGGCCAATATTTGCCCGAGTTGGAAATGCTATCAGGGAAATCGCCAAGAATGAGAAATGACACGACACCGCAACTATTAACTCCAAAAACTATCCCATCGGCATCGCAAACATCTCCTACACTACCCCTCCTCCGCCACCGTGATAGTCTCCGACACAACCCCCTCCCCCAACCACGCAACAGGCCTATCAATTGGCGGTTTTGGTTAGCCTCAGGCGACTCCCCCCAGTATTCACCAGTTCTGACACCCGTAGGCCCCTTCATGTAGGCTATATGAATCAACTAATTTATTTCAATGGTATAAGAAATATATCTTTAAAGTTTCTATGGAAACACCTTTAGATATAAATTGCGTCGATGCGGTGTGTACTGCAAGGAATGTATCGATATGACAGTTTCTACACGATCACACCTAACCACCTGGCTACTTAGCATAATCTACGTTTCTGTTAGCGAAATTACGGGTAAGCAAAGTATGAAAACTATCGATGTCGTTCTTTGTATATACATAGTTTACGCTAAAGTCCACCTGGTTCTGTAGTGCCCTTGCATTTCAAGGTGCATTCGGAGATCGTCTATCTTTTAAATATAAATTTCCAATGAATCAACATCCCGCATCTATGTCACTTTCCTGAACACCATTATAAACTTGTTTCACACATTATGCAAGTTAAAAAATTGGCGCAAAACACGAAACATTATATCCGCGGACTCTGACGTGCATTAAGATGTATTGGGGCCCTGTGGCAAGTTTGAATTGTGAGGCCCCCACCAAAAAACAAGGAGCTCTGGGCCCTGGAATAAACGTTGTTCTAACCTGATTACCCTGGATCTCGGGACCCTGGAATGATTTTTTTCTCATTTCAGTGAGCCCCCGGGAGCTCTGGTCCTTGTTTTTCATCGGCCCTCCAGGAGCTACTGACCGTGGGGCACGTGACCCAGTCAGGGACGGATCCATAGAGAGTAGTCTAGGGAACTTCCAATTGTACCCCCCTTGAGGATCGCCAAAAAACCTCCACTGAACCAAATTCATATCGGATAGGCTGAGCCGGGGCTTCAGAATGACTCCGCTGTCGAGTTATCGCGGTGTCGCGAAGTCGCCACTCCGCCGTCGCGCTGTCGGATCTTGACATTGGAAGAGCTAGCGCGGGGGGTGTTATTGAAGATTTGTTTGCCAGAGCTTCAACACCACTCTGCCGTCGCGCTGTCGGATCATGACATCGGAATACGATGTCGGATCATGACATCGGAATACGATGGGGGGATGCTGTTGAACATTTATTCACAATTTCTGAAGCTCACCAAAAACCTTCGATTGCACCCTATTGAGACTAACCTAAGCGGCGACACATTCCAAAGTCTAGGTGGGACATAATGGGGGCACATTCCAAATATGTATCGGGTACCCCACTCTAGCGAAGGCATAGCGAGACCAAAAGACATTTAACAAGACATTTAACAAGATTGCCATCCAGAAAATTACTCTGGATGGCAGGTGGACAAGGAAGCCTTTTGGCTTATCGAGAGTCCAATACTTTTTATCTACATGTATCCCGCCTTTTTAAGGTGTGTGTCGATTTTATTTTTAAACATATTCACGCTACTAGCACCAACACAATCAGGAGATAATCTGTTCCATTCATTTACAGTCCTTTGTGAGAATGAGAACTTTCTTATATCTAATCTACACTGCTCCTTTACTAATGTAGCTTCATGTCCTCTGGTCCTTCTATTTTTCTTAACTGAGAAAAAAATGTTTCTATCAATATTTTCATAACCATTCAATATTTTAAACACTTCTATGTGATCTCCTCTCAATCTCCTGGTCTCTAATGTTGTTAAACCACATTCTTTTAGGCGTATTTCGTAACTAAGATCCCTCAGATTTGGTATCATTTTAGTCGCTCTCCTCTGTACTCTTTCTAGCATATATATGTCCTTCTTGCGATATGGCCTCCATGCTTGTATACAATATTCTAAATGAGGCCTCACTATTGTTTTGTACAGCGGTACTATTAATTCTTTTTTCTTATACGCTATATTTCGCCTAATTAATCCAAGGATTTGATTTCCCTTTGACGCTGCAATTCCGCACTGCTCTGAAACCTTCATATCAGCACTAATGGTTAACCCCAAGTCCTTTTCTTTTACAGTAGTACTTAGAACAGTACCCCCATTTTATATTTTACCTCTTCATTCCCATGACCTGTGTGGAGGCATTTACATTTCCCAAAATTGAACAGCATTTGCCACTTTTCAGACCATTTGATCAACCTATCAAGATCATCTTGTAAATGCTGTCTGTCTCCATCACTTTTAATCCTTCTAAACACTTTTGTATCATCCGCAAATTTTAACACCTTGCTTGTTATATCATCGTCCAAATCGTTGATATATATTAAGAATAATATAGGTCCTAGTACTGATCCCTGTGGTACCCCACTCAATACCGATTTCCAGTTTGAAGCCTCCCCATCAACTACTACACGTTGTCTTCTGTCATTCAGCCATTTTTCTATCCAGTTTATTATACCATTTCCTATGCCATGGGCCTTTAGCTTAAGGAGTAATCTTTGATGTGGTACTTTGTCGAAAGCTTTTTGAAAATCTAAATAGATGATATCTACTGGTGATCCCTCATCTACCCACCTAGTGATGTCTTCCAAAAAACATAACATATTTGTTAAGCATGACCTCGCTTTTAAAAACCCATGTTGAGATGGGTTTATCAAGTTATGTTTAACAAGAAAATCCACCATGTGATCTTTAATTAGTCTTTCTAATAATTTGCAAATCACTGATGTTAAACTCACTGGTCTATAGTTCTCTGACTTGTTTCTCGAACCTTTTTTAAATAACGGTATAATGTTTGCCTCTTTCCATTCTAAAGGAACCACTCCCTCTTCTAATGACACATTGAAAACTGTTGCAAGCGGTACGCTAATTTGTTCTACAATTTCCAATAGTAGTTTGGGCGGAATCCCGTCCACTCCAGGTGATTTATTATCCTTCATAGCCCTTATTTTCTTAGCTACCATTTCCGAGGTTACAACTAACTGTCCTAAATAGTCTGAATCTGCCCCCTTGAACTTAGCCTCTGGTACTGGCAGTGAACTAATATCTTCCCTGGTAAACACTGAACTAAAATACTCATTCAGGTCTTCTGCCATTAAGAATCCCTCTGATATTGTATTTCCAGCACTATCTTCTAGAGGACCGACCTTATCCTGAACTTTCTGTTTGCTTCGAATATACGCATAAAAACTCTTACTGTCATGTTTTATATTACTAGCTAATTTTTTTTCATAGCTTCTCTTTGAATTTCTAATTTCAGCTGTAGCTTGATTAAGTGCTTCTTTATAAATGTTGTAGTCTTCATCATTTCCAGTACATCTATATGACTTCCACATCATTTGTTTATACTTAATTTTTCTAATGGCTTCTTTCGATAAGTGTTTCTTTTTAGACCGTTTCCCTTGTTTTTTGAAAGGTACAAATTTATCGACTATGCACTTAATTTCACTATTTAAGATATTCCAGCATTCGGTTGCTGTCTTATTCTTCAGTGTGTTATTCCAGTCTATCTTTGCTAAATATTTCCTCATGTCCTTATACCTTCCTTTGTGGAAATTTCTCCTATACTGCTTTTTACTATTCCTTTCTGATTTTACTTTGATGGTAAAATGTATCTGGTTGTGATCACTACTCCCCAGTGGCTCACATATCTTGACATTGTCAACTAATTCTTTCTGTGAGGACAAAACTAAGTCTAACACATTATCTCCCCTGGTTGGTTCTAGCACATGTTGAGAAAGGAAACTATCTTGTACTAAAACTAAAAACTTGTGGTCCTCACTCCCCATACTCTGTAGAGATTTCCACTGTATATGCCCATGGTTAAAGTCCCCCATAATAATACAGTTCCGTTTGCTTACTTCCCTTATAGCGTTTTGTATTTTTTCATTCTCTTCTATGCTTATGTTTGGACTTCGATAAACTAACCCAACTGTTAACGTTGAGTTTCCTGTAACTATGTTACACCAAACAGCTTCTTCGCAATCTGCTTCTCTTTCTAATTTTATTTCATAAGCCTGGATAGATTCTTTAATATATAAAATAACTCCACCTCCCTTTCTTCCTATTCTATCTTTCCTAAACATTACATATCCTGTTAGTCCCAATTCGGCATCTGATATATCAGTGGTGGCCCACGATTCGGTTATACCTATTATGTGAGGGTCAATATCTTCTACCATAATGTTTAGTTCACTTCTTTTGTTTACTATGCTCCTTGCATTTAAACAAATGCATTTATATCCTGATTCAGAACAGTTTTCCAGGCTGTTCTTTGCCGATTTATTTCTGCTGTCTTTATCTATGCCTCCAGTTTCAGGCTTCTCTGTGAATCCCCCCTGCGAATCTAGTTTAAATAGATGCAGCCTGTCCCACTGTCAACAGATTGCAGCAAGTTCTCTGAGAAAACTGCTGCCCCCTTTCCACTTAGATGTAGGCCATCTCTCATGTACATATCTTCCCTCCCAACAAAGTATCCCCATAAATCTACGAATCCCACCCCCTCTTCTTTACACATCTGCTCAACTAGTGCGTTGATCGCCATCCTCTTGCAGTTTCTATATGTCGGCCCCCTTCCTCCCATTACTGGCAAAATTCCTGAGAGGATAATCTGTTCTACTCTTGTCTTCTTTAACTTCTTCACTAACTGTCTGTACTTCTGAACTATCCCAGTTGTTCCCTCCCTCTCTGCGTTATTTGTCCCTACATGTACTAGTATAGACCCTCCCTTGCCATGCCCCAGTACCTTCTCTACCCTTTCAGTTACATGTTCTATCCTAGCCCCCGGTAGACAAACAACGACGTCCTCCCCCTCGCTTAGAGTCTTATCTGTCTTTCTCATAATCGAATCGCCCATAAACACCCTCTCTTTCCTCATTGCCCCCTCAATCACTGCCTCAGTGTAGCTCTTTCTACGGTTTGCATCTGTCTGGTTGTAATCTTGTTCCCCTGTCTTCTGCTCTCCCGTCACAATCTCGTCCGTTCCATTCTTTCCTGACGCTGTTTCTCTTGTCACCTTTCTTCCTGTCATCGTCCCTCCCGACTTCTCTTCTGTCACATGTACTCTCACTTCCTTTCTTCCCGTCATCTTTCCTCCCATTGCATTTCCTTCTCTCCTCTCCCGTCTCTTTTTCCCTCCTACCTCTTTCTCTACGGTCACTTTCTCTCCTGCCACCTTCACACCTGTCACATTTCCTGCCGTCGATCCTCCACTTTCTTCCCCTCCGATCACCTTCCCTCCTCTCAGTCTCCTTTCCTCGGTCTTGTTGCCACTACTCTGCTCCTTCAGTTTCACAGTATTCCCAACTTTATCCCTGTCGTCTCTCTCCATTCCATCTGTCTCCTTGCTGATTCTCATCTCCATCCCCTTCACAATATCTACCAACCTAGCTACCTCTTTCTCCAGACATTTCACCTTCCAACACCCCACGCACTGAAAGGTGAAAGGGGTCAGGACACTGTTGGACTTCCTGCTTGGTTACAGACGAAAAAGAGTGCAGTATATTTTTGAGAAATGATTGTTTACAATATTCACTTGCTCTGACATAAGTGCATTTGAGTAGTCAGATTTCTAGATGTGATTGTAGAAGCTGTTGACAGTAAAATGGTGTCATTCTAGCTGATTTTACTAAGCGAAAGGGTATTTGGCAGCAATTTGGCTAGTTGACACTTTAGCCGGATTACTGCCTGCATCCAATTGTAAATATTGACGGGTGTCATACATATAGGCATTTTGCAAGAGCTAGAAATATTAGATTTTGAATAATCTCGACCAGCATTTCAATTAGATGATGATAACGGCAGGTGAGAAGTTTAATACATTTTCTAGGTCACGTTTTCTTATAATCACACAAAACGTTAACATGGTCGCCAATGAGAAAACCAACAGTGTGCTGACCCCAAAAGAGTAGCGGGCACGTGCCCCCAGGCCTCCCCTGCTGGGTCCGCCTATGTCAGTTATGGTAATTCGCAACCGGCGTCCCATGGCGCGCGAGGATGGACGCTTGTCGTGAATGTGCAACATAGAACTGGCGCATGCTTATATTGGCGCGACATTCATAGGAAGTTGCGCACTGCGTAGCTACGAATTTTGGACACGCTGAAGTTTTGTGATATACTTGCTAGCGATATTATAGAGGATGGAATTGCAATAGTCAAGTCTGCTGCTAACAAACGCTGTTGCAATAGTTTTAGCAACAGAAAATGACATATACCGGCAAATACGGCGAAGATCACGAATATGATAAATACAGCAGCGACATGTTTGAGACATGTGTTGTCGGAAATTGTTACTATCAAAGATGACTCCTAGATTCCGCACCGAGGTTGCTGGCGTGATATACTGAATCAAAATACGCGTAGAGAAAAACATCCAGTTTACTACGCTGCATTGGAGTACCAATAATGATCAATTCAGTTTTATTAGCATTAAATTTTAACTTGCTGTCAGTCATCCAGTGGAAGATATCTTGGAGGCAATCACTAAGTTGGTTAAGGGGGCGATTTGTGTGCGAGGTAACCAACGAAATGTAGATCTGAGTATCATCAGCATAACGGCTTTCTTACAGGAGTAAGCAGTGAATGCAAATAAGACGGTTGCTTACTGGACAGCGCCTGGTATGTAATGGTACAGATCTTAAATATTATACTATATCGTACAGGAATCCAATGCAAATACTTCAAAAGTAGTACAGAAAAACGAGGAGATCTTGCAGCTACAGATGTTTTCTTCGTCTTTGTTTTCTTCTTATTATTATTATTACTACATCGCTTTATTGTTGTTGCAGTAACCGGTCACAATGACTTAGACATGTGGACTATACGGGTTCAACAATGCGTGCGATACGGCAACAGGACTATGCAAGTTGACGAAGCGGCTGCAAAGCTTTAAGCTTAGAGACTTAAATTATTCATAGATATCGGACATTAAAATATATATGAAGGTATTAAAAAGCGTGTATCGTTTTAATTTATTTTAGGTAACCATGGTTCTCAAGAGAGAATACTCCTTTCGCTGTTGGAACACCCTGGTAAATCACACCTACTCCACCCGTACAGGGATTTGTGGTTGGTTGGTCGGCTTGCAGATTCCTTCCATAGCTTACTGTCAGTCATTTTAACCGGATACTGTTGTGATCTCAAGTAAGTTAGCCTTAACTGAGACATGGCTAGAAACCGACACTAATAATCAGGTTATAAACGAACTCATGCCATCTGCATGGTTACACAATACAACACATATTTCGACCAAATGATAAGCACGGTGAAGGTGTGTCCGTACTCTACAAATGCGGATTGACCATTAAGACTGTAGATTCTACACGGAATGGCATGAGGTGACCTTAATTTCCACCTCGACAACATTACCGATGCAGATGCGGTGCGCTTCAATGGCACGTAGGAAGCTCACGGAGTGGTACAACACGTGGTGAGACCCACACTGTATGGCCCATCTTGTGTGTGACTCGCCCAACAAGTGATGTGATTTAGACCCGATTCCTACGTGGCTTTTGGTACAGTGTCTAGATCATTACGTGCCGTTGATTATAGCCATTATGAACAAATCGTTGGCAACGTCAGTGGTACCCGTGTGTTTCAAACAGTCAGCTGTGAGACCATTGCTTAAAAGGCCGGGCCTCGATAAGGAAGTTCTGAATAAGTATTGGCCTGTGTCAAACCTACCATACGTGTCGAAACTTCTCGAGAAAGTGGTTGAACACCATTTGAAAGATCACATGGACATCAACAATCTACACGATATTCACCAATCGGCGTACCGCAATAATTACTCAACCTAGTGAAAGTCCAGAACGACATTGCAGAAGCTCTTGATCAAAAACGTGTTTGATCTGTCCAGTGCATTTGACGTCATCGACCATGGCATAATGCTTAAGCGTTTTCAACACTCATTTGGCATGACTGCAGAAGCCCTGGATTGGATGAGATCCTATATTAGCGGCAGAACACAATGTGTCTCGGTTGGCCTCGCAACTTCGTTTAACGCATATCTATATTGCGGCGTGCCACAAGGATCTGTGTTGGGACCGTAACTGTACTGTATGTACACTAAACCAGTTGTCGATATAGTGAATAAAGATAATGTTCGTTACCACTGTTATACAGACGACACACAAATATATTTATCCATCAAGCCTGACGAGAACTGGGCCAGTGAAAGGTCAGCCATTGAAGCCTGTGTTGCGGATGTTGGCGGGTGGATGAATAGAAACATGTTAAAACTGAACCAAGAAAAAAGCTAACTCATTGTGTTTTCGTCCAAGCACCGAGTTCATCAGGTGAACTACTTGTCCCTCATGATCAGAGGCAGACTATTACACGCTGTGCAATCCGTGAGAACTCTTAGAGTTATTATGCAAGCGGCTTGACAATGGAGAAACAGGTGAATGCGATCTCCAAGTCCTGTTTCTACCACATCCGAAATATTGGCAAAGTCAGACAATACATCACAAATGACGCCTGTAAGATTCCAGTCCAGGCACTGGTAACATCTCGCCTGGGCTACGGAAACGCACTGCTGCAATGTTTTCCTCAGGTATTTTCTTGCTCGCCTAATCATCAGGACACGCAAGAGCGAACTACATTGGCTGTCAGTGAAATGCCGGCTCAGCTTGTCAACGGTCAGCGGTCAACACTTGTACGTATAAAGTGCTCAACGGATTGGCACCGGCATATATGAGTGACATTGTGCCGAAACATCAACCTACTCGTACCTTAAGATCAACGGAGAAATCACTTCTCGTCGTACCTGTACCTTATGGTGAACATTGTTTCAGGAGACACACGGCCATACTCTGGAACGACTTGCCTGAGAATCTTAAACGACTGAACACTCTCAGCTCTTTCAAGAGACATTTAAAAACACATCTCTTTAAACTGGTGTACGTACGACTGACGTGATCGAGTCACGCTCTCGTTTTAATGACATTAATATACTAATGATTTATTCGTAATGTTTTATTATTATTATAACTACAATTTATAAGTGTAATGTCTACGTATTTATTTGTTTAAGTCAAGTTTAAATCAATTTTTGTACACTATTTTTTTATAAATAATCTATATTTTATAGTTTTATTTAATTTATGCTGCTTTTTGTAAAGCGTCAAGTGGATTCGGACGCTATATAAATTACGATATTATTATTATTATTAAATGACTGGTTGATTGCCTACGGTGCCTTTTTCGTCATTTGATGCATCATTTCGTAATAAAAACCCGGGAAACCAAAGAAGTGTCGTATTGTTTGTTTTACACAGTTGTGCAGTCAAAGGATGACAGTTGATAAACAACGAACATACGCTAATTTTTAATACCTGTAGCTTATAGTCATAATCACACTCGCTAGATGCTTTGCTGTAGGATATTTGCGTGGGACATGAAGTAAATTAGGCTGTTGCGGGACACGTGGGTCGCGGTTGTGGCATTCAGAGTATCGGACTCTCAATCGAATCCTTTTGATGCCATAACGAACATTGTGCAAGTTCGTTCACTCCACACTGTCCCAGTTCACTCAGCTGTATGTGTGAGAACAACGAGACTCCATTATGAGAAAGACGGATAATACACTAAGCGAGGGACGGATGTCATTGTTTGTCTACCGGATAGAACATGTGACTGAAAGGGTAGGGAAGGTATTGGGGCATGGCAAGGGAGGGTCTATACTAGTACACGTAGGAACAAATAATGCAGACAGGGAGGGAATAACTGGGATAGTACAGAAGTATAGTGAGGAAGCTAAAGAAGACAAGAGTTGAACAGATTATTCTCTCAGGAATTTTGCGAAGGGGGCAACATATAGAAACTGCAAGAAGATGGCGATCAACGCACTAGTTGAAAAGATGTGTGAAGAAAAGGGGGTGGGATTCACAGATTTATGGGGATACTTTGTTGGGAGGGAAGATATGTACACGAGAGATGACCTCCATCTTAGTGGAAGGGAGACAGCAGTTTTCTGAGAGAACCTGGTGCGATCTGTTGACAGTGGTACAGGTTGCATCTATTTAAACTAGATTCGCAGGGGGGACTCACAAAGAAGCTTGAAACTGGAGGCATAGATAAAGACAGCACAAATAAACCAGCAAAAAACAGTCTGGAAAACTCTTCTGAAGTTGGATATACATGTGTTTGTTTAAATGCAAGGAGTATAGTAAGCAAAAGAAATGAACTAAACATTATGGTAGAAGATATTGACCCTCACATATTAGGTATAACCGAATCACGGACCACCACCAATATATCAGATGCCAAATTGGGACTGACAGGATATGTAATGTTTAGGAAAGATAGAATAGGAAGAAAGGGAGGTGGAGTTATTTTATATATTAAAGAATCTATCCAGTCTGATGAAATAAAATTAGAAAGAGAAGCAGATTGCGAAGAAGCTGTTTGGTGTAACACAGTTACAGGAAACTCAACGTTAACAGTTTGTTTAGTTTATTGAAGTCCAAACATAAGTATAGAAGAGAATGAAAAAAATACAAAACTCTATAAGGGAAGTAAGGAAACGGGACTGTATTATTATGGGGAATTTTAACCATGGGCATATACAAAGAAAATCTCTACAGAGTATGGGGAGTGAGGACCACAAGTTTTTAATACAAGATGCTTTCCTTTCTCAACATGTGCTTAGAACCAACCAGAGGTGAGAATGCTTTAGACACAGTTTTGTCCTCACAGAATGAAATAGTTGACAATGTCAAGATTTGTGAGCCACTGGGGAGTAATGATCACAACCAGATACATTTTACCATCAGAGTAAAATCAGAAAGAAATAGTAAAAAGCAGTATAGAAGAAATTTCCACAAAGGAAGGTATAAGGACATGAGGAAATATTTAGCAAAGATAGACTGGAATAACACACTGAAGAATAAGACAGCAACAGAATGTTGGAATATATTAAAGAGTGGAATTAAGTGCATATTCGATCAATTTGTACCCTTCAAAAACAAGGGAAACGGTCCAAATAGAAACATTTATCGAAAGAAACCATTAGAAAAATTAAGTGTAAACAAATGATGTGGAAGTCATATAGATGTACTGGAAATGATGAAGACTACAACATTTATAATAAAGCACTTAACTAAGCTATAGCTGAAATTAGAAATTGCCCAAACTACTATTGGAAATTGTAGAACAAATTAACATACCGCTTGCTACAGTTTTCAATTTGTCATTAGAAGAGGGAGTGGTTCCTTTAGAATGGAAAGAGGCAAACATTATACCTTTATTTAAAAAAGATTCGAGAAACAAGTCAGAGAACAATAGACCAGTGAGTTTAACATCAGTGATTTGCAAATTATTAGAAAGACTAATTAAAGATCACATCGTGGATTTTCTTGTTAAACATAACTTGATAAACCCATCTCAACATGGTTTTTATTTAAGTGAGGTCATGCTTAACAAATATGTTATGTTTTTTGGAAGACATCACTAAGTCAGTAGATGAGGGATCACCAGTATATATCATCTACTTAGATTTTCAAAAAGCTTTCGACAAAGTACCACATCAAAGATTACTGCTTAAACTAAAGGTCCATGGCATAAGAAATAGTATAATAAACGGGATAAAAAAATGGCTGATTGACAGAAGACAACGTGTAGTAATTGATGGGGAGGCTTCAAACTGGAAATCGGTATTGAGTGGGGTACCACAGGGATCAGTACTAGGACCTACATTATTTTTAATGTATATTAATGATTTGGATGATGATATAACAAGTAATGTTTTGAAATTTGCGGATGACACAAAAGTTTTTACAAAGATTAAAAGTGATGGAGATAAAGAGCATTTACAAGATGCTCTTGACAGGTTGATCAAATCGTCTGAAAAGTGGCAAATGCTGTTAAATTTTGGGAAATGGAAATGCCTCCACATAGGACATGGGAACGAAGATGTGGAGTATACAATGGGGGGTACTGTACTACGAAAGTTTCAGAGCAGTGCAAAATTGCAGATTCAAAGGGAAATCAAATCCTTGGATTAATTAGGCGAAATATAGCGTATAAGGAAAAAGAACTAATAATACCACTGTACAAAACAATAGTTAGGCCTCATTTAGAATATTGTATTCAAGCGTGGTGGCCGTATCGCAGGAAGGACATAGATATGCTAGAAAGAGTACAGAGGAGAGCAACTAAAATGATACCAAAACTGAGGGATCTTAGTTACGAAATGCGCCTAAAAATGCGGTTTAACAACACTAGAGACCAGGAGATTGAGAGGAGATCAGATAGAAGTGTTTAAAATACTGAATGGTTATGAAAATATTGATAGAACTATTTTTTTCTCAGTTAAAAAAGATAGAAGGACTAGAGGACATGAAGTTACATTAGCAAAGGAGCAGTGTACATTATATATAAGAAAGTTCTCATTTTCACAAAGGACTGTAAATGAATGGAACAGATTATCTGCTGATTGTGTTGGTGCTAGTAGCGTTAATATGTAAAAAAATAAAATCGACACATACCCCAGAAGGGCGGGATACACATAGATAAAAGGGTTGGACTCTCGATAAGCCAAAGAGCTTCCTTGTCCACCTACCACCTAGAGTTAATTATCTGGGTGGCAATCTTGTTAAATCTTGTTAAAGCTGTCAGCACTTGTAGATTGGCATCTTTCTCGGTGGCATTACGAATGTCCTGGACAACATCTTCTCTCATGGGCAGATAGTTCACAGCGTGGATAGCTTCGAACTCAGTGGTCGGTTGTTCCTCTCTAGCTGGCAGGAATGCACGTGACATGGTGTCTGCGAGAAACATCTTCTTGCCCTCCGGGTACTTGACATCGATGGCATACGCAAGTGCACGTAGGAGTATGCCCTGCAGACTTGTGACTATACTGTCCAGAGGTTTCTTTGTTATTGCTTCAAATGGCTTGTGGTCACTGTAGACAAGGATGGGGCGACCATATCTGATCTCTGTGTCAGTCAAAGCACGTCTGGCGTTAGCAATTAGTTTTCCTTCATGAAGTAGTGCACATGTCAGGCCATGGTTGCTAGCATCACACTGAATGACCAGTTGCTTACTTAGGTCAAAGTAAACCAGAGTGGGTGCCTCCGCTAGGAGTTGTTTCAGTGTTGTGAAAGCTTTCTTCTGAGCATCTCCCCACATCCTGGCAACATCTCGTTGTACAAGAGCAGCAATGGGACGGAATATATCAGTCAACTTGGGTACGTATCTCGCCAGGTAAGTTACTGTATCTCTTAGCCTCTCCACAGCTTCTCTGTCACACGGACTCTTCATCTTCAGAACGGCTTCGACCTTGGATGGGTAAGGTTTCAGACCATCAGCTGTGACAGCATGGCCTAAGAACTGGGTTTCATTCTCAGTGAAGCGACATTTCTCACGTTTCAGTTTGATCCCATGTTCCTTGCATCTTTGGAGCAGTTTCTCGGTCTTGACGCAGAGACCTGAGTAATCAGATCCATGGATGATAATATGATCAGCAACACAGTGTACATTCTCCAGCCCTTCCAGTGCTTGTTGCAGACGCTTTTGGAAATCTTCACTGCTGACTTTCAAGCCGAAAGGTAGTCGTCGCCAACGATACCGTCCAAACGGTGTTTCGAAAGTAGTCAGTAGGCCAGATTCTTCATCCAGTTCGCAATGTAGATATCCTTGTTGCAAGTCACACAGAGCAAATTTCTTGGAGTTCACAAACTTCGGTAGAATGTCGTCCAGCACAGGTAGCTTGTAGTGTTCACGCTTTAGCGCTAGGTTAAAAGCAGTATAGGAGAAATTTCCACAAAGGAAGGTATAAGGACATGAGGAAATATTTAGCAAAGATAGACTGGAATAACACACTGAAGAATAAGACAGCAACCGAATGCTGGAATATCTTAAATAGTGAAATTAAATGCATAGTCGATAAATTTTTACCTTTCAAAAAACAAGGGAAACGGTCTAAAAAGAAACACTTATCGAAAGAAGCCATTAGAAAAATTAAGTATAAACAAATGATGTGGAAGTCATATAGATGTACTGGAAATGATGAAGACTACAACATTTATAAAGAAGCACTTAATCAAGCTACAGCTGAAATTAGAAATTCAAAGAGAAGCTATGAAAAAAAATTAGCTAGTAATATAAAACATGACAGTAAGAGTTTTTATGCGTATATTCGAAGCAAACAGAAAGTTCAGGATAAGGTCGGTCCTCTAGAAGATAGTGCTGGAAATACAATATCAGAGGGATTCTTAATGGCAGAAGACCTGAATGAGTATTTTAGTTCAGTGTTTACCAGGGAAGATATTAGTTCACTGCCAGTACCAGAGGCTAAGTTCAAGGGGGCAGATTCAGACTATTTAGGACAGTTAGTTGTAACCTCGGAAATGGTAGCTAAGAAAATAAGGGCTATGAAGGATAATAAATCACCTGGAGTGGACGGGATTCCGCCCAAACTACTATTGGAAATTGTAGAACAAATTAGCGTACCGCTTGCAACAGTTTTCAATTTGTCATTAGAAGAGGGAGTGGTTCCTTTAGAATGGAAAGAGGCAAACATTATACCGTTATTTAAAAAAGGTTCGAGAAACAAGTCAGAGAACTATAGACCAGTGAGTTTAACATCAGTGATTTGCAAATTATTAGAAAGACTAATTAAAGATCACATGGTGGATTTTCTTGTTAAACATAACTTGATAAACCCATCTCAACATGGGTTTTTAAAAGCGAGGTCATGCTTAACAAATATGTTATGTTTTTTGGAAGACATCACTAGGTGGGTAGATGAGGGATCACCAGTAGATATCATCTATTTAGATTTTCAAAAAGCTTTCGACAAAGTACCACATCAAAGATTACTCCTTAAGCTAAAGGCCCATGGCATAGGAAATGGTATAATAAACTGGATAGAAAAATGGCTGAATGACAGAAGACAACGTGTAGTAGTTGATGGGGAGGCTTCAAACTGGAAATCGGTATTGAGTGGGGTACCACAGGGATCAGTACTAGGACCTATATTATTCTTAATATATATCAACGATTTGGACGATGATATAACAAGCAAGGTGTTAAAATTTGCGGATGATACAAAAGTGTTTAGAAGGATTAAAAGTGATGGAGACAGACAGCATTTACAAGATGATCTTGATAGGTTGATCAAATGGTCTGAAAAGTGGCAAATGCTGTTCAATTTTGGGAAATGTAAATGCCTCCACACAGGTCATGGGAATGAAGAGGTAAAATATAAAATGGGGGGTACTGTTCTAAGTACTACTGTAAAAGAAAAGGACTTGGGGTTAACCATTAGTGCTGATATGAAGGTTTCAGAGCAGTGCGGAATTGCAGCGTCAAAGGGAAATCAAATCCTTGGATTAATTAGGCGAAATATAGCGTATAAGAAAAAAGAATTAATAGTACCACTGTACAAAACAATAGTGAGGCCTCATTTAGAATATTGTATACAAGCATGGAGGCCATATCGCAAGAAGGACATAGATATGCTAGAAAGAGTACAGAGGAGAGCGACTAAAATGATACCAAATCTGAGGGATCTTAGTTACGAAATACGCCTAAAAGAATGTGGTTTAACAACATTAGAGACCAGGAGATTGAGAGGAGATCACATAGAAGTGTTTAAAATATTGAATGGTTATGAAAATATTGATAGAAACATTTTTTTCTCAGTTAAGAAAAATAGAAGGACCAGAGGACATGAAGCTACATTAGTAAAGGAGCAGTGTAGATTAGATATAAGAAAGTTCTCATTCTCACAAAGGACTGTAAATGAATGGAACAGATTATTTCCTGATTGTGTTGGTGCTAGTAGCGTGAATATGTTTAAAAATAAAATCGACACACACCTTAAAAAGGCGGGATACATGTAGATAAAAAGTATTGGACTCTCGATAAGCCAAAAGGCTTCCTTGTCCACCTGCCATCCAGAGTAATTTTCTGGATGGCAATCTTGTTAAATCTTGTTAAGGTTGAGAGGTCTAGGATCAATGCAGATCATGACAGCCCCAGAACGTTTCTTGGCCACAGACATTTGGTTCACCCAATCAGTGGGTTGGTCCACTTTGACTATGACATCAGTGTGCTCTAGTCGGTCTAGCTCATCTTTCACGGAACTGTTCAGTGATTCTGATAAGGTACGAGATTGCTTCACAAGTGTCAGTTCGTCATGATCCACCATGACATAGTCCACTTTGAACTTTGTAGCAGGATTTACGGTTTTAGCTCGGCATTTTCCGAGAGCTTCAGTCTTCACATTGTTCCACATCTTCATAGTGATTGGTTCTGGGCAGATATCTTTCTCCTTCACGTACTTCTTGGGCAGTATGCTGACAGTTGAACCGCGGTCGACCTGCATCTTCACTGACTGCTTTTCGACCAGCATGTTGCACAAAATGGGACCGTCTTGTGAGGAGAGTCTTGAATACTGTGAACAGTCTTAGAGCATTGTGCGAAGCCTCTGAAATGGTTTCGGCCCCTACACGCATCACACTCTTGCCTCGTGCAGGGCAGAGTTCTTTCTTCATGGGGTGCGTTTTACAGCAGAATTTGCATTTTCGCTGACTAGCAGTTTTTCTTCCACCGAATGTCGACTTGGTAGTGTAGCGTCTGTGTCTTGTGTCAACTCGGTTCACTGCTTCTGTTTTATTCAGAATGTTGTATTGTTCTTCAGCCTCTTGCATGCACCGGCAGATGTCTACTGTTCTGGGAAGATCAAATTTCGATTGTGAAATTAGTTTGTTGCGGATCTTGTCACTCCTTACACAGAGGATTATCCCGTCGACAATCAACTAGTCTCGCATACAGTTGCAAAACTCACAGTTTTTGCTAGATTTTTTTTAACACTGAGTAGTATTGTTCAAATGACGCGTTTTCCTGATTCCGGGTTAAACTTATACCTTTCAAAGAATGTTTTTACTTCGCCCAAGATTATGGCAAGATATGTTCGTAATATTTTCTGATGATTTCGCAGGCTTGATGCGTTCTTCTTCCGTCAAATCCAAACCGTTGAAGACGCGTACTGCATCTTTTGCTATACAGTGTAGAAGAAGTGCCGTCACATATCTGTCTGGCTTAGTGTCTATTCCAGACACGATTAGACAGTTTACCCACAGTTGTTTCCACAACTTCCAGTTATCGACCTGATTGGTTTCCAGTTCCACCAACGCAGGTGAAGGAGAGCTCTGGGCAAGTTCACGCAGATGTGATTCTGAGACCGAGGGTCATCGACATTTGGAGCAGCCACAGCCGGTGTCCCGACAGCTGTGAATGAAATGGAATCAGTTTAGGTGGAATTGGAATCAGTTGATGTAAATAAAAGCAGTGGAATCGGAATTGCTTTCAGTTTAATCGGAATTTCTTACTCAGTTTTTTTATTCCTTAAGCGCTATTGGGTTTATTTTAAACAAAGTCAGGTTGCTATGCTTTTTTAAATTAAAAACTACTTTTATACTCTTAAAATATACAAATATGTATAATTTTTTTTAATCAACCGATTCCAGTACCACCTAAACCTATTCCACTACTTTCACATTGACCCGATTCTGATTCCAATTGTTGGAACTGGAATCGTTTATGTGGAATCAACCACAGATCTGCTGTCAATAGCCCTATATTGTATAATCCTTGGGCATATTTAGAATATAAGCATATGTTAAATGGTTATTCAGCGATTATGTAATAATGTAACTAGTTCATTTTGACATCATTTGACATATAATATATGACACCGGAATCGGGGGGGGGGGCTTTAGTCCCTCAATATTGTTGGTGGGGTGCCGGAGACAGGATTAGCCCCCTATAATTTGGCAATAGGTGTAGCAGTTGGAGGGTTTTGGTCATCCTCAAGGGAGTGCTGTTTGGTGATTTTGGTCAGCCTAAATGGGGTGTAATTGGAGGTTTTTGGTCAGTCTCAAGGGGTTGCAGTTCGAGGTTTGTGGTCAACCGTCACGGGGTTCAGTTGGAGGTTTTTTGTTAAGTTCAACAATTGTGAACATCATTACGAAAAATGTTTATTAGCACCACCACCCGCCCACCCACCCCGTCTTCCAATGTAAAGGTCCGATAGCGGAGTGGTGCTGATGAAGCTCCGGCTCAGCCCCCCCAATATTAACTTAGATCCGGCACCAGTGGACACAGTTTATATTGATCTTCCATCTTAAATGTGAAATCTATAGTAAAGGTTTACATGTGTACTATGTGTGGTAGTAGTTTTGTTGCCTATTACAAATTAGGGGAGACTGGGGCACCATGCACATAATATTTTTTTCAAATTCCTCAAGTGACCAAAACACAGTGTAGATAAAACTCATAAAATGCGATATAATGTATGTTAAACTCCTCCATATTCTCTGTAGTTGGTTGATATATTTATATATTCCCCAAAAACTGAACAGTATTAAACTTGTCATGCATTAGTTAAAGGGAAACGAAAGACATCTTTTGGGCCTATGCATTTACAAGAGTTATTATTAATTAACTATTTGCAAGTACAATCAACATTTTACGACAATAGTTAACTTATAAATTAAGTTATACGGCTTATAAAAAGCGCGTACACTACCCCATATCTAAAAGTGCAAAAGGTGGCCCTCTTGTCTTCCATCTGTTATGATAATTACTAAAATAAATAATGTTCAAGTAGAAAATATAGGTGAACTTTTCTTCTGGTAAATTAGACATAGTAAACATAAAAAATACATCATAATTACAATTGCAATTTGATTAAGTTGATAATGTAGATTATGAATACTATATGCATGTGTCCTTTGAAAACAAAAGTTGCTCGAGGAACTTTATTATTTGCAAAGCGACCTCCGGCCAGTCACAATTATTGTAAAATTACATAGTGCTAAGTATAAATTATCACAACAACCAATGCATCATTTTAATTTTTGTAAAAACAGATAAACTATGCATACTAGATAAAGCTTCCCCCTATATACATTACAATGCGCAAGAAATGAACAGCAGTGACCATATCTTAAAAAAATAGGAATACTTTATTCCATTTTGTTAATTTCGGTGGACTTTTATTCTGGTAATGTAGACAAGTAGTACGAATTAAAAAGATCATTGTATATACTATTGCATTTTACTTGACGTTGACCCTAATTTCCTGTAGGCCCGTGATTATATTGGCTAATTCCTTACGATTTAAAAATCACAATCGGGAAGTGCCGCACACCGCCCGATTTTCCAAGATTGCCAGTCAATGTCAGTCCTGCCGATTGAACATGTTCAATTGCCTTGATTGCCTCCAACCCGACGTAAGACTGGGCAATCGTAGTCGTAAGCACACGCACACCGCCACGATTACGCACGATTGTCTACGCTACGACGGTTGAGATGCGTCGCAGCGAACAGTCGCCAGGAGTGCGGCGGGCTTTAGACGTCTGAAAAAGACGTTGTTTAGATGTCTTTTCTATGACGTCTAAAAACCGTAAAAGATGAGATGCAATTTACTCTTTCATTGGCTAACTAAATTCGACGTATTTTAGACGTCTAAAAAGACGTCTTTCAGACGTCAAAATACACGTCTTTTAGACGTCAAAATACACGTCTTTTAGAAGTCAAAATAGACTTTTGCCCACTGGGATAGGCCTAATTGCAATTAAACAAATATTCTTGGTAATGAGCAAATACTTTCATGGCTATCATGAAAGTTCCAGGTAATCATCAAATACTGGCATTGTTTTGATGCTTATCCAGAAATCGAGATGGAATTATCACCTCCAACAAGGGTGGTAGTGATAAATTGCGTTGATTATGTTTAACTAACTTCAAGTACAATAACTGTGGAGCGAGGCATTGTTTGTTTTGCGCCGACATCAATCGTTTTTCTCTCCTACCAGTCCGTGTATGGATTTACTCAACGTTGGCAACGTATCAATTCATTTGCGTGTTTCGGCTGCTGCGAGCGTTATCAGTGCATTATCCAGAAATCGAGATGGAATTTATCACCTCCAACTAGAGTGGTAGGAAATTTGTGTACGAAGGCTATGCGTATGTGAAGCAGAAGAATCTGGCCAATGGTATGGAATCCTATGAGTATGAGATGAGATGGTACACCTCTGCCAGTGCAAGGCCGACTCTGCGTCAGTGGTGATGACCAGATTGTTCATCGTTTCAACAGCCACATACACGCTCCAAATTCTGGTCGTCCTGTGGCAAGCCATGAAGCGTCTTGCTGTAGACACTACGGAAACTCCCCAGCAGATAATCACTCAAGATTTACAGAACATAAGCAACGAAGCCTCCGTTAAGTTATCAGCCATAAGGAATATGAGTCGATGTGTTCTTCACAACCGCCAGGTTGCTGGAAACCTATAGCCTGTTCCCCTGTATCGTGTTGACATTCAGATCCCTGACGAGTACAAGCAGACACTAGCTGACCAGGACGTTCTGTTGTTTGACCGTGGGCCTGTTGATGATCGGATTCTTCTGTTCTCTACGGATCGCAATCTTCACATTCTGGAGAATTCACCAGACTGGTTTTGTGATGGAATATTTAAAGTGGTGCCGAATGTGTTCTATCAGTTGTTCACAATCCATGCTTGTGCCAACGGCCATATTGTGCCGTGTGTTTACGCTCTGCTTCCAAACAAGCAGCAGGCCACATATGAACTCCTTGCCCTAAATCCAGAACCCGCACCACGTAGCATCATGATCGATTTCGAGGCCGCGACCAGGAATGCTCTTCACCATGTGTTCCATGATGCCACCATACAGGGTTGCTTTTATCACCTGTCACAAGCCATCTACTGCAAGGTCCAGAGTGTGGGCCTTCAGGTTGAGTACCAAACCAACGCTGATCTCAGTCTCGGTATACGCATGATTGTTGCCTTAGTCTTTGTTCCCGTGGATGATGTGGTGGAGTCATTTGAGTCTCTGTCAGGCTCTCTCTCCGAGGCAGCTCAGCCAGTCCTCGACTACTTTGAAGATACGTACATTGCCCGTCAGCAACGTCGTGGCCGCCGCCCACCCTCCCTTCGACCAATCCATGTGGAATGTGAAGGATAGTGTGACTGAAAAACTGCCCCGCACCAACAACCATGTTGAAGGTTGGCACCGTCGGGTGCAATCATTGATTGAGGTGGTTATCACTCAGAAGAATGAAGGTGAGGCAGCCGCCCCCCCCCCACAGCGTGGCAAATACAAGGCCATCTCAGCACATCTGAGCACAGTCGTGGCAGACTACCCAAATCGCCCTATCATGGACAACCTCCGTGGAATTTCCCACAACATTCAACTTAAACATTGCATTTGCTTGATTGCTTATACAATGGATTTACTTGTTTGTGCTGTCAAATAAACAAGAACAAGAACAAGAAAGTTTTATTTATACCCCAATTAAAATATATATATATATATATATATATATATAATATCAAATTAACATAACATGAATAGACAGGTATATTCTTATATATACAAATGCAGTTTAATTTCAAATGTCCTATTAAGACAATAACAGTCGCTGAGACAAATTAGAAATTGACTTCGCCAGTTAAATGGAAATGGGAACCACAATATATTTTTTTCAACTCAATTTTATCGAAGGAAGTGCAATGTGCAGGAAAAAAAGAAACCGAGAATGCTTGATTACATATATGCATGTATTGGAGTATTTATGATATGTTAAAATAAACAAGTAATACTTGTCAATAGTACACATCAATATACTTATAAAAACACACATATGTATATGCACATATGCAATACCCATATGTTGATATATATAATACATATCCATACATATATCACATACAATAATACCGTTTAATGAAGCTTGTATTGCATTCGTTTTGCTTGCTTATACATTGGATCTACTTGTGTGTGCTGTCAAATGAAGTTTGTATTGCATTCGTTTGCTTGCTTATACAGTGGATCTACTTGTTTGTGCGGTCAAATGAAGTTTGTATTGCATTCGCTTGCTTGCTTATACAATGTATCTACTTATTTGTGCTGTCAAATGAAGTTTGTATTGCATTCGTTTGCTTGCTTATACAGTGGATCTACTTGTCTGCGCTGTCAAATGAAGTTTGTATTGCATTCGCTTGCTCGCTTATACAATGGATCTACTTGTTTGTGCTGTCAAATGAAGTTTGTATTGCATTCGCTTGCTTGCTTATACTATGGATGTACTTGTTTGTGTGAGTTTCCCAACATATTAATCTTAGAAACACCATCAAAATCATTCATGTATAGCCCTCATATTTCATATCTACCGTCAAATTCATGCTTGACAATATCCCCATATTCCAGGGGGATATTGCAAAAAATGTTCTAAATTTTCGTATTTCCCCCGAACAATAAAAAATAGAATTCCCCATCCTCGAGTGCCAAGGGTCGCTGCTGCTGATTACGTCAGTGCCAGCCAGCAGTACCCCCTGGCTGATCGCTTTGCGAAACTCTGAATTTAAGCTTAGCCTATGAAATCGCTCTCTAGTTCAGTGGTTGGAGGCAGGTCGGGTGGTCATAATAAAACTAATTTTAACCAACCGTGGCTCATGTAACATGCAATGTTTAGGAAGTATAGAAGCAATTATTCGAATACACAATACTACTCAGCTGCTCGTGCTAATGGGCGAACGGATCATTATATATTGGGATTCCCAGAAGTCGTTTATCCGTCTTCAAATTGGGGCGGGTATTTTGCGCTCTGTTCTCACGGGCGATGCAGTCGCTACTGGCGAAGTTAATTTCTAATTTGTCTCAGCTAACTTCCACACTTCGTGTAGGAGATCTGCCATGGCTAGTTTTGTATGGCAAACAGCTCTGGCTTGCGAGGATGGAATTCCCTACCAACTGCAATAACCAACATCACAGAACCACATAAATTCAGACAAACGTTACTTAATACACAACTAATAATCCAACTGGCATACGCACCCAACCCTGACCGTAGACAGCTAAGGAGTGTTAGCCAGCACTCAACCAAAACAAGACAGGACAAACCTAAACCTCTCAACATCGTACTAGGCTAGGCGGGAAGATTTTGATTTCGGTGAATATTCAGAGTATGGTATAAAAGTGAAGGCAGTCGATGGGCACATCGATTACTGACAATGTCGTTAGATAGTGAAAGCGATGTTACAATGTACGAACATTAATTACATAACGATCGATTGAATGTGTATAACTTGATTTTAAATTACTGTATTTAACTTCATAATTAGTACATTGTACATAGTTTAAATATATTCCATTCATGATGTTACGTTGTACTGACTAGTATTGAACCAATACTGAGCCCATACAAACAGAATTACATTTAATATGTGGCGGTGCAGGTTAAACTTGTAGGCATTGGGCTATTCTACTGATTTCGTACAACACAAATGCATTTCATACTGATATTTATGTAATCAGCAGCACCCCCTGGCGCACGAGGATGGTTGGAAGCAGAGTCGGTAGTATTGATGGAACCGGAATCAAAAATGGGCCAAGAGGCCCTGAAGTCCTTCGGACTTTAATACCAGAGTACGAGTGGCTAAATTTATTGTGGTATTAATATATGAGAAATTGAATTGGAAAGATCATGTAGCAAATGTTAAATTTAAACTCTCAAAGAGTACTGCCATATTGTATAAGTTTAGTCAGCTGATAGACTCGCAGTCTATGCATATCCTGTACTGCTCATTGCTCTTACCATAAATTAATTACTGTTCTGAAATATCCCTCCAATATCAATTCTATTGTCATGCTCCAAAAGAGAGCAATGAGATTGTTATATGGTGCATGTCATCTTGACCAAACAACCCCTGTATTTTACAGGTCGCAAACACTGAACTTTTTAGATCTTGTAAAATTCAAAACAGCTATATCCATGTTCAATGCATACCACTGCATGTTGCCAACTAATATACAAAAACATTTTGTAAGAAGATATCTTCCTGTAACAACACGTCTAAAAATCAACTGGTAGGATGTTGTGTCACCTTAAATGTTAGAGCCATGTCTCTTTGTGTATATGGCATAAGTCTATGGAATTCTCTGGATGTTAAACTTACTAACTAGGTCATTCAGACACAGGTACAAGAAAACAATCGTAAATGAATATGTATAGTTTGTAGTAATTATTGAAACTGATTATGAAATATCTGAATCATATATGTATTTTTTTTATATTTCTACATTTTATTATTTTGTACTAATCATATGTACGTGACTATGTGAACTATAGTTTGATCATTTTATGATCAATATTCACACATTCATCGTATAATTGATCTAATGTGATTTACTATAACATATATGTTATGTCCTTCAGTTCGATCAGGTTTACTCAGATGAACAAATATTCAACTTCCAAATTTAATATCTCAACGTCATCCATTTTATTCCATTCCCAGAATTCCCGGTTCCTGTACCGGTTCGCTTGCCGTACAAAGCAGAGTACTCGATCATCCGTACACACCGGTTCAGCTACACGACATCCCTCCTTTTCTTGGATAACTTCAAAAACATCTAACTATTAACAAAACAACTAACTGTATCAACTTTAAAAGTGTAAACGTTGTGTGAGTGTCCGCTATGCTACAACATAACAAAGTTCATAATGAAGCATTCGTATTGAAACATTCTATATCAGAGGGATTCTTAATTGCAGAAGACCAGAATAAGTAATTTAGTTCAGTGTTTACAAGAGAAGATATTAGTTCACTGCCAGTACCAGAGGCTAAGTTCAAGGGGGCAGATTCAGACTATTTAGGACAATTAATTGTAACCCCACAAATGGTAGCTAAGAAAATAAGGGCTATGAAGGATAATAAATCACCTGGAGTGGATGGGATTCCGCCCAAACTACTACTGGAAATTTTAGAACAAATTAGCGTACCGCTTGCAACAGTTTTCAATTTGTCATTAGAAGAGGGAGTGGTTCCTTTAGAATGGAAAGAGGCAAACATTATACCGGTGTTTTTTTAATGTTCGAGAAACAAGTCAGAGAACTATAGACCAGTTAGTTTAACATCAGTGATTTGCAAATTATTAGAAAGACTAATTAAAGATCACATGGTGGATTTTCTTGTTAAATATAACTTGATAAACCCATCCCAACATGGGTTTTTTAAAGCGAGGTCATGCTTAACAAATATGTTATGTTTTTTGGAAGACATCACTAAGTGGGTAGATGAGGGATCACCAGTAGATATCGTTTACTTAGATTTTAAAAGGCTTTTGATAAAGTACCACATCAAAGATTACTGCTTAAACTAAAGGCCTATGGCATAGGAAATGGTATAATAAACTGGATAGAAAAATGGCTGATTGACAGAAGACAACCTGTAGTAGTTGATGGGGAGGCGTCTTCTTGTATTCTTAATATATATCAACGATTTGGATGATGAAATAACAAGCAAGGTGTTACAATTTGCGGATGACACAAAAGTGTTTACAAGGATTAAAAGTGGTGGAGATAGACAACATTTACAAGATGATCTTGACAAGTTGATCAAATGATCTGAAAAGTAACAAATGCTGTTCAATTTTGGGAAATGTAAATGCCTCCACGCAGGACATGGGAACGAAGAGGTAGAATATACAATGGGGGATACTGTACTAAGTACTACTGTAAAAGAAAAGGACTTAGGGTTAACCATTAGTGCTGATATGAAGGTTTCGGAGCAGTGCGGAATTGCAGCTTCAAAGGGAAATCAAATCCTTGGATTAATTAGGCGAAACATAAACATAAGGAAAAAGAGCTAATAATACCGCTGTACAAAACAATAGTTAGGCCTCATTTAGAATATTGTATTCAAGCGTGGAGGCCATATAGCGGGAAGGACATAGATATGCTAGAAAGATTGCAGAGGAGAGCAACTAAAATTATACAAAAACTGAGGGACCTTAGTTACGAAATACGCCTAAAAATGCGGCTTAACAACACTAGAGACAAGGAGGTTGAGAGGAGATCAGATAGAAGTGTTTAAAATAATGAATGGTTATAAAAATATTGATATAAATATTTTTTATTAGTTAAGAAAGATAGGACTAGAGGACATGAAGTTACATTAGCAAAGGAGCAGTGTAGATTAGATATAAGAAAGTTCTCATTTTCACAAAGGACTGTAAATGAATAGAACAGATTATCTGCTGATTGTGTGGGTGCTAGTAGCGTGAATATATTTAAAAATTAAATCGACACATACCTCAGAAGGGCGGGATACACAGTGTTAAAGCCAAATGGCTTTCTTGTCCACATGCCGCCTAGAGTTAATTCTCTGGTTGGCAATCTTGTTAAATTGCATGAATCATCTACTCGCATACGAAGTCTTCATACCGCTTCGGCATTCTCCTCTCGCGTGGGCACCTCGGAGTCGCGACTTGCTTCATCGGCATTTTCGGAGCCTCAGTGGATGGTGCTGCAGCTGGCGCTTGTAGTGCAGTCAACGCTTCTATCGCTCTCGGGTCGCTGCGGATGCTCTCATTCTCGGATTCCAGGAACTTCCACACGTGACTAGTGTTGTGGGAATACCGGACCCCGTCATCAGTCATAAGTGTGTTGGTTTTCTCCTGCTGAACCAGCCCGCTACCGCCCTTGTCTACCTCAGAGTAGCAATTAAGCACCTCGTCGCGCGTCCGTGTATATTTTTGACTTGCCCTTCATTTCGCTGTCTCTGTCTCGTAAGTCGTGATCTACCACAGGACTCGATACAAGGTCGGGTAGCTTGCCTCATAGCTTGCGATTGTACAGTAGCTCGACTGGAGTTCGGCCAGTTGTGTTGTGTGGTAGACTACGGTACTGAGTCAGGTACTTTCGCAGCTCCTTCCTCTAGGGTTTCCCTTCAGCTAGTGCAATCCTAATACGTTTTAGCAGTGACGCGTTCTGGCGCTCTACTTCACCGTTCGCCTGTGCCCATTTTGCAGTTACCCTCAGGTGCGTGATGTTGTTTTCAGCGCAGTATTCTTCAAACTCTTTTGACCTGAATTGTGGACCGTTGTCAGATTTTATGGTAACTGGCAAACCGTCAAGGCTGTCAATCACCTTCTCGGCCGTAGTGGATTGCAGAACATCGACATCGTAGTATCTGGTAAAATAGTCCACTACCACTAGCAGAGAATGGCCTGATGGGAGCGGCCCAATCAAATATGTTGCGACATCTATCCATGGACCGTCAGGTAGTGGAGTCGGATTCAACGGATCCGGCGGATCTGGCCTCGCCACCAACTGACATCCATAGCATGTTCGGCAGTGTCGCTCCGTCTCTCGATCCATTGCCTGCCAAAAAAATTTGCTACGTAGCATCGTCTTAGTCCCAACGACACCCAAGTGACCTTCATGCGGAAGTGCTACAGCTGCTGATCTCAGTTTGGATGGCAACACAATTCGAGTGCCACGCAGAAACAACTGGCCAATGACACACAGTTCACTTGCAGTTGGCATATATGCTCGATATTTTCCGAAGTTGCATGTGTCTACTGCGTCTTTCACGTTTCTCGTCATTTGCAGAAGCTTCCTCTACTTCACGCGTCGACATCGCTCTCGGTGTAGCACTAACCGCAGCGAACCTCACGTAATCATAAGCTTCATGTGCTTTGTCTACTTACCCACTTTTGCCGCCAATCCGACGGGACAGACGATCAGTGGTCCAGGGACGGGCACGACACGAAAGTCATACGGTTGTAGCCGTAGCATCCACAGTTCTACTCGAGCATACGGCTTGGAGCGCGAACTGTATATTGCCTCCAATGGCTTGTGATCAGTGACCAGGTCAAACCTCATACCATAAACGTAGGCATGAAACCTTTCACAAGCTCAGATCAACGCCAACGCTTCCTTTTCTGTCTGCGAGTATCTCTGTTCAAATCCGGTTAGTCCTCTACTAGCGTAACACATCGGAACCAGATTGTCACCCTGTTTTTTAACGAGAACTGCACCGAGTCCAACAGGACCTGCATCCGCTATGACCTGCGTAGGAACGTTTTTGTCGAAGAATGCCAGTGTGATCGCTTCTGCAATGTTCTCCTTGAGTAGTTTGGAAGCACGCTTTTGTCGTTCTCCAAACACAAACGGTTCGGACACCGACGAGAACTGCGGGATGAACCTGCTGCTGTAGCATACGAGTCCCAGGAAACTGCGTGTCTCTGATGCATTTTTCTGGTTCCCGCGCTTCCACCACTGCTTTGACTCGATCTTCTGTAGTCGTTGGTTGTGCGTCTCTTCATCCGGTCCGTGAATGACGATATCGTCACTGATGTTTTCGACATCCTCAATACCAGCAAGGTCAGTTGCTACCCCATGCTGATATTGCTCGCTAGCAGATGACATACCGAACTACAAGCGCTTATATCTGTAGAGCCCAAAGTGTGTGGCAAATGTGGTGATGTCGCTGCTTTCCTGTGACAGTTCCAACTGGTGGTAACCCCACTTGAGATCCACCTTGCTGAACACTTAAGACCCATTCATGTTCTGCAGCAACTCGTCAACTGTTGGTATGGGATACGTACTCTCCCGCGAATGATCGCCTCATTAGCCCTCGATCCTCATATCGACGCACGGATGAATGTCACTACCGTTCAATTTCGGCACAATTACCACAAGATGTACCCATGGGGTGGGGCCGTCGACTACCTCGATGATATCATGTGCCATCAACTCTCTGATCTTATCATCAACCTTGTTCCGCAGGTTGAAGGGAATGCGTCTTAGGGGCTGAGCAACCGGCTTGACCTCAGGGACGATGTGTAGGCTGATCTGCCTGCTCTTCAATTTCCCGATCCCCTCGAACACCTCTGGGTAGTCCACACGCGACCACAGTCCTCGTTCACAGATGGGTCGGTGCATAATTATACATTTCCGACGACTTCAGCAATTTCGACGTCGAGATTTCGTCAGCGGCATATAATTGAGCACACAGATGAAACAATTTGCCTTGCATCTGCCTGTAGCGTTTCCTCTGACGCCGCATGAGTGGTAACTTCTAGCGTTTCATCGCGTTAGATTGGTAGTGTTTTAGTAATTTATAGTACATCAACGTGGTAACTTCCTAACTTTTAGTGTTTCAGCACGGTAGACTTGTATAATTTTCGTATTTTAGTGGTAGTGTTTTAATAATTTAGTACATCATATATTACTTACGTAGATTTCAAACCACTCTTTGTTTAACTGGCTTGCTACTCCGTCATTGTTTCGTTGAGCAGATACTTCTAAAGCAAATTCAGTTGTTTGTCGTCTTTTCATGTGCAAAGAAAGTATTCATGTGTGAAGAGACACAATGTGGTTACAAAATGTGCGAAGGGACACAATGGGGTAGCAATTGGCTTAATTGCTGCCTCATCATTGTTTCACCGAGCAGATACTTGTAAAGCGAATATTGTTGTTTGTCGTCATCTTGTGCGCTAAGACAGTATCAATGAGTGAAGGGACACAATGGGGTAATTAACTGGCTTGCCGCCCCGTTATTGTTTCATTGTGGAGGTACTTACAAAGCTAAGAATGTATAACCGACTTATCTTTTCACACTTTCAATAACAATGTAAACAGGAGGTAATGCAAACAATTAGAATATATGCAAACAACTTAGATTATAATAAATACTACGATTACGATCGGGTACGAGAACCTGGTATTTTGAGCAAGTTTATCGAGTACGATTCAATACACAACAGTTTAATTACTATTACACGAGTATGAGGAGTATATATTACATATTGCGGGAACAGGTTAGGGGGCGAGGAGGGTAGCTAGCCCCTGGAATTTTTCCGGAGGGGGTGCCAAGATGGTTCTACCCCCCATTAAGTGCGAGCGTGAATGTTTGATTTTGTGGCGTGCGTCAATGGCGAGTGGAAATATAAATTTTATGATCGACTAATGTGTATTTTTGTTGACTGTGAAAGGTGTGTGCAATTGGAGGGCAGGCATGGTCCCCAGTAATAGGCGGCGCAGCGGTGAAAAAAGGATTTATTTATGACATATATACTGTTGCAAACTAACAACACTAAATAAATGATTATCAACAAAACAATCACTAGATGCAGCGCATGCTTGTCTTGTGTGCCCGAGAACTAACGACGGCAAACATGTCACCTTCACGAAACTGTTCTATAAATAGCCGCAGACGCCAAGCGTCGGCCGACAAAATACTTCTGCCGTGGAATAGCGCAATCTATATACATTGCCCCTTTAACTATATTACACGTGCAATAGGGCCTCCATTTAAAGGTTGACATGTAAATGACCTCGTATAAACTTTGGAATACCCAAACAATTAGAGGATTTCGCTGTATAATTACATTCACAGAAAAAAGAAATAGCGAGACACGCTGAAATTAGTTCTCCAAAATTAATATCAACAAACAATATCGCCATCTACCGGAGATCATCGTCATTGCATGGCCGCGGCTATTCGTCCGGAAACGCTTGAATAGCTTGGGGGATTATTTTATCCGGATACGGACGAATAGCCCATGATCGCGTATACGCTATTTGGATAAATACGAACAGACAAATAGCCCCTAATCGCCTATACACTATTTAAGCGGATATGGTTGGATAGCGCCACGGCGCTATTTGGCCGGATACGGACAGATAGCTCCCCAGCTAACAAAAACACGTTTTGTTTGGAAAGTTGTCTTAACGTTTTATGAACATTAAGCATAACGTTACCCGAATGTCTTTCTCGAAAATTAATTTCTTAACGTTCCCACAACGTTCTGAAAATATAGAACAATGAAACAATTATACGTGGAACTCCGTTACTTTTATTTACACCATGCAGTTACAAAATGTATCTTCTTTGTCAGCTAACTCGACACCAGCCCACTCGCACGTTACGCTCCGCCGACGCTCACCTGCTCGAGGTCCCGTGCTGCAAGCTTTATACTCAAGGCGACAAAGCTTTTACACGCGCCTCGCCGCGCCACGCCTCTGGAACAATCTGCCCCTTGCCATGCGTGCTATAAGACTGCCTCGTCGTGTTCAAGATGCAACTAAAGACACTTCTTTTTAAACGTGCTTTTTCTCTTTAAATTATATGTGTGGACAGTGGCGAACTCCGGACTTTTTAATATCTACATTTCACTATTATTATTATTAATATTCTTTCTTAATTTGTCGTTTTAATTAGTATTATTACTATCCTCATCTATTTACTATTGATATGTATATGTATGTATATTTTAATGCTTTTAATTATTTATTTATTTGTTTTATTTATATATTTTAATTTTATTTAATAATCTTTATAGCTACATGCCATGTTTTTAGGATGTAATGCGCCTCTGAATGAGTAACTGCCAGATTTATAGCTCAGAGAAATGCAGTAAATTATTATTATTATTATTTGAACTTCTGCACCCAGGTGACCGCTGGCATCTGTTGAATAAAAAATTACATTCTAAATATCAATACAACTTATTTTTTTATGAATTGAAGGGCCTTTTTAAAAATGTGGTGTGATGGTGTAAACAACTAGCCGAGTTGACCAGCACTGCCCAGGGAAAATGTAGTCTATGTCAAAATTACCTTTCATGCATAAACCAACGGCACCGAACAATAAAAATTCGCTTGTATTTCAAAACAAAATGTATTATATTTAGCTAAATATGAAATCGATAATGTTACTTTCTTATTTATGTATGGCTGCGATATAAATTCGGCAAAATTTCTTTCCCAAAATACCGCCGAAACGACAAAATTTTTCCGCCGATGCGACCTAGTAAGTTTGATCTCTTCGACTAGCCGAAGAGATAACACAGTCGAAACGTCCAATTACCGGATCTGAAGCGATATTAGTTCATTACTATTTAAATTCGGCTTTTATTTATCATTTGTCAGTGATTTGTGAATGTAGATTCACATTGATAAGTTGGCACACAGGTATGTTTTGGTTGTATTGTATAAATAACGCAGTTACAATTTAGAGCGTGAAATTGTTCAACTGTGCCTTGGTTTGTAGTTCATTAAATCACTCTTATATCGCCCATCCCATGTTTCGGTAAATTTACCATTAATTAGTTCTAATTAGTCTCGCTTATGTGATTCTCGCTTGCATTCGTTAACTAGCTAAGAAGTGAGTCTGATGGACTACATATGGTTTGGACATTCTTTTATTGGCCTAAAATAATAGTAAATTATTCGCAGCATCCGCCAGCCCTTGGCCGTGTGACTTGTCACAACTGGCTTGTCGGTATGACTAGTAAAAGACGCACGACCACAATGTATGTAGTGTTGGTAACCAAGCGGGTTGTTGGCGGCATGTAGGATGTATGTGTGTGCAGCTCGCCAAATTTCACATGTATTCTTCACATTGGACTGGTGTAAAAAAATTCGCAACTTATCTTCGCTTGTAAAGTGTTTGTTTAAATGCAAGGAGTATAATAAACAAAAGAAATAAACTAAACATTATGGTAGAAGATATTGACCCTCATATAATAGGTATAACCGAATCGTGGACCACCACCGATATATCAGATGCCGAATTGGGACTGACAGGATATGTAATGTTTAGAAAAGATAGAATAGGAAGAAAGGGAGGTGTAGTTATTTTATATATTAAAGAATCTATCCAGGCTTATGAAATAAAATTAGAAAGAGAAGCAGATTGCGAAGAAGCTGTTTGGTGTAATATAGTTACGGGAAACTCAACGTTAACAGTTGGGTTAGTTTATCGAAGTCCAAACATAAGCATAGAAGAGAATGAAAAAACACAAAACGCTATAAGGGAAATAAGCAAACGGGACTGTATTATTATGGGTGATTTTAACCACGGGCATATACAATGGAAATCTCTTCAGAGTATGGGGAGTGAGGACCACAAGTTTTTAATGTTAGTTCAAAATACTTTCCTTTCTCAACATGTGCTAGAACCAACCAGGGGTGAGAATGTGTTAGACATAGTTTTGTCCTCACAGAATGAATTAGTTGACAATGTCAAGATATGTGAGCCACTGGGGAGTAGCGATCACAACCAGATACATTTTACCATCAAAGTAAAATCAGAAAGGAATAGTAAAAAGCAGTATAGGAGAAATTTCAACAAAGGAAGGTATAAGGACATGAGGAAATATTTAGCAAAGATAGATGGGAATAACTCACTGAAAAATAAGACAGCAACAGAATGCTGGAATATATTAAAGAGTGAAATTAAGTGCATAGCCGATAAATTTGTACCCTTCAAAAAACAAGGGAAACGGTCCAAAAAGAAACACTTATCAAAAGAAGCCATTAGAAAAATTAAGCATAAACAAATGATGTGGAAGTCATATAGATGTACTGGAAATGATGAAGACTATAACAGTTATAAAGAAGCACTTAACCAAGCTACAGCTGAAATTAGAAATTCAAAGAGAAGCTATGAACAACAATTAGCTAGTAATATAAAACATGACAGCAAGAGTTTTTATGCATATGTTCGAAGCAAACAGAAAGTTCAAGATAAGGTCGGTCCTCTAGAAGATAGTGCTGGGAATATAATATCAGAGGGATTCTTAATGGCAGAAGACCTGAATGAGTACTTTAGTTCAGTGTTTACCAGAGAAGATATTAGTTCACTGCCAGTACCAGAGGCTAAGTTCAAGGGGGCAGATTCAGACTTTTTAGGACAATTAATTGTAACCCCGGAAATGGTAGCTAAGAAAATAAGGGCTATGAAGGATAATAAATCACCTGGAGTGGATGGGATTCCGCCCAAACTACTATTGGAAATTGTAGAACAAATTAGCGTACCGCTTGAAACAGTTTTCAATTTGTCATTAGAAGAGGGAGTGGTTCCTTTAGAATGGAAAGAGGCAAACATACCGTTATTTAAAAACGGTTCGAGAAACAAGTCAGAGAATTATAGACCAGTGAGTTTAACATCAGTGATTTGCAAATTATTAGAAAGACTAATTAAAGATCACATGGTGGATTTTCTTGTTAAACAAAACTTGATAAACCCATCTCAACATGGTTTTTTTAAAGCGAGGTAATGCTTAACAAATATGTTATGTTTTTTGGAAGACATCACTAAGTGGGTAGATGAGGGATCACCAGTAGATATCGTCTACTTAGATTTTCAAAAAGCTTTCGACAAAGTACCACATCAAAGATTACTGCTGAAACTGCCCATGGCATAGGAAATGGTATAATAAACTGGATAGAACAATGGCTGATTGACAGAAGACAACGTGTAGTAGTTGATGGGGAGGCTTCAAACTGGAAATCGGTATTGAGTGGGGTACCACAGGGATCAGTATTAGGACCTATATTATTCTTAATATATATATCAACGATTTGGATGATGAAATAACAAGCAAGGTTTTGAAATTTGTGTTTAGACGGATTAAAAGTGATGGAGATAGACAGCATTTACAAGATGATCTTGACAGGTTGATCAGATGGTCTGAAAAGTTGCAAATACTGTTCAATTTTGGGAAATGTAATTGCCTCCACACAGGACATGGGAACGAAGAGGTAGAATATACAATGTGGGGTACTGTACTAAGTACTACTGTAAAAGAAAAGGACTTAGGATTAACCATTAGTGCTGATATAAAGGTTTCAGAGCAGTGCGGAATTGCAGCTTCAAAGGGAAATCAAATCCTTGGATTAATTAGGCGGAACATAACATTTAAGGAAAAAGAGCTAATAATACCGCTGTACAAAACAATAGTTAGGCCTCATTTAGAATATTGTATTCAAGCGTGGAGGCCATATCGCAGGAAGGACATAGATATGCTAGAAAGAGTGCAGAGGAGAGCAACTAAAATGATACCAAAACGGAGGGATCTTAGTTACGAAATATGCCTAAAAAAGTGTGGTTTAACAACACTAGAGACCAGGAGATTGAGAGGAGATCAGATAGAAGTGTTTAAAATATTGAATGGTTATGAAAATATTAATAGAAATATTTTATTCAATTAAGAAAGATAGAAGGACTAGAGGACATGAAGTTACATTAGCAAAGGAGCAGAGTAGATTAGATATAAGAAAGTTTTCATTTTCACAAAGGACTGTAAATGAATGGAACAGATTATCTGCTGATTGTGTGGGTGCTAGTAGCGTGAATATGTTTAAAAATAAAATCGACACATACCTCAGACGAGCGGGATACACATAGATAAAAGGGTTGGACTCTCGATAAGCCAAAGGGCTTCCTTGTCCACCTGCCACCTAGAGTTAATTCTCTGGGTGGCAATCTTGTTAAATCTTGTGTTGTGCCAGTTGTGGTAACTCGTCGGTTCCATTCGCCTGAAGGCGCTACTGTGCCAAGATTAAATGCTCGTCCGGAAAATCGGATAAAATGCCTAAATTGTGTAACTCCTGGGTGAAATACAGACTCAACATTTTTAATAATGCACACATATACCATATACATGTATATATATATATATATACCATCAACGGCCAAACTATCTACCAACACATTATATTTTATGGTCATGCGTGTTCATTCGTCAACTTCGTGGTCGTGCGCCTTGTAGTCAAACCCGTCCATGTAACTTGTTAGTAGAGTGTCTGCAAGGATACCGATCTCGATTCCCTTGTTGTGTTTATGCGATTGGTTATGTGTCGATTGGATAGGTAAATACGTAACCAGCAGGGGTGATTGGTAAACGCAATCCCTATCAATTGTACGTTCAAATTATGGATGAATCAAAGACAAAGTAAACAATATGACAGCATTGTACATACAACTGTTTTTGACTGATTAGCCGCCTCATTTTCATTGCTGTTGTGTTTAATGTCTCAGAAAAATGATTGTTAAGACCTGTCTCAGCATGTAATACATAACGGTGGGGCACAAATCGTGTGTGCAGTCATTGTTGTTGTTTTAACAAAAACTGATCAAATTCTTCCGTAAGATATCTATGTGCTAAATCTCTAAACCATATTCCGTTAAATTTGTGCCAATAAACTGTTAGAAAAGTTGTCTTGGGTGAAGTACTTACGGATATAGACAGGCAAATCCAAATCTCATAAAAGGCGCCTGCGCTAAAAAACGTGCGTCCTATCTTCGCTGTGATGTAGTTTTGTACATAATTCCCAAATGATTTAGATGCATCAAGTTGTCTTGGGTGAAGTACTTACGAATATACACAGGCAAATCCAAATCTCGTAAAAGGCGCCTGCGTTAAAAATAGTGCATCCTATTTTCGCTGTGATGTGCTTTTTATACATAATTCAAAAATGATTTAGATGCATTATGGTCTGTCCATTTGAGCTTGTGATTAGGACCACCACATATCCACCTAAAAAGGGTCTAAATGTACAATATATTGGCACTTGAAACGGCATGATGCAGACACTCCTGACGGTTACATATCTCCAACAATTGACACCAATCGCGCAGCGCGTTATGGATAGGGAAGGGAATCGAGATCGGTATGCTTGCAGACACTCTCTAGTAGAACAATTATTACTGTTACTAGTGTTAGGCTTGTATTTGTAGCCGTTGTATGTAGGTACTCTCTGGGTTGAGGGGTAGCGATAAGGTTAGAGTCAGGGTCAGGGTAATCTTTAGGGTCAGTACTCGCAGTAGGAGGACAACTAAATTGGGCCATTTAAATAAAAGATTACCCATGGTTTGGCCATGGTTTGTTAGCTGCTAGACGACAGCATAGATTAATTCAATGATATGTAATTTCTGAATGTTATGTTGAGCGATCAATTCTGATCATTACACAATGTGTTACTGTAGGTCCACTGTCAAAGACGGCTGGTGTCTTAAATCTCGGCTGTAAGGTGCTGAACATTGCATTTTGCCAGTCAGATGCAACACTTCTGACATCAGCCTAGCTAGTCACATGCAGTGTGACATCCCACACATAGCAGTGTTAAAACTATTAAGTTGTTGGAAAATTTGAAATATTGATTTTACTTCCTGCTGATCTAAGTTGTATGTCGTTGTGAAGAGTATCGATCAGATTTTGTCTGCACCTTGTAATTCAATTGGTGGACAGTATGAACCTAAATCGTGAATATGCCCAATTCCATCCATACATTTAGTATGATGTCATAATGGGGTAAAACAGCCCCTCAGCGGTGATATATAACATCATGTATAGGGTCGTTTTAACCCATGTTTAACTATGATATTACAAGTATATTTACACAATGCACTATTTTAAGGTAATAAATCCATCACAACAGTGGTCCACAAAAAATATTACCATTGTTGTTGCCATTGCAATGTACAATGAATGATGACATGCAACATCCAGCTTTACAGTAATACCCATTTTGGAAACCCCCCCCTAACGTATCAGTCCTTGGTAAGTTGGTAGGTCGCCTGCTTGTTGATATTTTTGTGGTCAAACTGTTGTAGGTATTACCAGAAAGTGACCTGGAGAAAACTAGTCTCAGATATAGAGCCGCCAGAACCAGACACACTGCCGGTGTGCCAGAGAAAAACAGTGCCAACACGCAGGTACAGTGCCATTGTAAACTGATTGTGGAATTTTTTGCATAACGTATCAAAAGAATATTATGCCATATTTACTGTATAATAACGTTTTTTTTTCAGTGAAACATCGATTGAGTACACATAACTTTTTTATACTTTACTCCCCTTCTTGTATTATATCAGTGATACATAATTATAGAACAATGAAATAATCTTTTGTTAAAAGATGCTAGACTTAGTGCAGAAAATGGCCACAATAGCTCAGATGCCCTCACCATATCATGTATATCCATATTATGGACTCTTCTAAATCAAAAATTGTTGCAATTTTAGCCAAATCCAAGACCTACCTGTATCCTACACAACATTTTGGATTACGTTCACACTTTTAGTTGTATAACTACATGAGTTCGTGCACAATTAAAAGGTTTCTTAATCCTAACAAAAAGAAAATAGCTAATTTCGTGTGCGTATTTGAACCCTTTCCCTAGTAGAAAATCACAAAAGACTGCTAATAATTCATTATAACTAAAAAACATAATATTGATTTACCGGTATATATCGAAAGGTATTTAAGATTTTAAAATGTTATGCTTTTCTACTACCAACGTCATGATGTGATTAGGTTAGTTATTTTAAGTAATTTTTTTCTCAGTTATGGCCTATCAAGTTTGTGGGTCAATTAAGGAATATCTAAATTATGTCTTTCTTTCTTTGATGTTTGTCTTTTTTCCGTAGACACATCGTGGAATAAAAATAAAAATTTTGTTGCAATTAATTAACATATCATTTCAAAATGAATGTTTAAAGCCAATACTTTTTTGTAATTTATATAAACTAATTATAAATGAGAAATAACAAGTAAACTATTATATTAAGTGATTTCATTCGCATGTGAGAATTGGCTTTTCCAAACATAACAAACGATATTATACCTCCTTCTGTAATAGTGTTTGTGTTTTATTTTTAGTTTCACAACACATCGTTGAAATGGACAAAGAAGATAAAAACAAAGCCAGTGCAGAGATCCAAATCTTGGATACAACACAAGAAGACTCTCGGCTTACTGAATCAGACTTCAACCAAGACAGCATTTCTTCAACAAATTGTGAAGTTTATACTACTCAAACATGTTGTTCTAGTGACAAGTGACAGAAAACCTAAACACAGAAGGCGAGCAAACAGAAGCCATGCAAGAAGACAGAGTATGTACTCGACAAAGAGATAGTGGTGATGTTCGCATCACCGAAGGTTTCGAAACTGTGAAATGTGAAGTAGAAGAAGAATTCAGTGAACAGGAACATGTTCTGCAATTCCAAAACACAGATCAGCTGCCATCATTGACTGACAGTGTTAATGAAGTGACCAAAGTGAAACAAGAGAAGGTAGACCCTGATGACTGTGGCAGAGCCAGTGAAGAGACAAGACATTGTGTCGTCTGTGAGGATGGCGTACTGAATAAATTCAACGCAGAACACATTCAGAGTGTCTCAGAGACATGTGCAGGTGAAGACTGCAGTGAAAACGTTCATCAAAAGCAACAATGCAGCAATACGAATGATAAACCAATCGACCAGGTACAACGGAATGAGAGATTGAACCTAATTTCTGCAAATGAAATATCATTCACACCATCCAGAAGTGTTATAGATCATGGATGGTGTCCTCGTGGTTTTAAGCCACACATTTGTACAGTGTGTGGAGATTCATTCAGTGATGGCAGTAGTTTGGCAGTTCATCAAAAAATACACACGACACAGTTGAATTCTGGTGGCACATCTGAAATAGTACACACAAAGTGCAGTACACCTAAAGAATTTGAAATGACTCACACAGGTGAGAAACCATACATTTGTGATACTTGTGGAAAGTCATTTACAAAATTAAAAATCCTAAAAAAACATGAAAGGATTCACACAGTCAAGGAGCTATACACCTGTGATACCTGTGGAAAGTCATTCAAACATTTAAGTAGATTTATAATACATGAAAGGATTCACACAGGTGTAAAACCATACACATGTGATACATGTGGACAGTCATTCACAATGTTGGGTAATCTTAGACAACATGAAATAAGTCACGCAGTGGAGAAACCATACACTTGTGATACATGTGGAAAGTCATTCACACAGTCGAGATATCTCAAAGAACATCTAACGATTCACACAGGTAAGAAACCGTATACTTGTAATACCTGTGGAAAGTCATACAGATACTCCAGAAACCTTAAAGGCCACGAGAGGACACACACACGGGAGAAACCGTACACAGACATAATTCCTCCAACAAATTGTGGAGTTATTGTCAGTAATCGAAGTTGTTCTGATGACTACAACATGGTATCTAACGTAATGACTGAAGATGAGCATTTGGAAACCTTGCAAGAAGACATTGTGGGCAGTCGACATAGACATATTGTTGGAGATTGCGTCACTGCAACTTTGCAAACTATAAAATGTGAGGAAGAAGGAGAATTAAGTGGACAAGAAAATATTCAGCAACTACAAAACAAAGATCAGTTCCCAAAATGGTCTCACAGTGTTAATGAACTGATGAAAGTGAAACAAGAGAAGACAGACAGTGATGACTGTGACAGAGACTTTGAAGAGACGAAACATTGGGTCATGTGTGAGGCTGATGGGCTAAATGAGGTCAAAGCCGAAGACACCCAGAGTGTCGTAGAGACATGTGCAGGTGAAAATTGCTGTGAAAATGTTCATCAGAAACAACACTGCTATAGCACAGATGATACACAAAGCAACGAAACACAATCTGAGTTGAAGCTCAATGCGAGTTCTGCAAATGGAAATGCATTCACACCGTCTATTCATCAAATCGGTAGCACTGGTTTTAAGCCATATATTTGTACAATGTGTGGAGACTCATTCATAGATGACAGTAATTTGGCACTTCATCAACTAATACACACCGGTCATTTGTATTCGGGGACCACATCTGGAATATCACTTACAAAGTGCAGTACCTTTAAAGGTTGTGAAACGATTAACACATGTAAGAATCCAAACACCTGCGGTACTTGTGGCAAATCATTTTCATCGTCAAATCACATGAAAGTACATGAATTGACTCACACAGGTGTAAAACAGTACACTTGTGATACAGGTGGAAAGTCATTCACGCAGTTCGGTAACCTTAGACAACATGTAATGACTCACACAGGTAAGAGACCGTATACTTGTGATATATGTGGAAAGTTATTCACAACGAACAATACACTTAAAGATCACAAACGGACTCACGCAGGTGAGAGACCTGTCACTTGTGATACATGTGGAAAGTCTTTCCCAACGAACAGTAGACTTAAAGATCATAAACGGACTCACACAGGCGAGAAACCGTACATTTGTGACACGTGTGGCAAGTCATTTTCACTGAGCAGCAACCTTAAAAGGCACGAAAGAACACACACAGGTCTGAAGCCTTTCCTCTGTGGAACCTGTGGGAAGTCGTTCAAACATTTGAATGAGCTGAAGGTGCACGAACGAATACACACCGATGTGAAGCCTTACACTTGTGACTTGTGTGGAAAGTCATTCACAACTCGTGGTACTCTTAGAAGACACGTAATGACACACACACAGGCGAGAAACCTTAAGCTTGTGCAACGTGTGGGGTGATGTTTAGACTTAGATAATCTTAAACGGCACGAAAGAACACATATACAGGTGTGAGACATTTCGCCTGTAGCTATTCATAACTTCCAGCCATCTTGGGGCACGAAAATGTCACCTTTGTGAGAAACCATAACTGGTTACAAAATGTGAAAAAGACGTTTGTTCAGTTCATCCCCGGGCTGCACAAAAGACATTGTACAGAAATCATGGCTTTGTTACAATATATATATACATGTATATATTATATACATTGTTGCAATATATATACATGTATATATATATATATAATAAAATCTTTATTGTCTCCCATTAAAATGGCAATAATACAGTTTTTTTAAGATACAGAAATGTCCGTAATGATACGGTCGACATCATCGTCGTCTAAAATATTGCATATCTTAAAATCATTTCTGATGCCTAACATCTCCGATAATACGTTCACGTTCGATAGTGTTACGTTGGACAAACCAGCCTGCCACACACGGCCAATGTTATACATAGACACTTCGTACATTGCATCACATTCACTTAAGATATAACGGTAGTTTGAACTATAATTTGACCATGGATTTGAAATTGACAACTTAGCAACACTACTTATAATTGGTGAATTGTGGTTCATAGCTTTATAAATGAATTTGGAGAACCTTTGCTTAAAGATTACCAATAACGGCAAGCTATCTGATAACAATGCTATAACACCACCGTGTGTAAGTGGTGCTAGCCCCCACAACATTATAAGCGCTATTCGCCATCGATTAAAACCTTGAGTCCAGATCTTGTGGGTGTTAGCAACGACGCAACCAGTATAATGCTTGCCCATGTGGCATCCCACTCCACTCTTTATTAAGATTTAACAAGATTGCCATCCAGAGAATTAACTCTAGATGGCAGGTGGACAAGGAAGCCCTTTGGCTTATCGAGAGTCCAACCCTTTTATCTACATATATCCAACCCTTCTGAGGTAAGTGTCGATTTTATTTTTAAACATATTCACACTACTAGCACCCACACAATCATCAGATAATCTGTTCCATTCATTCACAGTCCTTTGTGAAAATGAGAACTTTCTCACGTCTAATCTACACTGCTCCTTTACTAATGTAACTTCATGTCCTTCTATCTTTCTTAACTGAAAAAAACATTTCTATCAATATTTTCATAACCATTCAATATTTTAAACACTTCTATCTGATCTCCTCTCAATCTCCAGTCTCTAGTGTTGTTAAACCACATTTTTTAGGCGTTTTTCATAACTAAGATCCCTCAGTTTTGGTATCATTTTAGTCGCTCTCCTCTGTACTCTTTCTAGCATATCTATGTCCTTCTTGCGGTATGGCCTCCACGCTTGTATACAATATTATAAATGAGGCCTAACTATTGTTTTGTACAGCGGTATTATTAGTTCTTTTTCTTTATATGCTATATTTCGCCTAATCAATCCAAGGATTTGATTTCCCTTTGAAGCTGCAATTCCACACTGCTCTGAAACCTTCATGTCAGCACTAATTGTCAGCCCTAAGTCTTTTTCTTTTACAGTAGTAGTTAGTACAGTTCCCCCCATTGTATATTCTACATGTTCGTTCCCATGTCCTGTGTGGAGGCATTTACATTTCCCAAAATTGAACAACATTTTCCACTTTTCAGACCATTTGATCAACCTGTCAAGATCATCTTGTAAATGCTGTCTATCCCCATCACTTTTAATCCTTCTAAACACTTTTGTATCATCTGCAAATTTCAACACCTTGCTAGCTATATTATCGTCCAAATCGTTTATATATATTAAGAATAATATAGGTCCCAGTACTGATCCCTGTGGAACCCCACTCAAAACTGATTTCCAGTTTGAAGCCTCCCCATCAACAACTACCCGTTGTCTTCTGTCAATCAGCCATTTTTCTATCCAGTTAATTATACCATTTCCTATGCCATGGGCTTTTAGTTTAAGCAGTAATCTCTGATGTGGCACTTTGTCGAAAGCTTTTTGAAAATCTAAGTAGATGATATCTACTGGTGATCCATCATCTACCCACTTAGTGATATCTTCCAAAAAACATAACCTATTTGTTAAGCATGACCTCGCTTTTAGAAACCCATGTTGAGATGAGTTTATCAAGTTATGTTTAACAAGAAAATCCACCATGTGATCTTTAATTAGTCTTTCTAATAATTTACAAATCACTGATGTTAAACTCACTGGTCTATAGTTCTCTGACTTGTTTCTCGAACCTTTTTAAATAACGGTATAATGTTTGCTTCTTTCCATTCTAAAGGAACCACTCCCTCTTCTAATGACAAGTTGAAAACTGTTGCAAGCGGTATGCTAATTTGTTCTACAATTTCCAATAGTAGTTTGGGTGGAATACCATCCACTCCAGGTGATTTATTTTCCTTCATAGCCCTAATTTTCTTAGCTACCATTTCTGGGGTTACAATTAACTGTCTTAAATAGTCTGATTCTGCCCCCTTGAACTTAGCTTCTGGTACTGGCAGTGAACTAGTGTCTTCTCTGGTAAACACTGAACTAAAATACTCATTTAGGTCTTCAGCCATTAAGAATCCTTCTGATATTATATTTCCAGCACTATCTTCTAGAGGACCGACCTTATCCTGAACTTTCTGTTTGCTTCGAACATACGCATAAAAACTCTTGCTGTCATGTTTTATATTACAAGCTAATTTATGTTCATAGCTTCTCTTTGAATTTCTAATTTCAGCTGTAGCTTGGTTTAGTGCTTCTTTATAAATGTTGTAGTCTTCGTCATTGCCAGTACGTCTATATGACTTCCACATCATTTGTTTATACTTAATTTTTCTAATGGCTTCTTTCGATAAGTATTTCTTTCTGGTCCGTTTCCCTTGTTTTTTGAAGGGAACAAATTTATCTACGATGCACTCTATTTCATTCTTTAAGATAGTCCAGCATTCTGTTGCTGTCTTATTCTTCAGTGTATTATTCCAGTCTATCTTTGCTAAATATTTCCTCATTTCCTTATATCTTCCTTTGTGGAAATTTCTCCTGAACTGCTTTTTATTATTTATTTCTGATTTTACTTTGATGGTAAAATGTATCTGGTTGTGATCACTACTTCCCAGAGGCTCACATAATTTAACATTGTCAACTAATTCATTCTGTGAGGACAAAACTAAGTCTAACACATTCTCTCCCCTGGTTGGTTCTAGCACATGTTGAGAAAGGAAACTATCTTGTACTAAAACTAAAAACTTGTGGTCCTCACTACCCATACTCTGTAGAGATTTCCATTTTATATGCCCATGTTTAAAATCCCCCATAATAACACAGTCCCGTTTGCTCACTTCCCTTATAGCGTTTTGTATTTTTTCATTCTCTTCTATGCTTATGTTTGGACTTCGATAAACTAATCCAACCGTTAACGTTGAGTTTCCTGTAACTATGTTACACCAAACAGCTTCTTCGCAATCTGCTTCTCTGTCTAATTTTATTTCATAAGCCTGGATAGATTCTTTAATATATAAAATAACTCCACCTCCCCTTCTTCCTATTCTATCTTTCCTAAACATTACATATCCTGTCAGTCCCAATTCGGCATCTGATATATCGGTGGTTGCCCATGATTCGGTTATACCTATTATGTGAGGGTCAATATCTTCTACCATAATGTTTAGTTCATTTCTTTTGTTTACTATACTCCTTGCATTTAAACAAACACATTTATACCAGCTTCAGAACAGTTTTCGAGACTGTTCTTTGCTGAATTATTTTTGCTGCCTTTATCTATGCCTCCAGTTTCAGGTTTCTCTGCGAGTCCCCCCTGCGAATTTAGTTTAAATAGATGCAACCTGTCCCACTGTCAACAGATCGCAGCAGATTCTCTGAGAATACTGCTGCCCCCTTTCCACTTAGATGGAGGCCATCTCTCATGTACATATCTTCTCTCCCAACAAAGTACCCCCATAAATCTATGAATCCCACGCCCTCTTCCTCACACATCTGCTCAACTAGTGCGTTGATCGCCATCCTCTTACAGTTTCTGTATATTGCCCCCCTTCCTCCCATTACTGGCAAAATTCCTGAGAGAATAACCTGTTCCACTCTTGTCTTCTTTAGCTTCCTCACTAGATGTCTGTACTTCTGAACTATCGCAGTTATTCCCTCCTTGTCTGCATTGTTTGTCCCAACGTGTACTAGTATAGACCCTCCCTTGCCATGCCCCAATACCTTCTCTACCCTTTCGGTCACATGCTCTATCCTAGCCCCCGGTAGACATACAACAACGTCCTTCCCCTCGTATATAGTCTTGTCTGTTTTTCTCAAAATTGAATCGCCCATAAACACTCTTTCTTTTCTCCTTGCCCCCTCAATCACTGCCTCGGAGTAGCTCCTCCGGTTTGCATATGTCTGGTTGTTGTCTTTTCCTCTTGTCGTCTTCTCTCCTGTCACATTCTCTTCCATTCCCTTCTTTCCTGTCGCGTTTTCTCTTGTCCCCTTTCCTCCTGTCATCTTCTCTTCTAGCACATTTACTCTCACTTCCTTTCGTCCGTTCTTCTTTCCTCCCATCACATTTTCTTCTCTCCTCTCCCGTCCCTTTTCCCCGGCTACCTCCTTCACTACGGCCACTTTCTCCCCTGTCACCTTCACGCCTGTCATGTTTTCTGTTTTTTGCTGAACACTGTCTTCTTCCATCAGTCTTCTGTCTCACAGTCTTACCAACTGCCTCTGTGGTATCTACCTCTTCACCACCTGTATCGCTGTCGTGTCTCACCTCGTTCTCTACAGTCTGACTACCTGCTGATCTATCCCCACTGGCCCGTTTTCTTTTCCTCTGCCGAACACTTTTCCTCCGTCCCTCTGTTTTCTCAATGTCTTGTTCCTTCACACCGGTCACCTTCCTTCCTCTCAGTCTCCGTGTCACAACTCTGCTCCTTCTGTGTTGTAGAATTCTCAACTCTCTCCGCGTCATCCCTCTCTGCTCCATCTATTTCTATGTTGAGTCTCGCCTCCATCTCCTTCACTATATCCGTCAACTTACACACCTCCTTCATCAGACATTCCACCCTCAAACACCCTATACACCGAAAGGTGAATCAGTCATCTTTGGTCTCTGCCCATGATTTTGGACAGCCAGACAACGCAAAATCCACCCAGCTCTGGCAGTCGTTGCAAACTAGGTGTCGTTTTGCCCTGAGTTGCCGCTTGCAAGGTGCCATATCAGAATTTATTTATGTTCAAAGTAGTTTTATGTAGTCTTTGAAAAGACTTTTCTGTGTACAATTTACACCAGATTGTTTAGGTTATAGTTAGTTATATTTGTTAACACACAGTGACACACCGTGCCTTACCTAGTTACGATGTCGATGACAATGTATTCAAGTTAGGCTTAGATACAAGGTAGTCTTTACAAAGACTGTTTCCTGTGTACTATTATACACTTTAAAAGATTGTTATTTCAGGTTTTAATTACTCATCTAACTACACCGATTATCTCAAATAACGCTATTCTATTGTCGTTCACGGTACGCTAACTTCGCCAGTGACGTACTTTGTAAACAACGTTCCGATTACATTAACGTCCCCAATTATCGCTCGCAAATAGCCTACTTTTAATCTACCCTAGATTACTCCCTCTAGCTAACTTTTAACAAAAAATATTGCTTAATATATATCTATAATTACGTTATGTTAACGTTTATATTAAAGGAAAACAAAAGGCAACGTTTTGGTGTTAAGCATCTAAAAGAGTTAATACAAACTAACAATTTCCAACTACAATCAAATTGTTAACGTCAGCGGTTTACCAGGAAAACATTTTTGAACACACAACTACCGAATTTCTATGGACTACGCCATTGTTAGAAGAAACCAATTTACCAATTAAACTATGTGCGCATGCGCTGTGACTGTGTAAATAAGATGGCTTTCCAATTCTTCGGAAGACAACAAAAACCAAATCGATTTCGAAGCAGCTGGTTACCGGTTTGAACCACAAAAACAAGGGCCTGTATTGGAAGATAGGGCAGAGGCGGGTGCCGGTGGGCACGAACAGGAAGGCCCACGGGCAGTAGAAATGTCGAGGCGCATACCATGCCGAGATGAAATTGACTGGTGTCGGTGTGGAAAATGCCGCAGCGATCTCCTTGTTCAAGAACAAGAACTGAATATGTCTGCTGCCAGGAGGCGGTTGCTACTCGACAGCAACGCTGTTGGTGAAGGTAATTATTAATCTGTTTAGTTTATTGTTTAAATAACCGATGAGCCTAAGTTCCGGGCTGCGTATGAACAGCAAGAGATGATCGCTCGGGCCGGGACAAGTCACTTGTCTTACATTTGCCATTTGGGATTGGTTGACGTTTAACTTAGTTAGATCTCACTCTCAGTGCCACTGGACTCAGTGTTTGAACTTTGACATGTCCATTTTCGAATACCACCCATGGCTGTACCTTCACTTTTTAAAAGAAATGTAGTTGAATGGTTCCATGATTCATATGAACCAAAATTGTACAGGGCAGAACTATGATAGAGTATGAACAATATTTGGCAGTACTACTTTTTAAACACATGGCAGGTAGATAGATTATTTTTAACTTTATGCATACTGCAATTTTTTGCCCAAAGTTTACATTGGCTCTTATGAATAAAATATACCTTGAACATTTTTCAGCCAGAGCCCCCATTTATTTTAGTGACAAAGAAAATGACCACCGTTTTGTGCAAATATTGACACATTTCAAAACGGCCTTCCTTAATCTGCATGATATATCTATGGACCCATGTATAATACTGGGATGAATACAGTTAGAGATCGTGATGCATTCTTTGTGATTTTTTTCAGAATAATAATCCATGTTTGCTTACCATTCGTGTAAAACTATTATTTAAAGGCTTAATTCTTTGTTACAGGTGGACTGCTGTGCATTACAAACAGCAGGGGATTTAGAATTATTTGTTTGGAGCAGGTGATGCTGCAGAATGGGAATTATGCCGTCCAACAAACAAGTATGTATATATGTGCATGCATTGTTACAAGACCAGTGAAATGTGTTGTTAAATATTTATTGAAATGTATTAATAATGAACACAATACAACATCATAGTAGCACTAGCAGTACAAATATATATAGATAATTTTATCAGCAATCTCATGCCTGATGCCCAAATTATTAACAATCTTCCAGGGAAATTACTTAGTGGACTTACCATACGTCATCTACCATCCACATGCAAGCAAATTCACATCATTGAACTGACTACCATTTGAACCTAACATCAAGAAAGATCATGTATTCAAAATTAACAAGTATGTCGCACTAATCCATGATGTAAACAATAACGGAATAAAATCAGAATAACATGCATTGAAATAGGTTGCAGAGGCTATGTATCTGAACCCAACAAATCTAAGACAACCTCCTTAAAATCTCTTGGAATAAAACCACCAACAAAACAACTAATTCAATCGTATGCTTGTCTAAACTAGCCCTGCTAACGCCATTCACCCTTTCTAAATGTAAAGACGAACCACACTGGTTTGACCCAAGAATGATTTAAATATGATGACCATCACCCGAATATGACAATAATTACAAAATAAAATTCCCCTCAACAGCAAGTAATCCTACATAAATGTGTTCATTTTCAATATGACTTACTTTAACCGTTAGTCATTATTTACCTTAGCCTGCTACGATATACTACTATACCTAGTTATTTACTGTTGTTTTTTGGAAGACATCACTAAGTGGGTAGATGAGGGATCACCAGTAGATATCGTCTACTTAGATTTCCAAAAAGCTTTCGACAAAGTACCACATCAAAGATTACTGCTGAAACTAAAGGCCCATGGCATAGGAAATGGTATAATAAACTGGATAGAACAATGGCTGATTGACAGAAGACAACGTGTAGTAGTTGATGGGGAGGCTTCAAACTGGAAATCGGTATTGAGTGGGGTACCACAGGGATCAGTATTAGGACCTATATTATTCTTAATATATATCAACGATTTGGATGATGAAATTACAAGCAAGGTGTTGAAATTTGCGGATGATACAAAAGTGTTTAGAAGGATTAAAAGTGATGGAGATAGACAGCATTTACAAGATGATCTTGACAGGTTGATCAAATGGTCTGAAAAGTGGCAAATGCTGTTCAATTTTGGGAAATGTAAATGCCTCCACACAGGACATGGGAACGAAGAGGTAGAATATACAATGGGGGTACTGTACTAAGTACTACTGTAAAAGAAAAGGACTTAGGGTTAACCATTAGTGCTGATATGAAGGTTTCAGAGCAGTGCGGAATTGCAGCTTCAAAGGGAAATCAAATCCTTGGATTAATTAGGCGAAACATAACGTATAAGGAAAAAGAGCTAATAATACCGCTGTACAAAACAATAGTTAGGCCTCATTTAGAATATTGTATTCAAGCGTGGAGGCCATATCGCAGGAAGGACATAGATATGCTAGAAAGAGTGCAGAGGAGAGCAACTAAAATGAAACCAAAACGGAGGGATCTTAGTTACGAAATATGCCTAAAAAAGTGTGGTTTAACAACACTAGAGACCAGGAGATTGAGAGGAGATCAGATAGAAGTGTTTAAAATATTGAATGGTTATGAAAATATTAATAGAAATATTTTATTCAATTAAGAAAGATAGGACTAGAGGACATGAAGTTACATTAGCAAAGGAGCAGAGTAGATTAGATATAAGAAAGTTTTCATTTTCACAAAGGACTGTAAATGAATGGAACAGATTATCTGCTGATTGTGTGGGTGCTAGTAGCGTGAATGTTTAAAAATAAAATCGACACATACCTCAGACGGGCGGGATACACATAGATAAATGGGTCGGACTCTCGATAAGCCAAAGGGCTTCCTTGTCCACCTGCCACCTAGAGTTAATTCTCTGGGTGGCAATCTTGTTAAATGTACTTGGGTTATCGTTTCACACTTTATTATATTCTACTGTATGAATGAAGTTATACTCTCTCACTACAGAACAAATTATAATGGTTCCACTTAAATTATCATAACGTATAGATACAATGTTTGTTGCACCATCATAATTTGTTCTGTAGTGCAAAATTATCAATATTTGCCCTATTCCAGATGAACACAGGTTTAATTGTAAATAATTTATATAAAGGAATGGTGTCGTTATAGAACCGATTTTTATATGTCATTTATCTACAATGCCAGATGTTTATTTGAGCCTAATTTATTTCAGGTCTCAGGTGGGATGCATACAGACAGTTTACCTGGTGGATCCATGGCAAGCTGGGACGAAGGGTACAGAGAGTTCTACCAGCATGCGCCAGCCATGGAATAAAATCAACGTTCCCTGCCCCTGATGGGGGACAACACGAGGGATACTACGCTGGACTTGAAAACTAAACATGTGACCTATGAAGGTATAGGTTGGTGGTGGCAGTATTTACTGTTTCTTTACAAATTGATTGACTCTTGCTGCCAGCAGATCCTCCTTCTCTGGTTTTGGGACATCTGCCCCAGTGACTGTGATCGCATGCAGTGTGATATTTCTTTATAAACACATCTGTCACTCGATCCGTGAGCATTTGTAGGTGGGTACGTGGGTTCACCTGCTGTGGTCTGTTATGCAGCACCCATTGCTTGCGTCTTTTGGACCACATGACAACAGTCTCAACAGGTCTGGGACGTGGTCGGTAGTTCCACGCCAGAGCAGACAGCATCAATCTAGCTTTCATTCCTACAGTGAAGAATAGTGCATGCAGTATTCTAATAAAATGTCTGCAAACAACTGGTGTAACACACCAGTCTATGTGTTGTTAGTAAGCTGCTGTTATTTACCTTACTAACTTTTTTCTTCTTAATTTCTGCATCTACTGTATATACAGTCACTGCGTTTTGATTTTATATTTCTTTAATAAAATTGGTGATAATGACACAAGTGCCCTTATTTATTTCATTACAGACAACTGCATTCTGGAATGTAATTATTACACGGAGATGTAATTGATTACACTCAAGTAACTGTACTCATAAATGTACACAGCAACTGATTATAAGGAATAGGTAGGGTGATACAGAATGGGCACTATCCATCTGTGGAGTATTCGCCCCCTCATATCTGACTAACTAAACTACTGAAAAGTTGGTCATCAGGAACTTTGACTATGTAACATTTCTGGTCCCATACATAAGTCGGTGGGCCACATATTAACACATAACATGTAAACAGCATTTACATTATCAGTTTTGGAAGTCTGAATAAACACATTTACTAATAAGGTAGTAGTCATGCTGGCTGGTACTTTTGAGTAGCCATCCTGAAAAAAACGAGTTGGGTGCCTATGAAATGCAGTAATTTCGAAAACTTATTATAATGTTAGTTATGCATAGGAGCTAATTTAGTGTATTTGGGATTCAAGTCGGTGACTGGAATTCACCTTACACTTCTTGGGTCGTGGTCCCTACTCATCGTCTACTGATTGCAAATCTAAAGGTTACTTGTTGCTTTGGACAGGCCTCAGGTATAAAATGAATACATATCAAGTTTGGTACTTACTCCAGCAACTGTGCGTCACTGTTGCATGTTGCACAATACCACCACAGATGGTTTGATATATTCTGTATCCAATGAAGGAGGTCCTCGCATCCCTTGCCTTGGACTTTCGCAGTAAACTTGCGGTTGATGCCTTTCCTCATGTGCCACATCATGTTGGTGATCGAGCTGAAATGCAAATTACAATTATTTATATTTATGATCCAAATTCAAGATATTCTCACAACTGTTACCTGTTTTTGCTGTTAATGTGCAAAAAACAAGTTAGTGAAGATGTGTGCACATGGTATATTATTAAAGATTTTTCTACAATATATGATTATTGAGTGATGCCAGTATTTTTATAATACAAACATGGTGTATCTGGTGAGCTCATTGATAACTATATTTGGATCACATAATTACTCCCAGAGATATCCTTCCAAATGCAGAATTTAATTTTTTTAGAAAATGGCCATCAAATGTGGCATAATGGATACACAATTACTTGATATTGACACCCTATATAGTGATATTCTTCGTCACATAAACAGTAGTCACACATAATGATATACTAAGTCCAATTATATAACATCATGACATAAATAATAGGCCAAACATTTCGATATATGACAATGTCTAATGCAATATTATTGAATGTAGAACGTATTTTTGTTCATTTAACACAAAATACAGTAAGTTTTGCAATGTTATTATAAACGACAATCATTCCAGCCCATGTTAATCCGTTACTGTAATATCGCTCACGCGACTTGATTGCCGTTAACTTTTGCTATTCGGCTATCTTCTAAAGACTAAAGTCTAAACTCTTTGTGGTACAATATAGTACATTCTGGTACTGTTCTGGCTTGCCTCCAGCATATCTTGCATCTCAAATGTCAACAGATTTTAATTGGATACCAAGTAACTCAGTACTAACCTTCTTGCGATCGATTTCTCGGCGGCGGCGCGTTTGACCGAAAATATGCGTCGCTTCGACGGCTGAGGTCCGTGACTAAATATCGTAGGCACTGCACCTGGCTTCAAACATCGACGTCGGCGACGTTTTGTCGGATCTTGTGTCATTAACTGACGATATGGATTTCCTTCGAAGCACGTTTCTTCAAAATGATCTGAACACAGTGCGTTGTATTTCGAAGGCTTCCAACCAGCCCGTCCATAGTTGTGAATCCACTATTTCACTTCTGGTTGTTTCAAAGGGAAACAAAAAAGACAGCTCATTATCCTTCGCTGTACTATTGTTACAACCGTATGTAGAGCAGTGTGGCATATTGCAAGTCACGTTTTCATTGTAAGCTCAACTTATACTAATATAACGAACCGCATCCCATGAACATGAACCAACTACGCGAACTACACAAGACAGTGTGTTGTACACGGCAAAAATAATGATGCTCGTTTATTGGTTGCTTTCGGCCAAATGAACGCGTCATCAGTAAGATGGCAGTCTACATGTTATCGCAGATTTCGTTAGAATCTTCCACTTTAAGACTACATTCCGAGTAAACTACTGAACTGACAATTTTGATTGTAGATGCAAATGGTTAGTTTGTGCTAACTCTTTTAGGTGCTCAACACCACAACGTTGCCTTTTGTTTTCCTTTAACTGTTCACACATTCCATCCCTGTATATGGAGAAAAGAATAGGGGAAAGTATTGCTCCCTATTTGACTCCGTTACATGCAGTAAACTGGGATGACATACTAGAGCCCCCATCTTACTTGAAGTTTTTGTTTAGTATACATATACAACAGCAGTCTTAATACCAGAGGTGATACCTTACGTTTTAGAAGTACTCTAAAAAGCTTACAATAATTGGCCATGTAAAATGCTTTGCTGGCATCTAACATGAATGCATACACATTACTGCCATTTGCATTATAATAACTGATTGTCTCCATCATAACATATATGTGCAGTGAGCAGTAGACATATTTGGTTTAAATCCAAATTGCAAATGCGATATTGCATGCGCACTTTGTTCCTTAGATAGTACAACAACATTAAACAGTTTGACAACAAGGCTGCCAAGAGTAATGGCTCTAAAATTGTCGGATGTACTTACTAATTGTTTCTTGTCTTTTGGTATAGGAACCGTAGACTAGCATTGAGTCGGGGGTAAAACCATGTATTAACATACTGTTAAAAATTAATGCTAACAGCACAAAGAGTGTTTTCGGACCATGTATAATATGATCAGAATTGAGACCCTCTTCACCATCCGACTTTCCCAGCTTCAGTCGCTGGACACCTTCGATAACCTCATCAATTGATAATATCATACGCAATATTTTCTTTAATCTGCTTGTTTATCTGAGTGCTATGCCGAAGTGTTTGCAGCCAAACGTGACGTATTCATACTGCAGACGTTCAGCATACAAAAATCGTCCATCTTTGATGCGTTTCTTCGCCTGTACAATAGTTCGCGAACCTGCTTTGTGTATTGGACCAACGTTTCTTGCTGGCATATGGCAAGGGCACTTTCAAACTCTCCCAAGACCGACATTGTTTTCCTAGCTGGAAGTCACCCATGCTGATAATGCAATCACCTAAAAGAGGAATGTAAAACGACTTGGCTTAATTATAAATTAACTGATCACCGTATTGTCCTCTACTAGTAGCAATACAAATAGTACAGTTACGTAAGTACTTCACTCAAAACAACTTTTCTAACCGTTTATTTGAGGAAATTTGATAGAATATGTCTTAAGAGATTTAGCACATACAGCTGTATATACCTTACGGCAGAATTTGATCAGGTTTTTGCTAAAACAGCAAAAAAACGTTTGGACGAGCCTAATATTCCATTTCTAATTTGCTGAGCTGGGCTCTGTGAATTACAATTCGTTTCTTGTTCGCAGAATGTGTGCGCCATAGCCAGTGGCGTAGACAGGATTTTGTATTGGAGGGGGTCCATCCGGCATTCAAGCAAGCAATGAGTAGCGGGATATGACACACGCACGCACACTCGCACGTGTGTGTGTGACGAGGCGCTGGCGTTCAACCAGTGTCTTCACAACAAACCCGTACCGCGGCGGCGGCGGCGTCGAGTGAGCTTCATAAAAATGTCCATGTCATGTGTAACGTTGTCGCTTATTAAAATTAATTAATTCACGATACGAAGTTCCGGCTACCCAGTGGAAAATCTAGATAAGCTACTTTGGCCGTAATGTGCAACTTTATCTTAGTCCAGTAACTAATCATCTTGCCGGGCAACTATCATTTTGCATCCTTGTGTTGATATATTAATAGGCATTAGCCATCAAGCACATTGTGAATGATGACATTTTCGTTGCCCTGTCACCTCTTGGGCTGCAGCCTGCTGGATGCTTATCACCTACCGCAGAAGCGTCGGATTCCTCCACTTTGGGTAACTCAATCCCATCTGAATGATGACAAATTTCTCTATAACCTATGAACCTTGTCACTCTATAAACCAGGCAACTAGTTATATATATCTACAGTCCCCTACCCTCGTAATTTTCCGGGATTGGGGGGCATGGCCCCTTGGCCCCCCCCCCACCCTCTGGCTACGCCACTAGCTATAGCGTAGTTCGCAGATTCCAGCTGGGCTGTGCGTCTATTTGTCCTCATTCACGCTTATTTTGGCCAGTCATTAAACAGACAGCGCTGCATCTTGCGACGTGTACTATACGATACTTCAGAGGACAATAACTGGAGAGGGTCGACAACTGGCCTGCCTAGTAACTTGTTCCTTCAACAATTCACAGTTTTGTAAAGAATATGATCCATTTCTGCACTGTAAACGATGTGAATGGATGAAGTATAGAAATTCATACATGTTGTCAACAAATAAACATTAAGCATGGTAATCTATCCAAAAACGTATATGTTATTACAACATTTACCTCGTGGCTTCCATCTTCGCTGGTTGGTCGGCTCTGCGCTGAAAGGCGCTATCTAATTGGTTGATCGCGGGCTCTGCAAATAAGATTTCATTTCTTATTCGGGGCCGGTTGTCATAAAGCGTACTTAAAGTTATGCAGTTACTTAGCGTGTTTGCATAAACTCATATGTTCGCTTATATTTAAAAAATATCACGTAATTTACTAAGACAATCATCTTAGCGTTAAGAACGTTCTTAGCCGCTTCATGAAACCGACCCGTCGTCAGTCGTTCTTTTACGTCCCAAATTGAGACGTGACCAACATTAACATAATCTCGAAGTCATGAGTCCCCAATGTTGAGAACCAGGTTTGTACACTATGCATGCGTGCGTGTGTCTGTGTGCGTGCGTGCGTCAACAGTTTGATGGTTGTGGTTTGATGTGTATGTTTCTATGTATTGGGCAGAGGTGGTGTGTATATGTGGGAATATGTGAGGGTGTGTGTGTGTGTGTGTGGGTGTACAGGTAGGCATATGGTGTCTCGAATTTACGTCGTTTTAGCTAACGTTATTTTTTGTGAGGTATCAATAGGCTTTATTGCTGCTACAATATACATTTTGCCGACAAGTCGCGTCACTATTCTGAAGACAAATTTATCAATTCTTTCTTTGATGTAATTATTTACTTATGCCTGTTTGCTCGCTGGGGGGGGGGGGCAATAGGCAATCGACCATGGTTCGCCACTGTGGTCCGTTTGATGCCATTTTCTTAATTTATCTGGCGATGTATCCTATCTGCTTTCTTTCGCTTTCCGTGTCTTTCTGTCGGGTGTTTCTTGGTCTTCCTCTTCTTCTCGTCCCTGGGGGGTTCCATGTAATTGCTTGTCGTGTGATGTGTGTTGTAGGTTTCCTACGTGTATCTCCTATCCACCTCCATGTCAAAAAGGTAAAGGTAAATTCTTATATAGCGCAGTATCCAGTCCCCAGGACTGCTCAAAGCGCTTTAATTGAACTTTACTACCTCCACCATCTCGACTTCTCTGGGAAGCATTTAGCCACACTACAATTAATGCGCGAAGACTATTCGTACACAAATATACACCACCGTCTATAGCCAGGTACTCATTCATAGAGCTAAAAGAACTGAATCAATGTAGAGTAAACGAACTTGCACAAGGTTCGACACCGTCGCACAGGAATCGAACCCGCGTTTTCTCAGTCGAGGATTCGGAGCTCTTATCGCTGCGCTACTGCGCTCCACTAATGGCAACTTCTTTTTCGTCTTCTACTGCTAGTTGTTTGGTCCATTCCCATAGGGTAATATTGGGCATCTTGTCTGACCACTTTAGGTGTAGGGTTCTGCGTAGGCATATGTTGATGAAAGTCTGTTATCTTTTTTAGTATTTTCTGTGTAATTAACCGTGTTTCCGAGCCATAGAGTAATACTGACTTGAAATTTCAGTTATATATCCTCAGTTTGGTGTTAATCTTTATTTGTTTTGCCTTCCAAATGTTTCTCAAAATGACCCGTGCGTGCGTGCGTGTTTGCGTGTATGTATGTGTTTGGTGTGTGTGTGTGCGTGCGTGCGTGCCTACGTGCATGCGTGCGTGCGTATGATACAGGTAGGCATATGGTGTCTTTCGAATTTATGTCGTTTTAGCTAACGTTGTGTTTTAGCGAAGTATCTGTAGGCGTTATTGCTAGTACAATATATTTTGCCGACGAGATACGTAACTATTCTGGGGACAAAGGTGTTATTTAATTGTTAGAGGTACCCGCATTATAATTGGAAAACACCCCTGCCCACAATATCTTCCTAAACGCATGCAACTATAATTGAGATTACTTTTACATGAGTGTGCCTGTGTATTGGTACCCGGTATGTTAAACTTTTCCTCCTAGATGATTTGCATAGCAGACACCAAAATGGATTCATGTTTTAAAACACGTCAACATACCTATAAGTACTGTAGACTATATTTAATAATAGATGTCTTTCTAACCGTATTTACGCAGACGTATAGTTCTAGGCGCCACACTTATGTAGAACACTTGGCAGACGGAATTAACGATGTGCAGGGTGAAACATATAACGAATTGTTAATTTTATTGACAACGAATAGGAAAACATTGTGACAAATAAAACATGGTCAGAAACGTATCAATGTTCAGTGATCAACTGAATATAAACAGAAGCACGGACGCCAACACAATTACAAAGACACTGTCCTACCTTCCGAGCCGGTTGTCCGGGATCAGCAGTCAGAATTTTCATCGGGCAGCTAGCTGGGTGGCGTCGTAAACGAGACTTTGGAAATTCAGCGTTGATGCTCCACCGTGTATCCTTTCAGGCTGGTGATTATATCAATGCTGGGTGGTAGTGGTGAATCCGAGCTCTGGATGCAATTAAGTTTCCCCACACTGCAATGAAGAAAGACGCTGGATAACCCACAGTGATATCGCCGGTGTTGGAGGTTCACGACAATCACACCCCAGATACCATAACATTTTCCGTCATGGGCCAAAGTTGGCAGAGAATGACAGCCTATAGCTTGGAATGCCAACCATGGGCCAATGTTGATAGGCCAATGATAGGCCAGGCATCGGAACTGCCATCGTTGGACCAACATTGGCCCGATCTTACCCCAATGTTGGCTGCCAACATTGGCGCAATATAGTAACATACATTGGGCCAATATTGGCCCGAGTTGGAAATGGTATTTGGGAAATCGCCAAGAATGAGAAACGACACGACACCGCAACAATTAACTCCAAAAACTACCCCATCGGCATCGCAAACATCTCCTACACTACCCCTCCTCCGCCACCGTGATAGTCTCCGACACAACCCCCTCCCCCAACCACGCAACAGGCCTATCAATTGGCGGTTTTGGTTAGCCTCAGGCGCCTCCCCCCAGTATTCACCAGTTCTGACATCCGTAGACCCTTTCATGTAGGCTATATGAATCAACTAATTTATTTCAATGGTATAAGAAATATATCTTTAAAGTTTCTATGGAAACACCTTTAGATATAAATTGCGTCGATGCGGTGCGTACTGCAAGGAATGTATCGATATTACAGTTTCTAGACGATCACACCTGACCACCTGGCTACTTAGCATAATCTACGTTTCTGTTAACGAAATTACGGGTAAGCAAAGTATGAAAACTATCGATGTCGTTCTTTGTGTATACATAGTCTACACTAAAGTCCACTTGGTTCTGTAATGCCCTTGCATTTCAAGGTGCATTCGGAGATCGTCTATCTTTTAAATATAAATTTCCAATGAATCAACATCCCGCATCTATGTCACTTTCCTGAACACCATTATAAACTTGTTTCACACATTATGCAAGTTAAAAAATTGGCGCAAAACACGAAACATTATATCCGCGGACTCTGACGTGCATTAAGATGTGGCAAGTTTGAATTGTGAGGGCCCCCCACCAAAAAACAAGGAGCTCTGGGCCCTGGAATAAACGTTGTTCTAACCTGATTACCCTGGATCTCGGGACCCTGGAATGATTTTTTTCTCATTTCAGTGAGCCCCCGGGAGCTCTGGTCCTTGTTTTTTCATCGGCGCTCCAGGAGCTACTGACCGTGGGGCACGTGACCCAGTCAGGGACGGATCCATAGAGAGTAGTCTAGGGAACTTTCAATTGTACCCCCCTTGAGGATCGCCAAAAAACCTCCACTGAACCAAATTCATATCGGATAGGCTGAGCCGGGGCTTCAGAATGACTCCGCTGTCGAGTTATCGCGGTGTCGCGAAGTCGCCACTCCGCCGTCGCGCTGTCGGATCTTGACATTGGAAGAGCTAGCGCGGGGGGTGTTATTGAAGATTTTTTTGCCAGAGCTTCAACACCACTCTGCCGTCGCGTTGTCGGATCATGACATCGGAATACGATTTCGGATCATGACAGCGGAATACGATGGGGGGATGCTGTTGAACATTTATTCACAATTTCTGAAGCTCTCCAAAAACCTTAGATTGCACCCTCTTGAGACTAACCTAAGCGGGGCCACATTCCAAAGTCTAGGTGGCACATAATGGGGGCACATTCCAAAGATGTATGGGGAACCCCACTCTAGCGAAGGCATAGCGAGACCAAAAGAGTAGCGGGCACGTGCCCCCAGGCCTCCCCTGCTGGGTCCGCCTATGTCAGTTATGGTAATTCGCAACCGGCGTCCCATGGCGCGCGAGGATGGACGCTTGTCGTGAATGTGCAACATAGAATTGGCGCATGCTTATACTGGCGCGACATTCATAGGAATTTGCGCACTGCGTAGCTACGAATTTTGGACACGCTGAAGTTTTGTGATATACTTGCTAGCGATATTATAGAGGAGGGAATTGCAATAGTCAAGTCTGCTGCTAACAAATGCTGTTGCAATATTTTAGCAACAGAAAATGACATATACCGGCAAATACGGCGAAGATCACGAATATGATAAATACAGCAGCGACATGATTGAGACATGTGAGTAGTATACAGGCGTGTTTCGACCTCAAACGCCTACTTATAAAAAATTATTTAATGACCACTAAACGTTTTCGGGCACCTACTTATAAAAACAAGATCAAAGGCTTTTTTTGACACTAATTAGTTTCGGGAACCGACTTATAAAAAACGTGATTGATGACCCTTGTAATGTGATACTAATTGGACACCTACTTATAAAAAACGTGATTGATTACCCCGAGATGCCACCTAGCGGTGAGTGCAGAGAGCCTTTTAGTTCGTCCCCTAGCGATCAACGCCGTACCTAGAGCGTGCTGACGTAAGCAATAATGCGTTTATCGCGCAAATATATAACCACGATAAAACCACTGTGTGCAGATTTCCCCCGTCAGCCCTATGTGAATGGCCCACTGTACCCTATGTTGACAGCAGCGATAAGACCTGCTGCTGCTCCAGTGGACTATGACCCCTGCATGACAGCATAGCTGGCTAACGGTGAACGTTCTGGTTGAAAGATTAAAACGAAACTAATGCGTTGTGCGTTTAAATACATCTAGTCGTGGGATTACAATGAAAACCAAATGCATAAATACACTAACGTTCAGTTGGTGATACTGTTCGTAGTAGGGATTATTTATGTAGTGGATACAGGCGCGTGAAAACGTGAGTAGTGACTGAAATATTTATTGCGTGAAGTATCGGAGCATTCGTCCGCGACCAGCGGGTCTCCTGGTATCGGGGGAATTGAAGCCATCTCGTTGGTAAAATTCAGGGGGTGGAATTGGTGTTTTCCACAGTCCATTGGGCTGTTTTACTAGGAACACTCTTGCGAGGTCGGGCGTGTCGTCGTCATCAGAGTCGTGGTGGCTGCTAGGTGTTGGCGTGATGGGATGATTCGTAGGAGGCGTGATTGCGTGATTGGAAGGAGCAGATGGATCGGTCTATGAAATAAAACCACAATACATGTTTAAACAAAGGGTGGTAAAATAAAATGAGAACCATGCATGCGTATTTACAATTGTTTAAATGATAAAATAAAATGAGAACCATGCATGCGTACTTACAATATGGTAAAATAAAATGAGAACTATGCATGCAGACTTACAACTGTTTAAACGGTAAAATAAAATGAGAACTATGCATGCAGACTTACAATTGTTTAAACGGTAAAATAAAATGATACATGCATGCGTACTTACAATTGTTTAAACGGTAAAATAAAATGAGGCATGCATGCATGCATGCGTACTTACAATTGTTTAAATGGTGAAATAAAATGAGACATGCGTACTTACAACTATTTAAACGGTAAAATAAAATGAGACATGCATGCATACGTACTTACAACTGTTTAAATAGTAAATTAAAATGAGAGACATGCATGCATGCACGTACACATGCATGCATGCATGTATGCATGCGTACTTACAACTATTTAAATGGTAAAAATAAAATGAGACATGCACGTACACATGCATGCATGCACGCGTACTTACAACAACTGTTTAAATAGTAAAATAAAATGAGAACCATGCATGCATGCTGCGTAAAAGCAGACTTACCGTTGTGTATGTGGCAACGTTGTTGTTGTTGTTGGTGTGTCCATGGTTGAAAGTACGGAGCAATGCAATTTAGCGTCGATTGCGCGTGTGTTCATAAGTGTGTATGAAATGCGCTCACCGTCAAACAGCGGTGGCGCATGACACTACGGCTTATCGTGATCGGAATGTAAATGGAGAACAAAGGATTTTTACAAACAATAAACGAAACGTTAAAAGCATGAAATTAAACGTTGTATACGATCACTGTGGGGTCAGGAAACATGAGATGCAGTGATATTAGAGAAATTCGCTGTAAAAGTCACATTTGACGATGGATGTACTGACGTGAACGCTAACTTTTTTTCCTAAAACAAATTCCTCGGTAGACTAGGCAGAATGTGTTAAGTGCACATGCACGTAAATGTGACATCTGTTGCGCGTGACTTATCGCGATTGGAATGTGAACGGAGAACAATTAATTTTTAAAAACAATAAACGAAACGTTAAAAGCATGAAAATAAACGTTGTATAGGTTCGGTGTGGAGTCAGGAAACGTGAGGTGCAGAGATATTAGAGAAATTCGATGTAAAGAGAGATTTAACGGTGAATGTACTGACGTGACCGGAAACTTTTTTCCGAAAACAAAATGCCTGGGATGTATGAAGTATGCATGCTGATAATTGAGTAAGATAACGGTATTAGTGTGAAGTGCGCATGCGCGTTATGTTGTAGACAATGACATTTCAAACACAATAAACGAAACGTTAAAAGCATGAAAATAAACGTTGTATAGGTTCGGTGTGGAGTCAGGAAACGTGAGGTGCAGTGATATTAGAGAAATTCGATGTAAAGAGAGATTTAACGGTGAATGTACTGACGTGACCGGAAACTTTTTTCCGAAAACAAAATGCCTGGGATGTATGAAGTATGCATGCTGATAATTGAGTAAGATAACGGTATTAGTGTGAAGTGCGCATGCGCGTTATTTGGAAAAGTATAAAACGGTTGAGAAAATGCGGATTTCTAGTGTAGTCTCCGTTGTAGGCGACGTTATCGATCATCATCAGGAAGAGGCGTTTCGGAATCGCACCCATGTACAAGTTCTCGTGCGTGTGCGATAGCGTTCCCGCCGTTATCAAGAACGATTTGCAGTCGACGCGGCGCATCGGAAACTTAGCCGTTCCCAACGTCCACGCTTTGATATGTCCCATCTGGACGTCCGGGTTCAACTTCACTTTTCGCACGTGCAGTCGTATCGCCTGCAGCACGACGCGCCACCCCGGTACGGCTTGCGCGCCCATGAGTGCGAAGGTGTCCTTCGAGCGCACCATCCGTACTTTCGAACCCTGGATGAGGAACTCGATAGGACCGCCGGCGTCGAGAGTCGTCAGCGGCTGGTAGACGGTCCACTGACTGCTCTCGACGCTCGTCTGCGTCACCGGCCCGCTGAACAGGTCCAGTTCGGCCTTCACGCCCTCGCACGTTGCGCCGTTCACGAACGTCATTGTTACTCGTCGTATATATCGTAATCCGTTCGACGCCGTCTCTTCCACCTACTGACGGCCGTCGCCGCTAGGCGCGGTCTCTTTATGCCGTTGCCGCCGCGGGGGCAACGCTGCTGCTGCTACGTTTTTTCTTCCTCTTCTTCTTCGGTGGCGGTGCCTGCGAATTCAAAAGGTCGTCGAAAAGATCGGAGCCGGCCTCCTTCGCGCGTCGTTTTATCGACTGTTTCAGATTGCCGCCGGCGACGACGTCGCGCGCCACGTGCATGCCGGTGTTGAGCGCACGTTTTCCCAACGCCAACGCGCCTCTCTTGATAAGCGGCATGGCGCTTCGAAACAGGCTCCCGAAGAGATTGCCCAGACCGTGACCTCGTTGCCCCCGACCACCGACGAAGACCGGCAGCTGACCGCCGACCTGACGAACGTAGTAGTCCACGTACAGGTTCTTCGACGGCATGTTAAAACAATTTCGATTTACAGTGTCTGAAGTGAAGCGTCGTCACCACCTTCCCCTGCTCAAATGGTATCGGTTGGCCGTGATCGTCTCTTATATCGACTTCGACCTCATCGAATTGATTCCGCAGCAGCTTCACGTATTGCACGCGGTCGAACGTTTCCGAAATAATGTCACCGTTCTCACCGCGGACGGCGATGTTTCGAAGGAGTGGCGCGTACACGTCACCGACGACGCGCGGTTCCACGAGATCCGTGTACACGTACAGGTTCTCGATGCCCGCCGACATATTCACCGTACTCGTACTCGTACGTGTACGCGACGGGCATGGTGTCGATGACGACCGCCGGCCCGGGACCATACAAGGAAGGACTCAGGATCGTGTTGCTATGGAAACCTAGCACGTACTTCAGACGGCTGCTATGAGGTATGATAAATTCGACACCCGGCGACATACGTAGCGTAAATCGGTTAGAGACGGCGCAGTATTCTAGCATGGCCTTGACCTTCTTGGTGCATAATTTATCTAGTGCCTCGTTGATCCTGTTGAACAACGTATAAACGTTGTTGTAGAATCCGTGAGGAATCGTGGTCTGACAATATATCAGCACGGTCGTGCCGTGTTCGTCTACCTGCGTGTAAACACCCGGATCACCCGTCGCGCAAGTCAGGTAGAAGTAGGCGTCCTTCTTTCTCACGTTGTACCACGTGTGCGGATACTGTACCGACACCGCTCCGCATTCCCACTCCCCCGACAGGTCGAAACGTCGCGGCAACGTCATGACGAAGCGCGACAACGTATTTTCGGGGTGACGCTTCATAGACGCGTTGCTCGGCAGCGTCAGGTAAAAGTCAGACGAGACCGCCATCGTGTTGTTGTCGACGTTCGCCGCCGCCGCCACCAACACTCATAGACGGACTCGGGAGCAGGTAACCGAGACAGCTGCTCAACAGCGCCGTCCACAGGTTGGAGTCACCTTGACCTTTCGTCAGATTGTACATACTAACGGCGATGACGAAGTACAGGACGACGACCTGACAGAGGAAAACGATTTCGGCCTTAAGGCATTCGTTGCCGCAGATTCGCCATGGAACGGGTTCGGCGGTGGTTGTGGTGGTAGCGTCGATGGAGTCCGCGTTCTCGTCGACGGAGTCCGCGTGCTCGGCGCGGACGTTCGTTCGACGATCGCCACTCGAGGTAGTTTCGTCGTCGTCGCTCATCGTCGCGCCACTGCGCTCTGTCGATACAGCAGGGAGCTTTATACGGTAAGAACGAAGATCCGTTGCATATTCCCGCCTCGTGCAGTCGCCAGCAGCCCGTGTGGCGCATCCAACGATTCACTCTCACCGCCGCCTCCTCGCTAGTAGTAGTCTTTTTATAGTTCCACAAGCGACTCGGCGTCGATCCAGCTGTTGAATGAGGCCGGATATCCGCTCCATTTTACGAGCGCCTGCGAACCACCGCCGCCGCGACGCCGACGACGCTGTAGAACCGCCTCCACGCGATACAGTTTGTCCTTCGGAACGACTACGCGCTGTAGTTCCGTTTCGTAGATGGCGCCCTCTACCGGCGTCCCGGCGTCGTCCTTCAGGCGATAAACGGGCGGTTCGGACGGGCGCACCTCTACGACGGTGAAGAGTTCCTCGCTCCAGTTAGCCATGTATCCTTTTTTGAATTGACCCCTCGTCTTGCTGATACGTACGCGATCTCCCACGCGAAGTTTCGGTTTTCGCCGTTGAACGCAACCGACGTCGCCACCCTCGTACATTCGTTGCCATACGGCCTCCTGATTCGTCGCGTCGACACTCGCCGGCGTCCTACCGATGCTTCGGTGGTAGGCGTTGTTGTACGATCGCACGAAATCCGGTAACGCCTCTACGTAGCGCAGCGTTTCGTGTTTCGTAAAATAGCGCCACATACGCGTCTTCAAAGTTCGATTAAACCGTTCCACGACGCTCGCTTTAGTCTCCTCGTTATGCGTCACGAAATGATGAACGCCGCGACTCTTTAGGAACGTTTGCAGGGGTCGGTTCAAAAACTCGCTCCCCTTATCGGTCTGCAGCGAGTTCGGCGTCTCGTTGTCGTCGCTCAGCAGGCGCTCGAAGGCCTCGACGAGCAACGGGCCAGACTTACTCTTCAACGGAACGCACCACGCCCACTTCGAAAACACATCGATCACCGTCAGTAGGTATGTTATACCGTCGTTGTGCGTTTTCAGTCTAGTCAAGTCGACCAGATATGCTTGCCACTGCTGGTTTCGACCGCCCACGATGACGCGACGTCGTTTGAAATGTCGTTTAACCGGTTTGTGTAGGGTATAGGCGTCCTGCGACGCTAGCCACCTCTCGACGGCCGGACGTCGGAGCTTCGACGCCCGGTGCAACGCGTCGACGCCTCCGTAACTTCCCTCCCGTTTCGGATCGAAGTAGACGTTATTCAGGTCGTCGTCGTCGTCGACGTCGTTTCGTTGCTGTCGAGGCTTTCGTTTTGGACGACGACGACTCCACCCGGACACCATGGCGACGACGACGATGATGATAAATGTACGATGATTATTATACACGTATAGAGAGCGATAAGCGCGATGGTGAAGCCGATGACCGTTATCGTGCGTCGTGACGGCATCACAACGTGTCCCACGCCGCGACGCCCAACGAAGAGGGTCGTTGTCTGCGTTTAGTTTCGCCTCGCATCCGACGACGTCTTCATTCCGGCGTCGCTGATTAACTAGACGTCGTCGGCATCATCGTCGCCTCTTCTAGTAGGTGCTTCTGTCGTCGCTCCATGTACGATCGATAGCGAGGGTTGCCCACGAATTCCATAGGGATATTCATATCCTTCATGTGCAATCCGAACTCTCGCCATCCTACGGGCGCTGTCGTCTTCGATCTCGTTCGCATAAGATCGTTCACTAGATCGACCATGTTACTCCCGGCGATCGTTTTACCGTCGTACACGAATTCACCGCGATCGTTCCATCGACACAACGGATCGGCTTTCATTTTTTCCATAAGCAGTCCCGTCTTCCCTTTCAACGTTTTCGGCATACTGGCTATGATTTCGCGCACTACGACCTCCGACGATGGTGGCGCCACCGTCGCCGCCGCCGCCCCCACCGCAGGCGTCTCGCCGCCGCTGCTGTTGACCACCGACAAGCGTACCGGTTGCGCCGCTCGAGCCGCCTCTATCGTATTGTACCGACTCAGCAGTTGATTGTACGACGCTACCTTTTCGCGTTCGGATGAATCCGAACGTTCTAGAATGTCCTTCATGTCGCTGTCCATGCTACTCAGCACACGTGATCGGGGCGTGCTCGACGACTGATCGACACGTGGCAGGAGGCTTTCCACCAATCGTGGGTCGACCAACGCCATCTTCTTCGCGTACTGCATCAATCACCCGCTGCCGATCACCTGTCTGAGCAGCGGAAGGAGAACGGTGCTCGCTAACGGTGCTAGCAGGGCCGTCAGAAAACCACCCGCACCCTTTTGCAAGATGACACGCTTCTGCTTAAGCACAACGTGTTTGTCGACGAGTTTACGCAGGTGATTCCTGTATTTCGCCAACACGCGTTTCTGTTTCGGCGACAACTTCACGTTCCCTTTCAGAATGTTGTACGCGCAATCGCACAGACTACAAATGAGACCGGCGTCCGCGTGGGCGAGCACGGCTTTTCGCAGATCGATGTTCCGCCTATGCCTCTCCAACAGCTGCAGGGCGACAATGTGTCTCTTCACTCGATTCATCGGTGCCGCCACCTTCGGTCGTCTCTTCGCTGCCACCGCGCGCCCCGTCATAGCGACTAATAAACGTACGCCCCGTCGTCCCTCTCTTCTTATAGGCCGCCGACACCACCACCACCGCCACCACCCTTCCGTACGTACACGTACTGAAGGCGATCGTCCGGAAATATGCACGTACGCAGGCGCATGTCCTTTTCCGTTTCCTATTTCAGATCCAGGAATAGATAGCCGTACGCCGACGACGTCGCGTCTTTGAAAGCCTCTATCATGTAGTTGACCTTTCCCGGGTACATCTGTTTCGCTAGGTGACCTACTTGACCGGCATCTCGGGGGCTCTTGAATAACACTATGTATTGAGCGTTCAGGTTGATTGTACGGTTTTCTTTCCCTTTCGGAAACATGTTCTGTCGCAGTTGTACGACCGACGTATTACAATGATGACTTTTTTTAGTAAATAGTACCGTCACCCGGCTATCGGTCTCCTCCAGGAGGTCGTCGAGTACTAGAAGCGTTCTCGCTTTACCGTCTAAACGTTTCGGATCCGGCAGGCCGTCTACGAACTCTATTTTTGAAGACATAGACGCGTAGCCGCTCTGCCACTGTCCGTAGCACCACAGGATTTTCTCCGGCGGCGGATCGATCATAGCGTCGTGACGTATCAAACGCTCGACGAACGTCGTCTTACCGCACCCCGTAGGACCGGCTACTATACACGTAAAAGGATGCTTCAACGACGGTCCGTTCAACTTTCACGACTGAACGACGAACACTTTTTTACGCGTCTTTATAAGCATCGCGCAACTTCATCAACAGTTTACCGAGCATGTTCTTCCCCACATCGCCCGCGATTCCGCTACCCCAGAAACCCTCCCTACTCACTACCCATTCCACCAATTCGGCGTCCCCGGTCGCCAACAGTGCAGCCTTCAAATCGCTCGATCCGACAAACTTCCTCCTCAACAACGTCTTCATACATCTCACCCTAACGTCGGTCCATTTGGTTCCCATTCTCTTTTTTCGAATGTCGTAACCGCGTCGTTTTTCTCTGCATAAGAGGTTCGCGAACTTTTGATTTCTTCGGCACATTCCACGTCGTCGTAGAATATTGCTTTCCTATACTGATAGGCGTGCTCGACGGATCGAAAGCCCCGACCGAACGCCGACACTCGACACAAATACATATTCGACAAGAACGACCGCGATCCACCAAACCTTATAGGTGACGACATCATACCGACTACCGATCACCCGCTACCGCCACCGCTTATATACTGTCACCACCGCTAGATAGAGGAACAAAAAAGTTGCGACTAGGGTTCAAACCCGGAATCTTTCGATCCCTAGGCGAACGCTCTCCTAAGAGAGCTATACCGTCGCCAACGATTATGCAGTGGTTTTACCCCGGTTATATTATAGCATCTCTGTACTCACCGCTAGGTGGCATCTCACATACAACGAATCTAAAAAGGGTCGACGAACGGATTCGGACCGGAAATCTTTCGATCCCTAGTCGAACACTCTCCCAGGAGAGCTAATCCGTTGTCGACGTTTATACAGTGGTTTTATCGTGGTTATATATTCGCGCGATAAACGCATTATTGCTTACGTCAGCACGCTCTAGGTACGGCGTTGATCGCTAGGGGACGAACTAAAAGGCTCTCTGCACTCACCGCTAGGTAGCATCTCGGGGTAATCAATCACGTTTTTTATAAGTAGGTGTCCAATTAGTATCACATTAGAAGGGTCATCAATCACGTTTTTTATAAGTAGGTTCCCGAAACTAATTAATGTCAAAAAAGCCTTTGATCTTTTTTTATAAGTAGGTGCCCGAAAACGTTTAGTGGTCATTAAATTCTTTTTTATAAGTAGGCGTTTGAGGTCGAAACACGCCTGTATACTACTCATGTGTTGTCGGAAATTGTTACTATCAAAGATGACTCCTAGATTCCGCACCGAGGTTGCTGGCGTGATACACTGATTCAAAATACGCGTAGAGAAAAACATCCAGTTTACTACGCTGCATTGGAGTACCAATAATGATCAATTCAGTTTTAATTGCATTAAATTTAAACTTGCTGTCATTCATCCAGTGGAAGATATCTTGGAGGCAATCAGTAAGTTGGTTAAGGGGGCGATTTGTATGCGAGGTAACCAACGAAATGTAGATCTGAGTATCATCAGCATAACGGCTTTCTTACAGGAGTAAGCAATGAATGCAAATAAGACGGTTGCTTACTGGACAGCGCCTGGTATGTAATGGTACAGATATTAAATATTATACTATATCGTACAGGAATCCAATGCAAAGACTTCAAAAGTAGTGCAGAAAAACGAGGAGATCTTGTAGCTACAGATGTTTTCTTCGTCTTTGTTTTCTTCTTCTTATTATTATTACTACATCGCTTTATTGTTGTTGCAGTAACCGGTCACGATGACTTCGACATGTGGACTATACGGGTTCAACAATGCGTGCGATACGGCAACAGGACTACGCCAGTATAGTAGGGAAAGACTCGATAACGACGAGAACATTTATTGAACAGACTTATCTCAAAACGGAAGTCGAGGCAAGAGAGCGTACAACAGGAACAAGGTATGGAATTAACCAACGCAATAATACAGGAAGCGGAAATGTGATACTTATCCAATATGACGTGACCACTTTCTTTTCTCCTTCACTAATCTAATAATTGCACATAAGCTTGTAAGGTTATAACGTGATAGTCCATATGACATACAAATATGTGGTTGAGTCAATATGGGCATATGTCACACAAAATATGCAGTAGAGTCAATAGGTCCATGGCACATGTATTATAACTCATAGTCTTGTAGATATGCAGATTTATTACGTCTGCGGATGGGCCGAGTGGGCCTCATGTTGTTACTGGGTGTGGTTGGTGGTTTCGGTAGCGCGGTTGTAGGGGCCTCAGGTGGCGCTGTGATCGTCAGTGGAGCCTCGGGCGGTGCTGCGATCACTCATGGGATTTCGGGTGGAGTTGCATTCGCTTCGACATCAGGCGGGGTGTCGTCTTCGTATGGCGGGACGTCTTCCGTGTCATCTCCATCCTCACGATGGCGCGTGGGTATTGTGGTCGACACATGACCGGGTACTAAATAGCACTCGGATAGTCGCACCTTGTATGATGAAGTGCGTAGTTGAGATCCGCTAAATTTGCGAATGTAGCACCTGCTATCTTCGATAGAGGTGACTAGATAGCGGTCTCGAGCTTGCGACTTATTGCGGTCGGATAGTACGTAAACCAAGTCACCGACATGAATTATCGGTACAGGCGCCTCTTTGCCGCGAGGAGCCTTCGACGTCTGGCTGTGTGCGTGATTTTGTAGGCGAGACTGATGTTGTTCAGCGATGATGGCACGATCTAAAATAGGCAAGCGCGTTGGAAAACTGGTCTCGTTGGAACCATATTTCGCGTGCCGATAGGCCGCGACCGCGGATTCTGGAGTTGAGTTGAGAGGTAGCAATTGCCAGTATAAGAGGTGACACCAGTCCCCCACCAGGCTCCTGTCGTAGCAGCTCATCTTCAACCTCTGACACAGCTTTCTCGGCTATGGGGTTTTTGTTAGAGTTTTTGATTCTCCCTATCTCCAAACGAATACCCAAACGTAGCAGAGTTGGGTCGTTCACGAGAGCGATGAACCCTGGGGCTGGATCCACGCGGATGATCGCAGGGGCCCGTCGAGGGGTCGAAACTCTGTGCAGAGTCGAGCGAGGCAGTCACGTAACGCGTCATGGCGTTCGCTCTCGATGATGCACGTAGAAGTGTATGAGCTAACGGTTTCGCGGACGACAAATTTGAGTTGTCGGTTACGCTTGATAACATCTGCTGCGAACGAAACACCAATCGCTTCGGGAGCGTCGGTCGTTGTTTGTTCGATGAGGTAGTCGGGATATGTTTCAGTGACATGCATGTATGGCATGCGTCGGTCACTCGCTCAATCGCGTTGTCGATGTCCAATGCGAAGAAGTTGCGACGAACTACGAGTTTGAGTTGGTGTTTTGATGGGTGGCTTAGCTTTAGGTGGATCGCTGTTAGTAAGCCATCTAACACTTGTCGTCGTGGAACTACGATAAGTTCTTTGGTTGGCGCGAATGGTATAACACTCATTTGGCATGACTGCAGAAGCCCTGGATTGGATGAGATCCTATATTAGCGGCAGAACACAATGTGTCTCGGTCGGCCTCGCAACTTCGTTTAATGCATATCTATGTTGCGGCGTGCCACAAGGATCTGTGTTGGGACCGTAACTGTACTGTATGTACACTAAACCAGTTGTCGATATAGTGAATAAAGTTAATCTTCGTTACCACTGTTATACAGACGACACACAAATATATTTATCCATCAAGCCTGACGAGAACTGGGCCAGTGAAAGGTCAGCCATTGAAGCCTGTGTGGCGGATGTTGGCGGGTGGATGAATAGAAACGTATTAAAACTGAACCAAGAAAAAAGCTAACTCATTGTGTTTTCATCCAAACACCGAGTTCATCAGGTGAACTACTTGTCCCTCATGATCGGAGGCAGACTACTACACGCTGTGCAATCCGTGAGAACTCTTAGAGTTATTATGCACAGCGGCTTGACAATGGAGAAACAGGTGAATGCGATCTCCAAGTGCTGTTTCTACCACATCCGAAATATTGGCAAAGTCAGACAATACATCACAAATGACGCCTGTAAGATTCCAGTCCAGGCACTGGTAACATCTCGCCTGGACTATGGAAACGCACTGCTGCAATGTTTTCCTCAGGTATTTTCCTGTTCGCCTAATCATCAGGACACGCAAGAGCGAACTACATTGGCTGTCAGTGAAATGCCGGCTCAGCTTGTCAACGGTCAGCGGTCAACACTTGTACGTATAAAGTGCTCAACGGATTGGCACCGGCATACATGAGTGACATTGTGCAGAAACATCAACCTACTCGTACCTTAAGATCAACGGAGAAATCACTTCTCGTCGTACCTGTACCTTATGGTGAACATTTTTTCAGGAGACACACGGCCATACTCTGGAACGACTTGCCTGAGAATTTTAAACGACTGAACACTCTCAGCTCTTTCAAGAGACATTTAAAAACACATCTCTTTAAACTGGCGTACGTACGACTGACGTGATCGAGTCACGCTCTCGTTTTAATGACATTAATATACTAATGATTTATTCGTAATGTTTTATTATTATTATAACTACAATTTATAAGTGTAATGTCTACGTATTTATTTGTTTAAGTCAAGTTTAAATAAATTTTTGTACACTATTTATTTTGTAAATAATCTATATTTTATAGTTTTATTTAATTTATGCTGCTTTTTGTAAAGCGTCAAGTGGATTCGGGCACTATATAAATTACGATATTATTATTATTATTAAATGACTGGTTGATTGCCTACGGTGCCTTTTTCGTCATTTGATGCATCATTTCGTAATAAAAACCCGGGAAACCAAAGAAGTGTCGTATTGTTTGTTTCACACAGTTGTGCAGTCAAAGGATGTCAGTTGATAAACAACGAATATACGCTAATTTTTAATACCTGTAGCTTATAGTCATAATCACACTCGCTAGATGCATTGCTGTAGGATATTTGCGTGGGACATGAAGTAAATTAGGCTGTTGCGGGACACGTGGGACGCGGTTGCGGCATTCAGAGCATCGGACTCTCAATCGAATCCTTTTGATACCATAACGAACATTGTGCAAGTTCGTTCACTCCACACTGTCCCAGTTCACTCAGCTGTATGAGTGAGAACAACGCGACTCCATTATGAGAAAGACGGATAATACACTAAGCGAGGGACGGACGTCATTGTTTGTCTACCGGATAGAACATGTGACTGAAAGGGTAGAGAAGGTATTGGGGCATGGCAAGGGAGGGTCTATATTAGAACACGTAGGAACAAATAATGCAGACAGGGAGGGAATAACTGGGATAGTACAGAAGTATAGTGAGGAAGCTAAAGAAGACAAGAGTTGAACAGATTATTCTCTCAGGAATTTTGCGAGTAATGGGAGGAAGGGGGCAACATATAGAAACTGCCAGAGGATGGCGATCAACGCACTAGTTGAACAGATGTGTGAAGAAAAGGGGGTGGGATTCACAGATTTATGGTGATACTTTGTTGGGAGGGAAGATATGTACACGAGAGATGACCTCCATCTTAGTGGAAGGGGGACAGCAGTTTTCTGAGAGAACCTGCTGCGATCTGTAGACAGTGGGACAGGTTGCATCTATTTAAACTAGATTCGCAGGGGGGACTCACAGAGAAGCCTGAAACTGGAGGCATAGATAAAGACAGCACAAATAAACCAGCAAAGAACAGTCTGGAAAATTCTTCTGAAGTTGGATATACATGTATTTGTTTAAATGCAAGGAGTATAGTAAACAAAAGAAATGAACTAAACATTATGGTAGAAGATATTGACCCTCACATATTAGGTATAACCGAATCACGGACCACCACCAATATATCAGATGCCAAATTGGGACTGACAGGATATGTAATGTTTAGGAAAGATAGAATAGGAAGAAAGGGAGGTGGAGTTATTTTATATATTAAAGAATCTATCCAGGCTGATAAAATAAAATTAGAAAGAGAAGCAGATTGCGAAGAAGCTGTTTGGTGTAACATAGTTACAGGAAACTCAACTTTAACAGTTTGGTTAGTTTATTGAAGTCCAAACATAAGCATAGAAGAGAATGAAAAAATACAAAACGCTATAAGGGAAGTAAGGAAACGGGACAGTATTATTATGGGGAATTTTAACCATGGACATATACAAAGGAAATGTGGTTATTTTATATATTAACTAATCTATCCAGGCTTATGAAATAAAATTAGAAAGAGAAGCACATTGCAAAGAAGCTGTACGGTGTAACATAGTTACAGGAAACTCAACGTTAACAGTTGGGTTAGTTTATCGAAGTCCAAACATAAGCATAGAAGAGAATGAAAAAATACAAAAAGCTATAAGGGAAGTAAGCAAACGGGACTGTATTATTATGGGGGGTTTTAACCATTGGCATATACAATGGAAATCTCTACAGAATATGGGGAGAGAGGACCACAAGTTTCTAGTTTTAGTACAAGATACTTTCCTTTCTCAACATGTGCTAGAACCAACCAAAGGTGAGAATGTGATAGACATAGTTTTGTCCTCACAGAATGAATTAGTTGACAATGTCTATATATGTGAGCCACTGGGGAGTAGTGATCACAACCAGATACATTTTTCCATCAAAGTAAACTCAGAAAAGAATAGTAAAAAGCAATATAGGAGAAATTTCCACAAAGGAAGGTATAAGGACATGAGGAAATATTTAGCAAAGATAGACTGGAATAACACATTGAAGGATCAGACAGCAACAGAATGCTGGAATATCTTAACGAGTGAAATTAAGTGCGTGGTCGATAAATTTGTACCTTTCAAAAAACAAGGGAAACGGTCCAAAAAAAAACACTTATCGAAAGAAGCCATTAGAAAAACTAAGTATGAACAAATAATGTAGAAGTCATATAGATGTAGTGGAAATGATGAAGACTACAACATTTGTAAACAAGCACTTAACCAAGCTACAACTGAAATTAGAAATTCAAAGAGAAGCTATGAAGAAAAATTAGCTAGTAATATAAAACCTGACAGCAAGAGTATTTATGCGTTCGAAGCAAACAGAAAGTTCAGGATTAGGTCGGTCCTCTAGAAGGTAGTGCTGGAAATATAATATCAGAGGGATTCTTAATGACAGAAGACCTGAATGAGTATTTTAATTCAGTGTTCAAGGGGCAGATTCAGACTATATAGGACAGTTTATTGTAACCCCGGAAATGGTAATTAAGAAAATAAGGGCTATGAAGGATAATAAATCACCTGGAGTGGATGGGATTCCGCCCAAACTACTATTGGAAATTGTAGAACAAATTAGCGTACCGCTTGCTACAGTTTTCAATTTGTCATTAGAAGAGGGAGTGGTTCCTTTAGAATGGAAAGAGGCAAACATTATACCGTTATTTAAAAAAGGTTCGAGAAACAAGTCAGAGAACTATAGACCAGTGAGTTTAAAATCAGTGATTTGCAAATTATTAGAAAGTCTAATTAAAGATCACATCGTGGATTTTCTTGTTAAACATAACTTCATAAACCCATCTGAACATGTTTTTTTTTAAACGAGGTCATGCTTAACAAATATGTTATGTTTTTTGGAAGACATCACTAAGTGGGTAGATGAGGGATCACTAGTAGATATCATCTACTTAGATTTTCAAAAAGCTTTCGACAAGGTACCACATCAAAGATTACTGCTTAAACAAAAGGCCCATGGCATAAGAAATAGTATAATAAACTGGATAAAAAAATGGCTGATTGACAGAAGACAACGTGTAGTAATTGATGGGGAGGCTTCAAACTGGAAATCGGTATTGAGTGGGGTACCACAGGGATCAGTACTAGGACCTACATTATTCTTGATGTATATTAATGATTTGGATGATGATATAACAAGTAATGTTTTGAAATTTGCGGATGACACAAAAGTTTTTACAAGGATTAAAAGTGATGGAGATAAAGAGCATTTATAAGATGATCTTGACAGGTTGATCAAATCGTCTGAAAAGTGGCAAATGCTGTTAAATTTTGGGAAATGCAAATGCCTCCACACAGGACATGGGAACGAAGATGTGGAGTATACAATGGGGGGTACTGTACTACGAAAGTTTCAGAGCAGTGCGAAATTGCAGATTCAAAGGGAAATCAAATCCTTGGATTAATTAGGCGAAATATAGCGTATAAAAAAAAGAACTAATAATACCACTGTACAAAACAATAGTGAGGCCTCATTTAGAATATTCTATACAAGCGTGGAGGCTATATCGCAAGAAGGACATAGATATGCTAGAAAGAATACAGAGGAGAGCGGCCAAAACTGAGGGATCTTACTTATGAAATTCGCCTAAAAGAATGTTTTTTAACAATACTAGAGACCAGGAGATTGAGAGGAGATCAGATAGAAGTGTTTAAAATACTGAATGGTTATGAAAATATTGATAGAACTATTTTTTTCTCAGTTTAAAAATATAGAAGGACTAGAGGACATGAAGTTACATTAGCAAGGAGCAGTAAAAATTATATATAAGAAAGTTTTCATTTTCACTAAGGACTGTAAATGAATGGAACAGATTATCTGCTGATTGTGTGGGTGCTAGTAGCGTTAATACGTTAAAAAATAAAATCGACACATACCTCAGAAGGGCTGGATACACATAGATAAAAGGGTCGGACTCTCGATAAGCCAAAGAGCTTCCTTGTCCACCTTCCACCTAGAGTTAATTCTCTGGGTGGCAATCTTGTTAAATCTTGTTAAAGCTGTCAGCACTTGTAGATTGGCATCTTTCTCGGTGGCATTACGAATGTCCTGGACAACATCTTCTCTCATGGGCAGATAGTTCACAGCGTGGATAGCTTCGAACTCAGTGGTCGGTTGTTCCTCTCTAGCTGGCAGGAATGCACGTGACATGGTGTCTGCGAGAAACATTTTCTTGCCCTCCGGGTACTTGACATCGATGGCATACGCAAGTGCACGTAGGAGTATGCCCTGCATACTTGTGACTATACTGTCCAGAAGTTTCTTTGTTATTGCTTCAAATGGCTTGTGGTCACTGTAGACCAGGATGGGTCGACCATAGGTGAACTGATGCCACTTCTCAAGAGCAAAAACGACGGCCAGCCTCTCTTTCTCTACAGCGGCATATCTGATCTATGTGTCAGTCAAAGCACGACTGGCGTTAGCAATTGGTCTTCCTTCATGAAGTAGTGCACATGTCAGGCCATGGTTGCTAGCATCACACTGAATGACCAGTTGTTTATTTAGGTCAAAGTAAACCAGAGTGGGTGCCTCCGCCATTAATTGTTTCAGTGTTGTGAAAGCTTTCTTCTGAGCATCTCCCCACATCCTGGCAACATCTCGTTATACAAGAGCAGCAATGGGACGGAATATATCAGTCAACTTGGGTATGTATCTCGCCAGGTAAGTTACTGTATCTCTTAGCCTCTCCACAGCTACTCTGTCACACGGACTCCTCATCTTCAGAACGGCTTCGTCCTTGGATGGGTAAGGTTTCAGACCATCAGGCCTAAGAACTGGGTTTCATTCTCATTGAAGCGACATTTCTCACGATTCAGTTTGATCCCATGTTCCTTGCATCTTTGGAGCAGCTTCTCGATCTTGACGCAGAGATCTGAGTAATCAGATCCATGGATGATAATATGATCAGCAACACAGTGAACATTCTCCAGCCCTTCCAGTGCTTGTTGCAGACGCTTTTGGAAATATTCACTGGTGACTTTCAAGCCGAAAGGTAGTCGTCGCCAACGATACCGTCCAAACGGTGTTGCGAAAGTAGTCAGTAGGCCAGATTCTTCATCCAGTTCGCAGTGTAGATATCCTTGTTGCAAGTCACACAGAGCAAATTTCTTGGAGTTCACAAACTTCGGAAGAATGTCGTCCAGCACAGGTAGTTTGTAGTGTTCACGCTTTAGGGCTAGGTTGAGAGGTCTGGGATCAATGCAGATCATGACAGCCCCAGAACGTTTCTTGGCCACAGACATTTGGTTCACCCAATCAGTGGGTTGGTCCACTTTGACAATGATACCAGTGTGCTCTAGTCGGTCTAGCTCATCTTTCACGGAACTGTTCAGTGATTCTGATAGGGTACGAGATTTCTTCACAAGTGTCAGTTCGTCATGATCCACCATGACATAGTTCACTTTGAATTTTGTAGCAGGATTTACGGTTTTAGCTCGGCATTTGCCGAGAGCTTCAGTCTTCACATTGTTCCACATCTTCATAGTGATTGGTTGTGGGCAGATATATTTCTCCTTCACGTACTTCTTGGGCAGTATGCTGACAATTGAAACACGGTCGACCTGCATCTTCACTGACTGCTTTTCGACCAGCATGTTGCACAAACTGGGACCGTCTTGTGAGGAGAGTCTTGATTACTGTGAACAGTCTTAGGGCTTTGTGCGAAGCCTCTGAAATGGTTTCGGCCCCTACACGCATCACACGTCTTGCCTCGTGCAGGGCAGAGATCTTTCTGCATGGGGTGCGTTTTACAGCAGAATTTGCATTTTCGCTGACTAGCAGTTTTTCTTTCACCGAATGTCGACTTGGTAGTGTAGCGTCTGTATCTTGTGTCAACTCGGTTCACTGCTTCTGTTTTATTCAGAATGTTGTATTGTTCTTCAGCCTCTTGCATGCACCGGCATATGTCTACTGTTCTGGGAAGATCAAATTTCGATTGTGAAATTAGTTTGTTGCGGATCTTGTCACTCCTTACACCGAGGATTATCCCGTCGACAATCAACTAGGCTCGCATACAGTTGCAAAACTCACAGTTTTTGCTAGATTTTTTAACACTGAGTAGTATTGTTCAAATGACGCGTTTTCCTGATTCCGGGTTAAACTTATACCTTTCAAAGAATGTTTTTACTTCGCCCAATATTATGGCAAGATAAGTTCGTAATATTTTCTGATGATTTCGCAGGCTTGACGCGTTCTTCTTCCATCAAATCCAAACCGTTGAAGACGCGTACAGCATCGTTTGCAATACAGTGTAGAAGAAGTGCCGTCATATATCTGTCTGGCTTAGTGTCGATTCCAGACACGATTAGATAGTTTACCCACAGTTGTTTCCACAACTTCCAGTTATCGACTTGATTGGTTTCCAGTTCCACCAACGCAGGTGGAGGAGAGCCGCTAGGCAAGTTCACACAGATGTGATTCTGAGACCGAGGATCATCGACATTTGGAGCAGCCACAGCCGGTGTCCCGATAGCTGTGAATGTAATGGAATCAGTTTAGGTGGAATTGGAATCAGTTGATGTAAATAAAAGCAGTGGAATCGGAATTGCTTTCAGTTTAATCGGAATTGCTTACTCAGTTTTTTTATTCCTTAAGCGCTATTGGGTTTATTTTAAGCAAAGTCAGGATGCTATGCTTTTTTAAATTAAAAACTACTTTGATACTCTTAAAATATACAAACATGTATAATTTTTTTTAATCAACCGATTCCAGTACCACCTAAACCTATTCCACTACTTTCACATTGACCCGATTCTGATTCCAATTGTTGGAACTGGAATCGTTTATGTGGATTCAACCACAGATCTGCTGTCAATAGCCCTATATTGTATAATCCTTGGGCATATTTAGAATATAAGCATATGTTAAATGGTTATTCAGCGATTATGTAATAATGTATCTAGTTCATTTTGACATCATTTGACATATAATATATGACACCGGAATCGGGGGGGGGGGCTTTAGTCCCTCAACATTGTTGGTGGGGTGCCGGAGACAGGATTAGCCCCCTATAATTTGGCAATAGGTGTAGCAGTTGGAGGGTTTTGGTCATCCTCAAGGGGGTGCTGTTTGATGATTTTGGTCAGCCTAAATGGGGTGTAATTGGAGGTTTTTGGTCAGTCTAAAGGGGTTGCAGTTCGAGGTTTGTGGTCAACCGTCAGTGGATTCAGTTGGAGGTTTTTTGTTAAGTTCAACAATTGTGAACATCATTACGAAAAATGTTTAATAGCACCACCACCCACCCACCCACCCCCGTCTTCCAATGTAAAGGTCCGATAGCGGAGTGGTGCTGATGAAGCTCCGGCTCAGCCCCCCTTCCCAATATTAACTTAGATCCGGCACCAGTGGACACAGTTTATATTGATCTTCCATCTTAAATGTGAAATCTATAGTAAAGGTTTACATGTGTACTATGCGTGGTAGTAGTTTTGTTGCCTATTACAAATTAGGGGAGACTGGGGCACCATGCACATAATATTTGTTTCAAATTCCTCAAGTGACCAAAACACAGTGTTGATAAAACTCATAAAATGGGATATATCGCATATTAAACTCCTCGATATTCCCTGTGGTTGGTTGATATATTTATATATTCCCCAAAAACTGAACAGTATTAAACTTGTCATGCATCAGTTAAAGGGAAACAAAACGACATCTTTTTGGGCCTATGCATTTACAAGAGTTATTATTAATTAACTTTTTGCAAGTACAATCAAAATTTTACGACAATAGTTAACTTATAAATTAAGTTATACGGCCAATAAAAAGCGCGTACACTACCCCATATTTAAAAGTGCAAAAGGTGCCCCTCTGGGCTTCCATCTGTTATGGTAATTTCTAAAACAAATAATGTTCAAGTAGAAAATATAGGTGAAATTTTCTTCTGGTAAATTAGACATAGTAAACATTAAAAATACATCATAATTACAATTGCAATTTGATTAAGTTGATATTGTAGATTATGAATACTATATACATGTGTCCTTTGAAAACAAAAGTTGCTCGAGGAACTTTATTATTTGCAAAGCGACCTCCGGCCAGTCACAATTATTGTAAAATTACATAGTGCTAAGTATAAATGATCACAACAACCAATGCATCATTTTTATTTTTGTAAAAACAGAGAAACTATGCATACTAGATAAAGCGTCCCCCTATATACATTACAATGCACAAGAAATGACCAGCAGTGACCTTATCTTCAAAAAATAGGAATACTTTATTCCATTTTGTTAATTTCGGTGGATTTTTATTCTGGTAATGTAGACAAGTAGTACGAATTAAAAAGTCCAATGTACATACTATTGCATTTTACTTGACGTTGACCCTAATTTCCTGTAGGCCCGTGATAACTGGATTATATTGACTAATTCCTTACGATTTAAAAATCACAAACGGGAAGTGCCGCACACCGCCCGATTGTCCAAGATTGCCAGTCAATGTCAGTCCTGCCGATTGAACATGTTCAATTGCCATGATTGCCTCCAACCCGACGTAAGACTGGGCAATCGTAGTCGTAAGCACACGCACACCGCCACAATTACGCACGATTGTCTACGCTACGACAGTAGTATGTAAGCGATTTTGGAGGGGTATCCTGAGGAGTTTAAGCGATATTAGGGAGGTTTCGAAAGCCGCCCCCCTGAGCAAATTGAGTAGTCACGTGACCTGCGCCTCTGAGCAAAGTGAGTAGTCACGTGACCTGCGCCTCCTAGCGGTGCGCCTCCTAGCGGAAAGAAGTGTACCTAAGCGTCCGTAGTGCCATCTAGCGACTCGGACTTTAAAACATACTCGGACTTAAAAACATGTGATGTATGTATGTATGTATGTATGAAGAATTAGTACTAAGTGAATAACTGGTAAAAACCAGTTTGAAACTTGATTAGGTTTTTAATGACACCCCCTAACGAGGAGTGTAGAGAGGGTGTGATTATTAGTTGTGTATGAATGTACGTGTATGTGAGGGGAGTGTAGAGAGGTTGTGTATGAATGTGCGTGTATGAAAGAACTAACGAATCACAAGAGTATACGAGTGCACACATATTTTATTGACGAATGATACAAGCGTATAATATGAAACCGTGTTTTATTAAGCGAAGTACACGAACATCAAGACTTGTGGATGAGTGAACACCACGACAGAGGTCGTGAGCTTAGGGGTCAATACGACCAAGCCAGTGGCTCGCGGGATGACGATGATGGTACGACTTACGGGTGAGTGAACACCGCGTCAGAGGTCGTGAGCTTACGGGTGTGTGACCACCGCGCCATAGGCTCGAATCGTTAATGACGATGATGATGATGATTATATCTGTTCGTTAATGAAACACGGTTATCGCAGTTGTTTAAGCCAATCGAATACGCGGCAATCGTTTGCTACCAGATCAGTGCCGAAACCTTTTACGAAATCCTTCATGACAAGTCCACGACATCGAAACATGAGATAAGCAACACAGTATTGTCTACAAACGTTAGACACGGGACTCTGCAGTCTCTTGGAATTATGAGTCCACGTTACACAATGTTTATTCAAGAAACGTCGAAACTCGACGTGCCGTGGCGGCAAGCCGTAAGAGCAGAAGTATTCGCCGCAACCGTTGGCGTCTACGTAGATCGCTATCCAATGTTCTCCGGGTTTACCCGTGTCGTGCGTGTTGCACACGAAGGCGACGGGGTAAGCGTCTATCTGGAGTTCGAGGAGTACGTCTTTGGGTACGATCCCGCGCATGACGACACGGGCGTGCGTATCGCGGGTGAGTAGACGGACGAGATGTATGGTTTCCATCAGTTGTCGTAGATGACGTTACGATTCCTGTCGATCTCCAGCACCTTCTCGAACTCGGCGTAGGCGACGACGTTCACAGTGGTTGTCAGCGCGTCGCGGAAACGAATCTCGACGCGCAAGTTGCCCTTTTGTACCAGATGGAAGCAGCAGTCGTCGCACGCATCGGGGGTGAGGTCCACGCCGAAGAAGGAGTAGCCGTGTCGGAAGTTGTAGCGAGTCAAGCCGTTTCCTTCGTCCTGCCACGCCTTACCCGTCGAGGTGAACAGGTTATGGTAGCACCTGACAAAGAGGTTGTTGTCGAAGTCGGGCTGGAAAGGTTTGGCGGGTATCTGTCGTCCGTCGACGTACACGGCGAAGAAGTTGATGTGGTTGTTTTTAGCGTGAAAGGGATTTTTGTCGTAGCATCCGTTGTAGGCGTCGTTATCGATGCAGCATAGCACGAGACGTTTCGGAATAGTACCAAGAAAGAGGTTCTCGCGCGTGAACGAACGGGTACCTGTGGGAATAGAGTAGACCTTGCATTCGACAGGTCGCAGCGGATACTTGGAGGTGGCCTTTTCGAGGGCTTTGATGTGTGCCATCTGGGTGACTTTCTTGACGAACATTGTAGCGTTGACGATCTGTATCTTGTAGGCGGGGTTGGCTCCACCAGCAATGAGCGCGAACGCATCCTTGCTGCGTACGAAACGCATCTTGAGCTCGACGCCGTTGATGAGGAGTTTATCCTGAAGCAAGAGGTCGAAGTGGACACGACCTATCATGTCGACCACACGACTCTGGGCGATCATGTGGCGTCTGGCGACGAACCCCGCGTTGGCTGTCGGATCGGCACCATCAACGACGACGGCGTCCATACGACCGGCCGTGTCCTTGTAACACATCTGACTCGTCAGTTGCGTCTCCTTGGCATCGTCACCGTAACTGAGCAGCATTTCTATGTAGGCGCGGTATGGGTACGTGTTGGTCGAGGGAGTCACGAGCGTTCCGTTCAGGTAGAAATCGACCTGACCGAACAGTGAATGGAGCCAGTTATTCACGGGAGCGACGGGATCGGCGGGGTCGAGATCACTTCCGTCGGCACGCGTCACCTTCGCCTGAACGTGTAGTTTCGTGTCGGCGAGATCCAGGTAATCGTCTCCCGAACCGGGTACGACGAATTCGATCGGTCCACCCGAGTCGAGCGATAACACCGGCTGGTGATGGACCGTGCGACTGTCGATGATGGCGGTCTGAGTCAGAGGTACGGTGAAGAGATCGAGTTCGCTCTTGAGTCCCTCACACGATAGTTTATGAACGAACGCCATCGTCGAATATATCGGGTTCACGACGTACCTTCGGTCTCTGCTGTTTTCTCCGACGTCTCGCTGGTGTACTGACTCGTTTCGCAGGGGGTGTGCGTCTTATACGCTTACGCGGTCGCACGCCAGGGGTCAAGAGATCACTCATCATATCTCTACCGGCAGTGGTGACGCGACGTTTGGCGGCCGTTCTGATGTTCTGTCCCGACAGGACGTCGTCGGCTATGCGTGCGCCGGTCGATAGAGCTCTCTTTCCCAACGCCACGGCTCCTCTCTTGACGAGCGGCATGACGCTACGCAGTAGACTTCCGAATAGACTTCCCAGTCCGTGTCCCCGTTGGTGTCGGGCACCCACGAAATAAGGAATCGCACCTCCCGCTTGACGATCGTAGTAGTCGGTGTAATTCATCTCTCTCTCTCCAGAACAGTGCCGTCCGTTGCCGTTGGAAATGAAGTGTCACCGTCACCTTACCAACCTCGAATGGCACGCGATATCCGGTGTCGTCTCTTATATATATCTCGATCGTACCAAACTCTTTGTAGAGCACGGGTACGTAGTGACTCTGGTCGAAGGTCTTCGATACGATGTCGCCATGGCGACCACTCACCGGGACGATGCGCAGCAGCGGCACGAGACTGTCACCAACAATTCGCGGTTCCACAACAACCGTATAGATGTAAAGCGAGTCGAGCCCTCGTTCCATGGTGATCACGGTGTCGGCTTCCGTGATCAATACCTTGAACTCGGGTGCATCGGGATCCTTCGGGAGATACTCTAGCGTAGCGGTGCGAAAGCCGAGAACGGCGGTCAGTATAGCAGCACGGAAGACGGTATTCGGTGCCATGTGCACCGATACCTTATGCGTAATGATGTTGTAGCTCAGTTTCACTCGTCCCTCTCCCACCACGTGACGTAGAGAGGCGTTAATGGCGAGGATCAGTGACCACGGATCTTTATAGTATCCGGTTCAGATTCGGATAGTCTTCGTGTGCAGGGACCGTGGGTCCTGCTCTTCGTCTATCGGTAGTGTCACAGCGAAACCCGCGTCGTCGTCTACGATGTTGTACCAACTGTGCGGGTACTGTACCTCCACCAGTCCGCACTCCCATTGTCCCCGTAGTAGGATACGTTTCGGTAGCGTCGTGATGTAGTGGATCAGCGTGTTGTCGTGGTGCGTGTGCATGGAAGCATTGCTGGGCAACGTGAGATAGAAATCACTCGGCTCCATGTTGTTGTTGTTTCAACGTCGGACTGGGTAGCAGGTAACCCAACGAACTGCTCAACAGGGCCGTCCACAGAGTCGGATCGTGGTGGCCGAACGTCAGGTTGTAGATGCTGACCAAGATGACCGTGTACAAGACGACGACCTGACACAGAAAGACGATCTCCTCTTTGGGACACGCGGTACCGAATATGTGCCACGGAGTCCTCTCTTTCTTTAGTTGTGGTGGTGGTGGTGGTGGTGGTAGAGTGTCGACGTCGTCTTCTTCTTCTTCTTCTTCTTCGTCGCTAACGGTGATCCGTGATGTTGTCTCGTCTGCCATACGTGGACGACTGACATCGCGACGGACGCACAATTAGTCTTTATAACCCGACGAGACCCTTGGCATCGATCCAGCTGTTGAATTTCGAAGGGTATCCGACCCATTTCACCAACACCTCCCGTCGCCTGCCTACCTTGCGACGCTGTACTATCGATTCCACGCGGTACAGTTTATCGACCGGAACCGTCACCTTGTGCATCTCCGGTTCGTAGAAGGTACCGTCCAGTATCTCTCCGAGATCGTCCGTTAGACGATAGACGGGTGGATCGGACGGATGCACTTCGCGTATCGTGAATAGTTCCTCTGTCCAATTCATCGTGTAGCCTTTATCGAACCGTCTCTTGACCTTGCTGATACGTATGCGATCCCCCACGTGGTACTTGGGTACACCCTTACCGTGATGACCACCGTACAGACGCTGCCACACCTCTTCCTGATTAGTCGCATCCACCTGCGACGGAGGCATCCCGATGCTGCGGTGAGGCGTGTCGTTGTACGTGCGCACCAGATCCGGAAGGATATCGATGTACCGCCACGCTTCTTTGTGTGTAAGGTATCGCCACATCCGCGACATTAGTGTGCGATTGAAGCGTTCCACGATGCTCGCCTTGATCTCCGCGTTGTAGGTGGAGAAGTGTTGGATACCGTACCTGTCCAATACACCCCGAACGCTACGGTTATAGAATTCCAGACCTCTATCGGTCTGCAACGACAGCGGCTGAATGTCGGTGAAGAGGCCGTTCAGCGCCTTCGACACAGACATCGCCGACTTGTTCTTCAGTGGAACGCATCGGGCGACTTTCGAGAAGACGTCGATCACCGTGAGCAGGAACGTTGTACCGTCGTTTTCTTTTTTCAGACTGGTCACGTCGACGAGATCGGCCTGCCACTGTTGATCCCGTCCTCCGACGACCGTGCGCCGACGCTTGAAACGAACTCTGACCGGTTTATGTAGTGTATAGGCGTTCTGTTCCGATAGCCATTGTTCGACGATTTTTCTCGGTACGCGCGGTACGGCGGTTCGTCGCAAAGACGCGATTCCGCCGTAACTACCCACCTTGGCGGGGTTGAAGTAGACGTCCTCCAGCTGTTTACGACGGCGCACCATGATGACGTACGTATGATATAAACGATGGTAATCCCGCACACAATGGGAAGTCCGGCGTAAGCAACACCGGTAAACAGACGTGTTAGACTGTCCCGTAGATCACACATTATGTCGGTGAATCGAGATGATGCGTCTCTTTTATTCGAGACGCTCCCATGTCTTACTAGTCGACGACGGTGGCGTAGGTAGAGTAGACGGGCTCATTCGAGATCGTCTCCGCGAGAGGGGTGTCCACTGCAGCTTTCGACGCGCTCTACCGAGCGATCGTGCGGCCGCCGCTTCTATGGTACGCTTCCTTTGTTCCTGTCGAATGGCCAGTCTCCTGGCCTCGTTACCCACCAACTCCATGGGCAGATTCATGTCGCCGAGTTGATGCGCAAACACCTGCCACCCCGTCGGAGAGCCGATGGTCTTGCGCTGACGCAACAAATCGTTCACGAGGTCCACCACGTTACTTCCGGGTACCGCTACGCCTTTGTTCATGAGCTCTCCGCGTGCATTCCACGCGACGTTTCGTTTCAGACGTTCCATCAGTCGTCTGGCTTTGGCCTGGAGCTGTTTGGGAACACTGTCGATGACTTCCGCTTCCACCCCCACCTCCGGTGGGGTCGGGTCCGTATTAGCCGCCACCGCCGCCGCCGCCGCCGTGACCACCGGGGTCGTGTCCTTGTTGACCGTTATCACGCGCATCGGTTCGCGCGTGCGTCGATCGGACAACGCGTTGTAGCGTTGCAACACTTGATTATACATGACGACCTTGTCACCGTCGGCGAGATCTTGTCTGTCGAGTATGACTTTCAACTCGTCGTCGAGTACCTGTACTTTGCGTCCTAGGGTATCCGTCGGTGCCGGTGCGCGTAGACTGTCCAACAGTCGCGGATCTACCAAGGCCATCTTCCGTGCGTGTTCCATCGTCGTCGTCTACTTGAGTAGCACCTGTTTTAGCAAGGGTAGAAAGACCGCACCGGCCAAAGGTGCCAGCAGTGCCGACAGGAAACCACCGGTCTGTCCCCCTCCGCCCTGGTTGTTACCCCGTAGCAAGATGCGACGTCTCCTCGCTGCAGGCGCGTCTCTCTGTGCCAAAGCACGCAGGTTTGTTTTGTACACGTTCAGAGCACGTCTCTGCGCGTCGGTCAAGGGCAAGTTCTTCTTCAATATGTTGTAGGCACACTCGGCTAGTGCACACAACAGATCGGCATCGGCGTTTCTGATGATGGCACGTCTCAATTTCGTGCTCTTGTACCTGTTTAGTGTCTGTATGTAGAGGATGTGTTTCTTCACGAGTTCGGACATGCTGTTGTCTTCACGAGCATGCTGCGACTGAAGGAACGAGGCGCTGCGCGGACGTCTTATACCTTGGGTTGGTACACGTACTGGACACTGTCGTCCGGAAGGACGCCCTTGCGCAGACGCATGTCGTCGAGCGTGCCCTGTTTCAGATCGACGAGGAGATAACCGTACGGGAGTGACGTGGCGTCTCGGAACGCTTCCTGTACAAACTTCAGGCGACCCGGATACATCTGTCGTGCCAAGTGTCCGATCTATGACGCGTCGCGAGGATTCTTGAAGATCACCATGTAGTGTGCGTTCAGACTGATCGTGCGACTCTCCTTGTTCTTCGGAAACAGGTTCTGTACGAGATACAGTACGGACGTGTTCTGGTGATGACTCTTTTTCGTGAACAAGTTCGTGACCCGTTCGTCCTTTTCTGCCATCAGATCATCGATGACCACGAGGTTACGCGTCGATGCGTCGAACGCGCCGCTCGGCAAGCCTTCCTCGAATCGTACCAGGTCGTTGTCAACGTAGGCACTCTGCCATATACCGTAACACCACGTGATCTTCTCTGGAGGTGGATCGATCATCATTGCGGCGTGACGTAGCAGACGCTTCACGAACGTTGTCTTACCGCATCCCGTCGGTCCCGCGATGATACAGGTGAACGGGTGTTTCCATCGCGTGTCCATCTAGTAGTCACCGGTGGCGTTCGACAATGTCGCGTTGACCACTGTGCTGTTAGTTGCGACGACGACATCTCCACCACACCAACGAAGGAAGGGTTCGCGGAACAAGACGTACAAGACGTACAGATACAGACCGAGTATTCCCACTAGTGCTACAGCTACAAGCGTTCATGTCCGTGACATGCTACGTTATGACTATCGATTGCGTGGCATCTGACTAAATAGTGTTATCTTTTTTTTTGTTTTCGTGTGTCTCCGCCTACTAACCGCGTGACAGCTAGAGGCGCCTATAACCCCAACTGACGTAGGGGCGCATTTCCTCATCGTGTCAGCAGTGGTTCGGCATTACACGTCCACCGGTCCCGTGGTGATTCCGTCTTCGTTGACCACGCGCTTGGCGTAGAAGTAGGTCAACGCCGCGCGTTCCTGGATGTACGTCAGCACGGACGAGTGATTGACCCGGAACCCGCGGTTCTTCCCACTTCCGCTGCGACGATTGGTCAACACGTCCAGGAACGCCTGCTTGTCGATGGTGTTGAGTCGTTTGTTCAGACCTTTGGTGCTGTATTTATTGACCGTACCCGAACATTAGTAGGTCTTGCTGCACAGACCCAGGAAACAGTCGCCGGCCCATTCGACCTTGAAGAGACCCGGTGTTCTCTTGTCGTACGCCTTGCGCTCCTTGCAACACGTCTCGTTGCCGTTCCACGGGCGACCGGCCAGGCGACAGCGCACGTAGTCGTTCTGATGATCGTCGCAACATTCGGACGGTAGCCATTCAGAGCGGTGACGATAGTAGTGGTCGCGCAGTGCAGGGGTCACGAGGTCGTCGACGGACTCACCGGCCAGAGCCAAATAGGCGCTGTCCGTATCGGTTTCGCAGTACTCGAACAGCGGACGATCCACGTACCTGACCATGAAGTCGTAGTAGAACTCCAACATGCGTAGTTTGGCCCACTGCAGCACGAAGAATCCCACGTGTGTGGGCAGTGCGTATTTGACGGTGCGCTTGTGCATTTCGATCTCGTATGCATAGGCAGCGACGACGTCGAGTTGACGGAAGCGACGATTGTTGATCGCAATCGATGCACTCTTCTCCGTGCAGTAGGTGACCTCGCGGTGCTTATCGACGTTTGTGATAAATTTCCCATAGGAAGAATTGCCCATAAGTTTGTTGGTATCCGCGATCACGGCCTTGTCGGGATGGGCGTCTCCTTCGCGAAGTGCGGTGGACACCGCCTCGCCGAATCGTCGGAAGCAGGCGACCGGTGTGTACTCGATGACCTGGTAGACGTGCGTCACCTCGAGTCCGTGCGCGAGGTACCATCGCAAGAGAGGTGTGGCGAGCAAGATCTTATCCCCGCGATAACTCCCGACGAGCATGCGACGCGGAGTTGCCATGATGTTGTGTTCTTCGGCGTAGCGACGCATGAACGGTCCGAGATCATCGCGGGTCAGGTGAATGTTCTTGAAGATGGGATGCATCTCGGCAAAGTGCGCGCGCAGGTCCTCCGGTACACGTATGTCGCACTGAATCATACCGAACACGCTACCGTTGCATACACCTGTCAGGATCTGTTGTGACGTCATTTTCCAGCGCACGTGTCGACGACGTTGGCGAACGTCCAGAAACTTTTTTACGCACGGATCGCGTCTCGTGACCTTCCACTCGCATTCCCACAACTCGACGACCCTCACAAAGTGTCGAAGATAGGCTGTGTTCTTTCGTGTTTCGGCGAGCAGTTGCGTCATGGGTTTCCCGTTGACCTCGTTGAACTCACGTCCGGTGCACGGACACCCGTGGTAGTAGCATCCGTGAAACTGATAGGCCGTCTTCGTTTCGCTGCACCAACCGTCCACCAACAGTTTACCGATGCGCTTCTCTCGACTGTTGGACTGGTGACGTATGGCGAGTCCCGTGCTTTCGGACTCCCACGTAAGCCATTCGACAGCCATGTGATCTGTGGGATGTGCCACTTCGGGTCGGAACTCCTTCTCTTCCCGTCGCCGCGTGTACCATCCAGTCGGCATCTCTTGTGATATCGACCACAGATACAATGCATTCGAATCGTAGCCCACAATGGACTGACTCTTTCGAGCCGCGTCACCGTAGTCGTTACGACGTATCTTCGTGACCCCCTTCTCGTGATGTCTGGTGAAGATGAGTGACGGCCCTCCGACGATGTTCTCTCTGATGAGTTGGCGGACGTCCTTGTTCGTCTCGTTGAAGAGCGTAAAGAACGTCCTCTCCGGTACGTAGGTGAACAGATAGGACAAGGTCAAACCAGGTATACTGATCCCTTGTTTGAACATGTCGAGACCGCGGTGTTGGTAGAAGTCGAACTGTTTGGCGATGGCCTCCAAGAACGGTACGACGTCTCTGTTGTTATACCAGACGAGAAAGTCTCGCAAATTCTCCATGTCGTTGTCTCGCCACACCTTCTGACATCGTGTGTAGTCGTCGTCGGATATACCTTCGTTCTTCAGACGACTGAAGAAGGCCTCTTTGGGAGGTAGAACGGTGTCGTCGAGTCTCTCCAAGCTGTCCATGTATTCGTACGGGAAGTGACCTTTCGTGACTGCACAACCGTACGCTTTCAGGTACTTGTCGTACGAGAATCCCGGGGCAATGTAATGAGTCATGTCGAGGAATTTGAGGTTGTCCGTCGATAGACACATAAACGTGTTGCCCCGTTTGATCACGTGAAACGTCCCCTCCTCCTCCTCCTCCTTCTCCTCCTCTCCGTCCTCTGTTGCTTTCTTTTCGGACAGGAAGTAGGGTACCAGGAACTGTTTGACGACGTTCAGATCGTACCTGCCCGAGTTGAAACCGATGACGGGCAACTGATGAAGCCAACCGTACAATTGCCCCATGAGAGTTTTGTAGGGATTGGTCGGTTGTCGCTGTGACTCGTTGTCCCCCGCCTCCTCCACGGCGGACGCTTCCTGTTCGTTCCACTTCCTGATAGCCTCTGTGAGCTCGTGTAGGATGCCCTCGTAACTGTCTACGATGACTTCGTAGGCTGCTTCGCTCATGTTCTGAAGGATGGTCATCATGTCGGCTACCAACTTGTTGCTGTCACCATCCGTGATGAGACATTGCACCTGTTCGAATCCGGGTACGTTACTCGCCAGGGACACACTCAACGGTACGTGACGAGCCACCCAGTGGACCTTGGCACTGTCCGACGGAAGCTGCGATGTATCGAACCAGGACTCGAAGCCGAAGGTGGCACGATACCGATAGTAGCGCAACCATTCGGCAACGTGAACGTTTTCGTCGTCCAACCGCTGGAAGACTGTCGGCGACGGATGGTAGACGCCACCGGCTCCATAGTGCATCGCCACATTTCCTACATCGATACGAATGACAGTACATGTTCACGTCTTGTATGTAGGAAAAGTGTGTCTCGTGAAGATTGATGTACATCGTTTCAGGATAGTGACACAAGGAACGGCGTACGAGTTCGGCAGTCGCCTTTCCACCTTCTTCCGGTTCGACGAGCGTGTAGACGCACACGTTGGTCTCAAAGGTGGTCTCGACGCGATAGAGATCGTCCATCGTCACCCCGTCAAAGTCTTTCATTGCCACCCCGTCATGGTCGTACTTCGCGTAGCGGGTTCCTGGTGGTATCGGTCGCATCCACGATGCAGAGCCAGACATCGGAAGAGACACAGATTGTCGGTGTACTTTGTCTTGTTGACGGAGTCTCTTTCCAATCCGATGACGGCTTTGATTCGTTTGATGTACCTCGGCAGTGTGATGTCCACACATCCTATCGGATGATGTACGATGTGATTGACGAAGAAGGTAACTTTCGTGACCACCTCACATACCCATTGACTGTCCGGCCGCTGATTGATGACCCACTGCAGCACGTCTGTTTCTCGGATACGTTCCAGAAGCGCATCAAAGTCTGCAGTGTTTGTGATCAGACACGGTTCGTCAAGGTAACGACCACAACAGTTACAGGACGAATGATAATAACTGTACCTGTTCGTGGTCTTGTTCCTTAACACAAACCCGTAACTAAGATTAATCTTAAACGCGTGTGTCTGTTCGCGGAACATGAGTTTCAGTGACGGTTCTAGGGCGCTCGTGTCCGGTGTCGACACTCTGTAATTGTACCTGGATTGCACGGGTCCTCTAGCCGTGTGGGTTCGGATGGTCGACCAGTGATCTCGGACGACGTCTCGTAGTTCCCTCGATAGAGTATCGGCGAAGGGGAGTCGGGGTGGCGGTTGTATCGGGTCGTCGTCGTCGTCGTCGTCGTCAGCGACACTCACACGTGGTCGCTCTGTGCGTCTCGCTCGTTTGCATAGGGGTGGGTCGTTCGCTTCCATACATACCGACTTCGCGACATTCACACGTGGTCGCTCTGTGCGTCTCGCTCGTTTGCGTAGGGGTGGGTCATTCGCTTCCATACATACCGACGTCATATGACGTAACAGGTTGTCACGTCTCGTGAACTCACGTGCACATCTCTCACAACGGTGCAGTGTATCGCTAGATGGCGCCACTCGTGGCGGTGATTTACTGTAGGTATGATCGTCGTGTGTTGTTGATGATGATGAATGTGTTTGCTCTATGTGACGTCGTATGTCGGCGTGTGTATCGAGCACGAGACCACAGTGACGACACGTGTGCTGTTTCATCGTCTACCTACAACTGAAGGATGGGAGATCCTTGTACGTGTCTATATATATCCTACACTGTGTGACGTCATAAGAGGCGTGACTTGTATGAGTGTGCGTGTATTTATTCGCCGATCGCAACGAGCTATGAAGGTGACAAGAACAACAGACACCGGAATCCTGGATTACATACCATCTTTATTCATGGAATATACAATAAAAGTGAAAGGTAAATAAAAGTGAGTACATGAAAGAAAAGCTAAGCACCTGCAGTAACAGACAAGCGGCGCCTATAACCCCAGCTATAGCGTAGGGGCGCATTTCCTCTTGTCGTCACTGCAGGCGCTTCTGGAGGCTATTCGATATGTAGGCGACGTGTTCGTCACGCGTGACATTCCGGGCGATCTCGTCGCAAATCGTGCGCACTGCCACGTGTAGGCTGCATCTCTGTGTCGCAAACAGTGTCCCCGCTAGGGACTCTATGTTTAGTTCCAGGTGTCTCACGCTATCGAACGGAGCCGAGTAGGCCCACGGGATCGTTGTGTCGGTTTTCGACCATATGATGTGGCCGTCGTATGCAAGGTCGAGTGTCGATGCGTCCCTCCTGAGCGTCTCGTACTCGGAGGCGGTCATGGTGACGTCATAGTCGTCATTCTCACATGTCATGTCCAGTGTGAATGATGTTGATGCTGCTTCGGTGGAGGTTGAGGGTGACACATTCTCACTTGTCATGTCCAGTGTGAATGATGTTGATACTGCTTCGGTGGAGGTTGAGGGTGACGTGGCTGCACATGTCATCTCCAGTAGTGGAGGTGAGTTGTGCTGCTGCTCGTGCTGCTGGATACGTAGAGCCTGTCGCAGCGGCATGGGGGTGTGGTGGCGGCGACGTTTTCGTGGCGCCCACTCTACCGGGTTCTGTGCGTACGACTGGCGAATGAGTTCCAGTCCGCTAGAGGGAGCATCGGTGGCCTGTTAGCAATACAACAACAACAACATTAGCAGGGTGTTTTTTCTTCCACCATTGCTATACCACGTGTACGCAGGATGGCTTGTACACGTGATACGATGTCACGTGACCACTCCGGTGTGCTCGCCATAAACCTGTAATGGTGCACTGCATATCTCAAATTGTCGTGGATCAGGTCACTACGCACCAGGTAGATGACGTTTGACTCACCTTCGAACAGGCGCCACAGTTCGTTGCTTATGAAACGAACGATAGCATCGCGTGCTACTGCGCACAGCTCGGTGAACCAGATCTGCCTTTCGTCCCCCGTGTCGTCTTGTTGGTCCCAGGGCAGTGCCTCCTTCGGTGTGAGTGGTTCGTCTTCCTTCTCATCCGACATGGTTATACCGCGGGTATGGAGACTCGCTTTCACCCGTGCTACGACATCACGAGCAAACCACGGTGTGCGCGCTACGCATACCAGCTCGGATACTACCATATCAAAGCTATTATATATACGCATGCGATCCACTTTGTACACGTCTTCGTGAACGTTCGAATAGCGACGACTCAGTGCATCGGCCGCCTGGCGAGAGCAAGCAGCGGTTATAGTGGCCATAAATAGACCGTCATCAATCATTTGGTCTGCACGCTTCTGAATGCCATTCACCTTCTCTACCGCCTCCTGTAATTCACTACGCCTCCGATCCTCGTCATGGTCAATATCAGCGGCCCAATCAGTATCAATATCACCATCATTAGCAATATCATCATCATTATCATCCTGATCACTAGACCAAGAACACGACCCCACATAGATGACACTTGCCTCATCATCATCATCAATGTCTTCAAACAGTCGGCGTTTCACCCCACGCACGCTATCAGACGATGGGATCGGTGTTGACCAAGGAGGAGTCTACAACACACGACAGAAGCAAGTGTCAAATACACACACATCATTCATTCATTCATCGCTGTCAGGTGGCGCCACATCATTCATTCGTCACTGTCAGGTGGCGCCTCTTCCGACTGGAATATTTCCAGTACGTCACTGTCAGGTGCCGCCTCTTCCGACTGGAATATTTCCAGTAAGTCCACAGGTGCCACCTCTTCCGACTGGATTATTTCCAGTGCAATCACGGTGTAGTTTCGATAGCCCTCCTTTGTCTCCTTTCTAATTGTCACCCTAGCCCGTTTGCCACGTAGGCCATTCAGTGCCTCGTAGCGTTCTTGGCCGGGTTTAAGCGCCATATAGTTGATTGCTGTCATTCTCCCCAAGACCCCCTGAACTATACGATCAAATCCTGTGACCCACACTTCATTCCCCTTGCGATCGGCGAAAAGCATACCCATAGCATACTTGTAAACAGGTTTACCCTTCTGACGGCCGTGTACAGCACATGTACTGACGCTATGGCGGTTCCCCTTCGTCATTTCAAGACGAAGGACTTTCCGATTACATATACGGCATGCCGGGTAGCATACATATTTATCTGTCAGAGCACATGTTACTAGTGTCAGCGGGCGAACAAATGCGTACGTTCCGTCACTTACTTGTTCGAGTTCTGACAGAAGCATTTCCTCGGATTTGACATTGGGCGTCGCCATCTTGTTGAGCAGTGAAGTGAAGTCGAGAGCGGCAGAGCAGTGAAGTGAAGTCGAGAGCGGCAGCAGCGAGTCGGAGAGAGAATGTTTGTCCTGTTGGATTTACCCTGGGTTTATATACATAATCATTCCCTCCAGGCATCGATCACGTGTACCGTAGACAATGACATCACGCGCCCCTGGGTGTTCGCGTCTTATCGGGCGCGTGACTTTATCTCTCGCTCTCCCGTACTCTGTCACCGTGTGGCTGACTGTCTGTTTTTTTAATGGACGCCTTAGCACTGCCTAACGAAGTCTCTCACCTGCATAAGAATCACACCGAGTATATTCTTACCTGCTTCGTTACGCTTTGAACTCTTACCCCAATACCCTTCCGCACTGGGTACATTCTCAATAAGTCGTGCGTCACCTGTAGCCAGCAAGCGTTGCCGTAGTTTAGAGGCACGAAACTTCACGGCTACTATAGCGTGCATCACGCCTCGACGTTGTGATAGCCATGTAGCAGTTCGATCCGGTGTCCACCGAATGTTTTTACTCCAGTATTTCGCCTGTATTCCGCTGCGTGCAGTCTGAATCTTTCTCGCTGTGTTCTCATCGTGAAAATGTCTGGCTTTTTTAAACTGATAGGCTGCTTCTGCACAAGAAAAGTCTTCGCCCCATATGTGTATATTACATGGATGGAAATTCGATAGGAAGTGACCAGCACCCCTGAATTGTATATCCAAGCTCTTGACCTCCATATGTTTCATCGCTGACCACTCACAGAGTTCTTTTCTCCCGTCTGTATTGTTAGCGTTCTGATAAGACGCATTGTCGTCTAGTCGCACTTCGTACATCATGCGCTTATCGCAGGGTCCTATGACTGATATCGGTTTACTACAGTGAAATTTTCCATAACGTCACATGGCTGGCTACATAACCAGGCATCAGTCACGTGACATCCCTAGATGATGATGTCATACGTCCCTGGGTCTTCAGCTTTTCATACACCGGTATTTTTCCACTCTACAGTGTGTCTTACAAGTTGCCTTCCTATCTGCGTGCATATGCTCTATCCTATATATACTAGCTCGTTTGTTACATTCTTCACATCATCTCATTCGCAACTATATCGTCGATACCTTGGGCCCAACTGTGCGCTGAATGGCGTGATCTCGAAATGTAAGTACTTTTATTATTATTATTATTAATATTATTCTTTGTTTCATTCGATAGATATCCTATACATATCATACTATAATCATCACAGTGTTCTTCACGTAAACTACCTGTGACGTCTCACCTCTATTATTCCTTATGCTTACGTTCGTTATGTGTCACGGTTATCTATATTACCTTTCAGGTCTGCCGGTGCCACCGATGCTGCTACCTGGAGTCTGACAGGAAGTGTCTCCAGCGACTCCAGTATTGAGGATACCTGGAGTCTGACAGGAAGTGTTGAGGATTGCACGTGAGTGTTCAACGATTACAACAATATTTTACTACCTTATTTATGTTTTCTCTTACCTCGTTTCTCATTCTCTCCAATGTATATACACAGTCTTTCTTATCTATGTGTATGCTGATCTCACTTGATCTCTTGTCGTTTCGACTAGGTATGCGGTGTTTGGTTACCGATCACGTCAGCAGACGTCTCCATTACGTATTGTATCATAGTCCGTTGATCTAGCTTGCCCTTTTATCGTATGTCGATTCCCTACGCGGTGTCTGGTTACATCACTGGCTTATTCCACCCGGCTGTACTTTGCATAATATAATTCATATATATATACAAAGTTTTCATATATGTTTCAGAGAGGAGGAGCACCGCGACAATCATTCGTTCTTGTTCTGCCATGTGCTACGCGAACTCCTGGCGACACGGACTCCCTTTGACGCGGACCCTGTTCCTTCCCTGGTGGAGGATGTTGTTGAAGATTGGGATGCCGAGATCGAACGCTAACAAACTATTCAACTGTGCTTTTTGCATGTTCACATGTTGTTGACGAACGCACATTATTAAAAACCTAATCAACTTTCAAACTGTTTTTTGTCGGTTATTCCCTTAGTACTAATTCTTCATACATACATACATACATACATACATACATACACACATACATACATCACATATTTTAAAGTTTCACTAATTCTTCATACATACATACATCACATGTAGGTACACTTCTTTCCACTAGGAGGCCCACTACATATGTCGGTTATTCCCTTAGTACTAATTCTTCATACATACATACATACATACATACATACATACATCACATGTAGGTACACTTCTTTCCACTAGGAGGCCATTATTAAAAACCTAATCAACTTTCAAACTGGTTTTTGTCGGTTATTCCCTTAATACTAATTCTTCATACATACATACATACACACACATACATACATCACATATTTTAAAGTTTCACTAATTCTTCATACATACATACATACATACATACATACATACATCACATGTAGGTACACTTCTTTCCGCTAGGAGGCGCAGGTCACGTGACTACTCACTTTGCTCAGAGGCGCAGGTCACGTGACTACTCACTTTGCTCAGGGGGCGGCTTTCGAAACCTCCCTAATATCGCTTAAACTCCTCAGGATACCCCTCCAAAATCGCTTACATACTACTTACGACGGTTGAGATGGCCGCAGCGAACAGTCGCCAGGTGTGCGGCGGGCTTTAGACGTCTAAAAAAGACGTTGTTTAGATGTCTTTTCTATGACGTCTAAAAACCGTAAAAGATGAGATGCAATTTACTCTTTCATTGGCTAACTAAATTCGACGTATTTTAGACGTCTAAAAAGACGTCTTTTAGACGTCAAAATAGACTTTTGCCCACTGGGATAGGCCTAATTGCAATTAAACAAATGTTCTTGGTAATGAGCAAATACTTTCATGGCTATCATGAAAGTTCCAGGTAATTATCAAATACTAGCATTGCTTTGATGCTTATCCAGAAATCGAGATGGAATTATCACCTCCAACAAGGGTGGTAGTGATAAATTGCGTTGATTATGTTTAACTAACTTCAAGTACAATAACTGTGGAGCGAGGCATTGTTTGTTTTGCGCCGACATCAATCGTGTTTCTCTCCTGCCAGTCCGTGTATGGATTTACTCAACGTTGGCAACGTGTCAATTCATTTGCGTGTTTCGGCTACTGCGAGCGTTATCAGTGCATTATCCAGAAATCGAGATGGAATTTATCACCTCCAACAAGGGTGGTAGGAAACTTGTGTACGAAGGCTATGCGTATGTGAAGCAGAAGAATCTGGCCAATGGTATGGAATCCTATGAGTGTGAGATGAGATGGTACCACAGCCAGTGCAAGGCCGACTCTGTGTCAGAGGTGATGACAAGATTGTTGATCGTTTCAACAACCACACACACGCTCCAAATTCTGGTCGTCCTGAGGCAATTAAGCTGCGACAAGCCATGAAGCGTCTTGCTGTAGACACTACGGAAACTCCTCAGCAGATAATCACTCAAGATTTACAGAACATAAACAACGAAGCCTCCGTTAAGTTATCAGCCATAAGGAACATGAGTCGATGTATTCCTCACAACCGCCAGGTTGCTAAAAACATATAGCCTGTTCTCCTGTATCGTGTTGACATTCAGATCCCTGACGAGTACAAGCATACACTAGCTGACCAGGACGTTCTGTTGTTTGACCGTGGGCCTGTTGACGATCGGATTCTTCTATTCTCTACGGATCGCAGTCTACACATTCTGGAGACTTCACCAGACTGGTTTTGTGATGGAATATTTAAAGTGGTGCCGAATGTGTTCTATCATTTGTTCACAATCCATGTTTGTGCCAACGGCCATACTGTGCCGTGTGTTTACGCTCTGCTTCCAAACAAGCAGCAGACCACATATGAAACTCTCTTTCGTGAACTCCATGCCCTAAATCCAGAACTCGCACCACGTAACATCATGATTGATTTCGAGGCCGCGACCAGGAACGCTCTTCACCATGTGTTCCATGATGCCACCATACAGCGTTGCTTTTATCACCTGTCACAAACCATCTACTGCAAGGTCCAGAGTGTGGGCCTTCAGGTTGAGTACCAAACCAACGCTGATCTCAGTCTCGGTATACGCATGATTGTTGCCCTCGCCTTTGTTCCCGTGGATGATGTGGTGGAGTCATTTGAGTCTCTGTCAGGCTCTCTCTCCGAGGCAGCTCAGCCAGTCCTCGACTACTTTGAAGATACGTACATTGGCCGTCAGCAACGTCGTGGCCGCCGCCCACCCTCCCTTCGATTAATCCATGTGGAATGTGAAGGATCGTGTGACTGAAGGACTGCCCCGCACCAACAACCATGTTGAAGGTTGGCACCGTCGGGTGCAAACATTGAATGAGGTGGTTATCACTCAGATGATTGTAGGTGATGCAGCCCCCCCCCCCACAGCGTGGCAAATACAAGGCCATCTGAGCACATCTGAGCACAGTCGTGACAGACTATCCAAATCGCCCTATCATGGAGTACCTCCGTGGGATTGCCCACAAAATTCAACTTAAACATTGCATTTGCTTGATTGCTTATACAATGGATTGCCCACAACATTCAATTTTAAACATAGCTTGTACAATGGATCTACTTGTTTGTGCTGTCAAATAAACAAGAACAAGAACAAGAAAGTTTTATTTAGACCCCAATTACAATATATATATAATATCAATTTAACGTAACATGAATAGGCAGGTATATTCTTATATATACAAATGCAGTGTAATTTCAAATTATGTGGGGTCTGTGATTCCTATTAAGACAATAACAGTCGCTCTCATGGGAACCACAATATTTTTTTTCAACTCAATTTTACCGAAGGAAGTGCAATATGCAGGAAAAAAAAGAAACCGAGATTGCTTGATTACATATATGCATGTATTGCAGTATTTATGATATGTTAAAATAAACAAATAATACTTGTCAATAGTACACATCAATATACTTATAAAAACACACATATGTATATGCACACATGCAATACCCATATGCTGATATATATATAATACATATCCATACATATATCACATACAATAATACCGTTTAATGAAGTTTGTATTGCATTCGCTTGCTTGCTTATGCAATGGATATACTTGTTTGTGCTGTCAAATGAAGTTTGTATTGCATTCGCTTGCATGATTATACAATGGATCTACTTGTTTGTGCTGTCAAATGAAGTTTGTATTGCATTCGCTTGCTTGCTTATACATTGGATCTGCTTGTTTGTGCTGTAAAATGAAGCTTGTATTGCATACGTTTGCTTGCTTATACAATGGATCTACTTGTTTGTGCTGTCAAATGAAGTTTGTATTGCATTCGCTTGCTTGCTTATACATTGGTTCTGCTTGTTTGTGCTGTCAAATGAAGCTTGTATTATATTCGTTTGCTTGCTTATACAATGGATCTACTTGTTTGTGCTGTCAAATGAAGTTTGTATTGCATTCGCTTCCTTGCTTATACAATTGAACTACTTATTTGTGCTGTCAAATGAAGTTTGTATTGCATTCGCTTGTTTGCTAATACAATGGATCTACTTGTTTGTGCTGTCAAATGAAGTTTGTATTGCATTCGCTTGCTTGCTTATACAATGGATCTACTTTTATTTGTGCTGTAAAATGAAATTTGTATTGTATTCGCTTGCTTGCTTATACAATGGATCTACTTATTTGTGCTGTCAAATGAAGTTTGTATTGCATTCGCTTGCTTGCTTATACAATGGATCTACTTGTTTGTTTGAGTTTCCCAACATATTAATCTTAGAATCACTATCGAAATCATTCATGTACAGCCCTCATATTTCATATCTACCGTCAAATTCATGCTTGACAATATCCCCATATTCCAGGGGGATATTGCCCTAGGTGGTGGGGCGGGTATTTGCGCTGTTCTCACGGGTGATGCAGTCGCGACTGGCGAAGTCAATTTCTAATTTGTCTCAGCTAACGTCCAAACTTCGCGTAGGAGATCTGCCAGGGCTAGTTTTGCATGGCAAACAGCCCTGGCTTGCGAGGATGGAATTCCCTACCAACAGCAATAGCCAACATCACAGAACCACATAAATTCACACAACCCTTACTTAATACACGACTAATAATCCAACTACCATACGCACCCAACCCTGACCGTAGACAGCTAATGAGTGTTAGCCAGCACTCAACCAAAACAAGACAAGACAAAGCTAAACCTCTCAACATCGTACTACTCTAGGCGGGAACATTTTGAATTCGGTGAATATTCAGAGTATGGTATAAAAGTGAAGGCAGTCGATGCGCACATCGATTACTGACAATGTCGTTAGATAGTGAAAGCGATGTTACAATGTACGAGCATTAATTACATAACGATCGATTGTATGTGTATAACTTGATTTTAAATTACTGTATTTAACTTCATGATTGGTACATTGTACATAGTTTAAATATATTTCATTTATGATGTTATGTTGTACTGACTAGTATTGAACCAATACTGAGCCCATACAACCAGAATTACATTTAATATGTGGCTGTGCAGGCTAATCTTGCAGGCATTGGGCTATTCTACTGATTTCATACAACACAAATGCATTTCATACTAATATTTATGTAATCAGCAGCACCCTCTGGCGCGCGAGGATGGTTGGAAGCGGAGTCGGTAGTATTGATGGAACCGGAATAAAAAATGGGCCAAGAGGTCCTGAAGTCCTTCGGACTTTAATAACATAGTACGAGTGGCTAAATTTATTGTGGTATTAATAGATGAGAAATTGAATTGAAAAGATCATGTATCAAATGTTAAATCTAAACTCTCAAAGGGTACTGCCATATTGTATAAGTTTAGTCAGCTGATAGACTCACAGTCTATGCATATCCTGTACTGCTCATTGCTCTTACCATAAATTAATTACTGTTCTGAAATATCCCTCCAATATCAATTCTATTGTCATGCTCCAAAAGAGAGCAATGAGATTGTTATATGGTGCATGTCATCTTGACCAAACAACCCCTGTATTTTACAGGTCGCAAACACTGAACTTTTTAGATCTTGTAAAATTCAAAACAGCTATATCCATGTTCAAGGCATACCATGTTATGTCACCTTAAATGTTAGAGCCATGTCTCTTTGTGTATATGGCATAAGTCTATGGAATTATCTGGATGTTAAACTTACTAACATTAAAACTGTGAGGTCATTCAGACACAGGTACAAGAAAACAATCGTAAATGAATACGTATGGTTTGTAGTAATTATTGAAACTGATTATGAAATATCTTAATCATATATTTTTTCATTTTATTATTTTGTACTAATCATATGTACGTGACTGTGTGAACTATAGTTTGATCATTTTTCATTATATGTGTATGCTTTTGGGATGTGTGCAATATTCACACATTCATCTTATAATTTATATAATGTAATTTACTATAACATATATGTTATGTCCTTCAGTTCGATCAGGTTTACTCAGATAAACAAAGATTCACCTTCCAAATTTATTATCTCAACGTCATCCATTTTATTCCATTCCCTGAATTCCCGGTTCCGGTACCGGTTCCCTTGCCGTACAAAGCAGAGTACTCGATCATCCGTACACACCGATTCAGCTACACGACATCACTCCTTTTCTTGGATATCAGAGGGATTCTTAATGGAAGAAGACTTGAATGAGTAATTTAGTTCAGTGTTTACAAGAGAAGATATTAGTTCACTGCCAGTACCAGAGGCTAATTTCAAGGGGGCAGATTCAGACTATTTAGGACAATTAATTGTAACCCCAGAAATGGTAGCTAAGAAAATAAGGGCTATGAAGGATAATAAATCACCTGGAGTGGATGGGATTCCGCCCAAACTACTATTGGAAATTGTAGAACAAATTAGCGTACCACTTGCAACAGTTTTCAATTTATCATTAGAAGAGGGAGTGGTTCCTTTAGAATGGAAAGAGGCAAACATACCGTTATTTAAAAAAGGTTCGAGAAACAAGTCAGAGAACTATAGACCAGTGAGTTTAACATCAGTGATTTGCAAATTATTAGAAAGACTAATTAAAGATCACATGGTGGATTTTCTTGTTAAACAAAACTTGATAAACCCATCCCAACATGGGTTTTTTAAGCGAGGTCATGCTTAACAAATATGTTATGTTTTTTGGAAGACATCACTAAGTCGGTAGATGAGGGATCACCAGTATATATCGTCTATATATAATATTTTCAAAAAGCTTTCGACAAAGTACCACATCAAAGATTACTGCTTAAACTAAAGGCCTATGGCATAGGAAATGGTATAATAAACTGGATAGAAAAATGGATGATTGACAGAAGACAATCTGTAGTAGTTGATGGGGAGGCGTCAAACTGGAAATCGGTATTGAGTGGGGTACCACAGGGATCAGTACTAGTACCTATAGTATTCTTAATATATATCAACGATTTGGATGATGAAATAACAATCAAGGTGTTGAAATTTGCGGATGATACAAAAGTGTTTACAAGGATTAAAAGTGATGGAAATAGACAACATTTACAAGATGATCTTGACAAGTTGATCAAATAGTCTGAAAAGTAACAAATGCTGTTCAATTTTGGGAAATGTAAATGCCTCCACGCAGGACATGGGAACGAAGAGGTAGAATATACAATGGGGGGTACTGTAGTAAGTACTACTGTAAAAGAAAAGGACTTAGGGTTAACCATTAGTGCTGATATGAAGGTTTCAGAGCAGTGCGGAATTGCAGCTTCAAAGGGAAATCAAATCCTTGGATGAATTAGGCGAAACATAACGTATAAGGAAAAAGAGCTAATAATACCGCTGTACAAAACAATAGTTAGGATTCATTTAGAATATTGTATTCAAGCGTGGAGGCCATATCGCAGTAAGGACATAGATATGCTAGAAAGATTGCAGAGGAGAGCAATTAAAATGATACAAAAACTGGGGGATTTTAGTTACGAAATACGCCTAAAAAATGCGGCTTAACAACAGCACGAGATTGAGAGGAGATCAGATAGAAGTGTTTAAAATAATGAATGGTTATGAAAATATTGATAGGAATATTTTTTATCAGTTAAGAAAGATAGAAGGACTAGAGGACATGAAGTTACATTAGCAAAGGAGCAGTGTAGATTAGATATAAGAAAGTTCTCGTTTTCACAAAGGACTGTAAATGAATGGAACAGATTATCTGCTGATTGTGTGGGTGCTAGTAGCGTGAATATGTTTAAAAATAAAATCGACACAAACCTCAGAAGGGCGGGATACACATACATAAAAGGATCGGACTCTCGATAGCCAAAGGGCTTCCTTGTCCAGCTGCCGCCTAGAGTTAATTCTCTGGATGGCAATTTTGTTAAATCTTGTTAAATTGCATGGGCACCTCGGAGACGCGAATTGCTTCATCGGCATTTTCGGAGCCTCAGTGGATGGTGCTGCAGCTGGCGCTTGTAGTATAGTCAACGCTTCTATCGCTCTCGGGTCGTTGTGGATGCTCTCAGTCTCGGGTTCCAGGAACTTCCGCACGTGACTAGTGTTGCGGGAATACCGGACCCCGTCATCAGCCTCAGTCACCAGACTATTCCCAGTGTTGCTGACAACAGTGAGTGGGTTCGGGCTGAAAGGAGTGCTCAGTGTGTTGGTTTTCTCCTGCTGAACCAGCACCCTGTCGCCCGTGTCTACCTTGGAGTAGCAAGCACCTCGTCGCGCATCCGTGTATATTTTTGACTTGCCCTTCATTTCGCTGTCTCTGTCTCGTAAGTCGTGATCTACCACAGGACTCGATCCAAGGTCGGGTAGCTTGCCTCGTAGCTTGCGATTGTACAGTAGCTCGGCTGGAGTTCGGCCAGTTGTGTTGTGTGGTAGACTACGGTACTGAGTCAGGTACTTTCGCAGCTCCTTCCTCCAGGGTTTCCCTTCAGGTAGTGCAATCCTAATACGTTTTAGCAGTGACGCATTCTGGCGCTCTACTTCACCGTTCACCTGTGCCCATTTTGCAGTTACCCTCGGGTGCGTGATTTTGTTTTCAGCGCAGTATTCTTCAAACTCTTTTTACCTGAATTGTGGACCGTTGTCAGATTTTATGGTAACTGGCAAACCGTCAAGGCTGTCAATCACCTTTTTTTTCGGCCGTAGTTGATTGCAGAACATCGACCTCGTAGTATCTGGTAAAATAGTCCACTACCACTAGCAGAGAATGGCCTGATGGGAGCAGCCTAATCAAATCGGTTGCGACATCTATCCATGGACCGTTAGGTAGTGGAGTCAGATTCAACGGTTCCGCCGGATCTGGCCTCGCCACCAACTGACATCCATAGCATGTTCGGCAGTGTCGCTCCGTCTCTCGATCCATTGCCTGCCACCAAACTTTGCTGCGTAGCATCGTCTTAGTCCCAACGACACCCAAGTGACCTTCATGCGCAAGTGCTAGAGCTGCTGATCTCAGTTTGGATGGCAACACAATTCGCGTGCCACGCAGAACCAACTGGCCATTAACACACAGTTCACTTGCAATTGGCATATATGCTCGATATTTTCCGAAGTTGCATGTGTCTACTGCGTCTCTCACATTTTGTAGCTCCTCGTCATTTGCAGAAGCTTCCTCTACTTCACGCGTCGACATCGCTCTCGGGGTTGCACTAACCGCAGCGAACCTCACGTAATCATCAGCTTCATGTGCTTTGTCTGCTTGCCCACTATTGCCGCCAATCCTACGGGACAGACGATTAGCAATGTCCTGTGGTCCAGGGACGTGCACGACACGAAAGTCGTACGGTTGTAGCCGTAGCATCCACAGTTCTACTCGAGCATACGGCTTGGAGCGCGAACTGTATATTGCCTCCAATGGCTTGTGATCAGTGACCAGGTCAAACCTCATACTATAAACGTAGGCATGAAACCTTTCACAAGCTCAGATCAACGCCAACGCTTCCTTTTCTGTCTGCGAGTATCTCTGTTCAAATCCGGTTAGTCCTCTACTAGCGTGACACACCGGAACCAGATTGTCACCCTGTTTTTTAACGAGAACTGCACCAAGTCCAACAGGACCTGCATCCGCGATAACCTGCGTAGGCGCGTTTTTGTCGAAGTATGTCAGTGTGATCGCTTCTGCAATGCTCTCCTTGAGTAGTTTGAAAGCACGCTTTTGTCCTTCTCCAAATACAAACGGTTCGTGTTTTTTGGTGAGTTTCCTCAGTGGCTCGGACACCGACGAGAATTGCAGGATGAACCTGCTGCTGTAGCATACGAGTCCCAGGAAACTGCGTGTCTCTGATGCATTTTTCTGGTTCCCGCGCTTCCACCACTGCTTTGACTCGATCTTCTGTAGTCGTTGGTTGAGCGTCTCTCCATCCGTGAATGACGATATCGTCACTGATGTTTTCGACATCCTCAATACCAGCAAGGGCAGTTGCTACCCCATGCTGATATTGCTCGCTAGCAGATGACACACCGAACTACAAGCGCTTATATCTGTAGAGCCCAAAGTGTGTGACAAATGTGGTGATGTCTCTGCTTTACTGTGACAGTTCCAACTGGTGGTAACCCCACTTGAGATCCACATTGCTGAACACTTTAGACCCATTCATGTTCTGCAGCAACAATTACTACAAGATGTACCCATGGGGTGGGGCCGACGACTTCCTCGATGATATCATGTGCCATCAACTCTCTGATCTTATCATCAACCTTGTTCCGCAGGTTGAAGGGAATGCGTCTTAGGGGCTAAGCAACCGGTTTGACCTCAGGGTCGATGTGTAGGCTGATCTGCCTGCTCTTCAATTTCCCGATCCCCTCGAACACCTCTGGGTAGTCCACACGCGACCACAGTCCTCGTTCACAGATGGGTCGGTGCATAATTATACATTTCCGACGACTTCAGCAATTTCGACGTCGAGATTTCGTCAGCGGCATATAATTGAGCACACATATGAAACAATTTGCCTTGCATCTGCCTGTAGCGTTTCCTCTGACGCCGCATGAGTGGTAACTTGTAGCGTTTCATCGCGTTATAGAGTGGTAGTGTTTTATTAATTTATAGTACATCAACAATGGGGTAGCAACTTGTAAAGCGTATATTGTTGTTTGTTGTCACCTTGTGCACTAAGACAGTATCAACAAGATTTAACAAGATTGCCACCCAGAGAATTAACTCTAGGTGGCAGGTGGACAAGGAAGCCCTTTGGCTTATCGAGAGTCCGACCCTTTTATTTATGTGTATCCCGCCCGTCAGAGGTATGTGCCGATTTTAATTTTTAAACATATTCACGCTAATAGCACCCTCACAATCAGCAGATAATCTGTTCCATTCATTTACAGTCCTTTGTAAAAATGAAAACTTTCTTATATCTAATCTACACTGCTCCTTTGCTAATGTAACTTCATGTCCTCTAGTCCATATATCTTTCTTAACTGAAAAAAATATATTTCTATCAATATTTTCATAACCATTCAATATTTAAACACTTCTATCTAATCTACTCTGCTCCTTTGCTAATGTAACTTCATGTCCTCTAGTCCTTTTATCTTTCTTAATTGAAAAACATATATTTCTATAAATATTTTCATAACCATTCAATATTTTAAACACTTCTATCTGATCTCCTCTCAATCTCCTGGTCTCTAGTGTTGTTAAACCGCATTTTTAGGCGTATTTCTTAACTAAGATCCCTAAGTTTTTGTATCATTTTAGTTGCTCTCCTCTGCTCTCTTTCTAGCATATATATGTCCTTCCTGCGATATGGCCTCCACGCTTGAATACAATATTCTAAATGAGGCCTAACTATTGTTTTGTACAGCGGTATTATTAGCTCTTTTTCCTTATACATTATGTTTCGCCTAATTAATCCAAGGATTTGATTTTCCTTTGAAGCTGCAATTCCGCACTGCTCTGAAACCTTCATATCAGCACTAATGGTTAATCCTAAGTCCGTTTCTTTTACAGTAGTACTTAGTACAATACCCCCGATTGTATATTCTACCTCTTCGTTCCCATGTCCTGTGTGAAGGCATTTACATTTCCCAAAATTGAACAGCATTTGCCACTTTTCAGACCATTTGATCAACCTGTCAAGATCATCTTGTAAATGCTGTCTATCTCCATCACTTTTAATCCTTCTAAACACTTTTGTATCATCCGCAAATTTCAACACCTTGTTTGTTATTTCATCATCCAAATCGTTGATATATATTAAGAATAATATAGGTCCTAATACTAATCTCTGTGGTACCCCACTCAATATCGATTTCCAGTTTGAAGCCTCCCCGTCAACTACTACACGTTGTCTTCTGTCAATCAGCCATTGTTTTATCCAGTTTATTATACGATTTCCTATGCCTTGGGCCTTTAGTTTCAGCAGTAATCTTTGATGTGGTACTTTGTCGAAAGCTTTTTGAAAATCTAAGTAGACGATATCTACTGGTGATCCCTCATCTGTCAACTTAGTGATGTCTTCCAAAACACACTACATATTTGTTAAGCATGACCTCGCTTTAAATAAACCATGTTGAGATGGGTTTATCAAGTTTTGTTTAACAAGAAAATCCACCATGTGATCTTTAATTAGTCTTTCCAATAATTTGCAAATCACTGATATTAAACTCACTGGTCTATAGTTCTCTGACTTGTTTCTCGAACCTTTTTTAAATAACGGTATAATGTTTGCCTCTTTCCATTCTAAAGGAACTACTTCCTCTTCTAATGACAAATTGAAAACTGTTGCAAGCGGTTCGCTAATTTGTTGTACAATTTCCAGTATTAGTTTGGGCGGAATCCCATCCATTCCAGGTGATTTATTATCCTTCATAGCCCTTATTTTCTTAGCTACCATTTCTGCGGTTACAATTAATTGTCCTAAATAGTCTGAATCTGCCCCCTTGAACTTAGCCTCTAATACTGGCAGTGAAATATATATCTTCTCTGCTAAACACTGAACTAAAGTACTCATTCAGGTCTTCTGCCATTAAGAATCCCTCTGATATTATATTTCCAGCACTATCTTCTAGAGGACCGACCTTATCTTGAACTTTCTGTTTGCTTCGATCATACGCATAAAAACTCTTGCTGTCATGTTTTATATTACTAGCTAATTGTTTTTCATAGCTTCTCTTTGAATTTATAATTTCAGTTGTAGCTTGGTTAAGTGCTTCTTTATAACTTTTGTAGTCTTCATCATTTCCGGTACATCTATATGACTTCCACATCATTTGTTTATACTTAATTTTTCTAATGGTTTCTTTCGATAAGTGTTTCTTTTTGGACCGTTTCCCTTGTTTTTTTAAAGGTAAAATGTATCGACTATGCACATAATTTCACTCTTTAATGTATTCCAGCATTCTGTTGCTGTCTTATGTTTCAGTGTGTTATTCCAGTCTATCTTTGCTAAATATTTCCTCATGTCCTTATACCTTCCTTTGTGGAAATTTCTCCTATACTGCTTTTTACTATTCCTTTCTGATTTTACTTTGATGGTAAAATGTATCTGGTTGTGATCGCTACTCCCCTGTGGCTCACGTATCTTGACATTGTCAACTAATTCATTCTGTGAGGACTAAACTAAGTCTAACACATTCTCACCTCTGTTTGTTTCTAGCATATGTTGAGAAAGGAAAGTATCTTGAACTAAAACTAAAAACTTGCGGTCCTCACTCCCCATACTCTGAAGAGATTTCCATTGTATATGCCCGTTGTAAAAATCCCCCATAATAACACAGTCCCGTTTGCTTACTTCCCTTATAGCGTTTTGTATTTTTTCATTCTCTTCTATGCTTATGTTTGGACTTCGATAAACTAACCTAACTGTTAACGTTGTGTTTCCTGTATCTATGTTACACCAAACAGCTTCTTCACAATCTGCTTCTCTTTCTAATTTTATTTCATAAGCCTGGACAGATTCTTTAATATATAAAATAACTCCACCTCCCTTTCTTCCTATTCTATCTTTTCTAAACATTACATATCCTGTCAGTCCCAATTCAGCATCTGATATATCGGTGGTGGTCCAGGATTCGGTTATACCTATTATATGAGGGTCAATATCTTCTACCATAATGTTTAGTTCATTTCTTTTGTTTACTATACTCCTTGCATTTAAACAAACACATTTATATCCAGCTTCAGAAGAGTTTTCGAGACTGTTATTTGCTGATTTATTTGTGCTGTCTTTATCTATGCCTCCATTTTCAGGCTTTTCTGTGTGTCCCCCCTGCGAATCAAGTTTAAATAGATGCAACCTGTCCCACTGTCAACAGATCGCAGCAGGTTCTCTGAGAAAACTGCTGCCCCCTTTCCACTAAGGTGGAGGCCATCTCTCATGTACATATCTTCCCTCCCAACAAAGTATCCCCATACATGTATGAATCCCATCCCCTCTTCTTCACACATCTGCTCAACTAGTGCGTTGATCGCCATCCTCTTGCAGTTTCTAAACGTTGCCCCCTTTCCTCCCATTACTGGCAAAATTCCTGACATAACAACCTGTTCAACTCTTGTCTTCTTTAGCTTCCTCACTAACTGTCTATACTTCTGTACTATCACAGTTGTTCCCTCCCTGTCTGCATTATTTGTTCCTACATGTACCAGTATAGACCCCCCCCCTCTATCAATGAGTGAAGGGACACAATGGGGTAATTAACTTGCTGCCCCGTTATTGTTTCATTGAGCAGGCACTTACAAAGCTAAGAATTTATAACCGACTTATGTTTTCACACTTTCAATAACAGTGTAAACAGGAGGTAATGCAAACAATTAGAATATATGCAAACAACTTAGATTATAATAAATACTACGATTATGATCGGGTACGAGAACTTGGTATTTTGAGCAAGTTTATCGAGTACGATTCAATACACAACAGTTTAATTACTATTACACAAGTATGAGGAGTATATATTACATTCTATGTGTGTGTGCATAGGAGCGGGAATAGGTTAGGGGCGAGTGGGGTAGCTGCAATGGCCCCTGGAATTTCTCCGGAGGGGGGGCAAAGATAGTTCTGCCCCCCATTAAATGCGAGCGTGAATGTTTGATTTTGTGGCGCGCGTTAATGGCGGGTGGAAATGTAAATTTTATGAGCGATTAATGTGTATTTTTGTTGACTGTGAAAGGTGTGTGCAATTGGAGGGCAGGCATGGTCCCCCAGTAATAGGCGGCGCGGCGGTGAAAAAAAGGATTTATTTATGACATATATATTGTTGCAAACTAACAACACTAAATAAATGATTATCAACAAAACAATCACTAGATGCAGCGCATGCTTGTCTTGTGTGCCCGAGAACTAACGACGGCAAACATGTCACCTTCACGAAACTGTTCTATAAATAGCCGCAGACGCCAAGCGTCTGCCGACAAAATACTTCTGCCGTGGAATAGCGCAATCTATATACATTGCCCCTTTAACTATATTACACGTGCAATAGGGCCTCCATTTAAAGGTTGACATGTAAATGACCTCGTACAAACTTTGGAATTCCCAAACAATTAGAGGATTTCGCTGTATAATTACATTCACAGAAAAAAAGAAATAGTGAGACGCAGAAATTAGTTCTCCAAAATTAATATCAACAAACAATATCACCATCTACCGGAGATCATCGTCATTGCATGGCTGCCGCTATTCGTCCGGAAACGCTTGAATAGCTTGGGGGACTATTTTGTCCGGATACGGACGAATAGCCCATGATCGCGTATACGCTATTTTAATAAATACGAACAGACAAATAGCCCCTATTCGCCTATACACTATTTAATCGGATATGGTTGGATAGCGCCACGGCGCTATTTGGCCGGATACGGACAGATAGCTCCCCAGCTAACAAAAACACGTTTTGTTTGGAAAGTTGTCTTAACGTTCTATGAACATTAAGCATAACGTTACCAGAATGTCTTTTTGGAAAATTACTTTTTTAACGTTCCCAGAACGTTCTGAAAATATAGAACAATGAAACAATTATACGTGGAACTCCGTTACTTTTATTTACACCATGCAGTTACAAAATGTATCTTCTTTGTCAGCTAACTCGACACCAGCCCACTCGCACGTTACGCTCCGCCGACGCTCACATGCTCGAGGTCCCGCGCTGCAAGCTTTGTACTCAAGGCGACAAAGCTTTTACACGCGCCGCGCCACGCCTCTGGAACAATCTGCCCCTTGCCATGCGTGCTACAAACTGCCTCGTCGCGTTCAAGAAGCAACTAAAGACACTTCTTTTTAAACGTGCTTTTTCTCTTTAAATTATATGTGTGGACAGTGGCAAACTCCGGACTTTTAATATCTACTTTTCATTATTATTATTATTATTCTCTCTTAATTTGTCGTTTTAATTAGTATTATTACTATCCTCATCTATTTACTATTGATATATGTATGTATATTTTAATGCTTTTATTTATTTTATTTATATATTTTTATTTTATTTAATAATCTTAATAGCTACATGCCATGTTTTTAGGATTGTAATGCGCCTCTGAATGAGTAACTGCCAGATTTATAGCTCAGAGAAATGCAGTAAATTATTATTATTATTATTTGAACTTCTGCACCCAGGTGACCGCTGGCATCTGTTGAATAAAATAATACATTCTAAATATCAATACAACTTATTTTTTTATGAATTTAAGGGCCTTTTTAAAAATATGGTATGATGATGTAAACAATTAGCCGAGTTGACCAGCGCTGCCCAGGGAAAATGTAGTGTATGTCAAAATTAGCTTTCATGCATAAACCAACGGCACCGAACGATAAAAATTCGCTTGTATTTCATAACAAAATATATTCTATTTAGCTAAATATGAAATCGATAATGTTACTTTCTTATTTACGTATGGCTGCGATATAAATTCGGCAAAATTTCTTTCCCAAAATGCCGGCGAAACGACAAAATTCTTCCGCCGATGCGACCTACTAAGTTTGATCTCTTCGGCTAGCCGAAGAGATAACACAGTCGAAACGTCCAATTACCGGATCTGAAGCGATATTAGATCATTACTATTTAAATTCGGCTTTTATTTATCATTTGTCAGTGATTTGTGAATGTAGATTCACATTGATAAGTTGGCACACAGGTATGTTTTGGTTGTATTGTATAAATAACGCAGTTACAATTTAGAGCGTGAAATTGTTCAACTGTGCCTTGGTCTGGAGTTCATTAAATCACTCTTATATCGCCCATCCCATGTTTCGGTAAATTTACTATTAATTAGTTCTAATTAGTCTCGCTTATGCGACTCTCGCTTGCATTCGTTAACTAGCTAAGAAGAGAGTCTGATGGACTACATATGGTTTGGACATTCTTTTATTGGCCTAAAATAATAGTACATTTTTCGCAGCATCCGCCAGCCCTTGCCTTGCCTTGGCCTTGTCTTGTGACTTGTCACAACTGGCTTGTCGGTATGACTAGTAAAAGACGCACGACCACAATGTATGTAGTGTTGGTAACCAAGCGGGTTGTTGGCGTCCTGTAGGATGTATGTGTGTGCAGCTCGCCAAATTTCAGATGTGTTCTTCACATTGGACTGGTGTAAGAAAATTCGCAACTTTTATCTTCGTTTGTGTTGTGCCAGTTGTGGTAACTCGTTGGTTCCATTCGCCTGGTGGCGCTACTGTGCCAAGATTAAATGCTCGTCCGGAAAATCGGATAAAATGCCTAAATTGTGTAACTCCTGGGTGAAATACAGACTCAAAATTTTTAATAATGCACACGTACCGTATATATATATATATATATATACCATCAACGGCCAAACTATCTACCAACACATTATATTATATGGTCGTGCATGGTCGTTCGTCAACTTTGTGGCCGTGCGTGGTCGTGCGCCTTTTAGTCAAACCCGCCCTTGTAACTTGTTAGTAGAGTGTCTGCAAGGATACCAATCTCGATTCCCTTTTTGTGCTTATGCGATCGGTTATGTGTTGATCGGATAGATAAATACGTAACCAGCAGAGGTGATTGGTAAAAGCAATCCCTATCCATTTTACGTTCAAATTATGGATGAATCAAAGTAAACAAACAAATGACAGCATTGTACATACAACTGTTTTTGAATGATTAGCCGCCTCAATTTCATTGCTGTTGTGTTTAATGCCTCAGAAAAATGATTTTTTAAGACCTGTCTCAGCATGTAATACATAACGGTGGGGGCACAAATCGTGCGTGCAGTCATTTTTGTTGTTTTCACAAAAACTGATCAAATTCCGTAAGATATCTATGTGCTAAATCTCTAAACCATATTCCGTTAAATTTGTGCCAATAAACTGTTAGAAAAGTTGTCTTGGGTAAAGTACTTACGGATATAGACAGGCAAATCCAAATCTCATAAAACACGCCTGCGTTAAAAAACGTGCATCCTATCTTTGCTGTGATGTGCTTTTGTACATAATTCTCAAATGATTTAGATGCATCAAGTTGTCTTGGGTGAAGTACTTACGAATATACACAGGCAAATCCAAATCTCGTAAAAGGCGCCTGCGTTAAAAACCGTGCATCCTATTTTTGCTGTGATGTGCTTTTTGTATGATGATTTAGATGCATTATGGTCTGTCCATTTGAGCTTGTGATTAGGACCACATATCCACCTGAAAAGGGTATAAATGTACAATATATTGGCACTTGAAACGGCGTGATGCAGACACTCCTGACGGTTACATATCTCCAACAATTGACACCGATCGCGCAGCGCGTTATGGATAGGGAAGGGAATCGAGATTGGTATGCTTGCAGACACTCTCTAGTAGAACAATTATTACTGTTACTAGTGTTAGGCATGTACTTGTAGCCGTTGTATGTAGGTACTCTCTGGGTTGAGGGGTAACGATAAGGTTAGAGTCAGGGTAATCTTTAGGGTCAGTACTCGCAGTAGGAGGACAACTAAATTGGGCCATTTAAATAAAAGATTACCCATGGTTTGGCCATGGTTTGTTAGCTGCTAGATGACAGCATAGATTAATTCAACGATATGTCTTTTCTGAATGTTACGTTGAGTGATCAATTCTGATCATTACACAATGTGTTACTGTAGGTCCACTGTCAAAGATGGCTGCTGCTTTAAATCTCGGCTGTAAGATGCTGAACATTGCATTTTTACCAGTCAGATGCAACACTTTTGACATTAGCCTAGCTAGTCACATGCAGTGTGACATCCCACACATAGCAGTGTTAAAAACTATTAAGTTGTTGGAAAATTTGAAATATTGATTTTACTTCCTGCTGATCTAAGTTGTATATCGCAAATTCATAAACGGTGTGAAGAATATAAGTCAGATTTTGTCTGCACCTTGTAATTCAATTGATTCCTAGTTCCTGGTGGACAGTATGAACCTAAATCGTGAATATGCCTAAGTCCATCCATACATTTAGTATGATGTCATAATGGGGTAAAACAGCCCCTCAGCGGTGATATATAACATCATGTTTTACCCCATGTTTAACGATGATATTACAAGTATATTTACACAATGCACTATTTTAAGGTAATAAATCCATCACAATAATGGTCCACAAAAAATATTACCATTGTTGTTGCCATGGCAATGTACAATGAATGATGACATGCAACATCCAGCTTTACCGTAATACCCATTTTGGAAACCCCCCCAACATATCAGTCCATGGTAAGTTGGTAGACCCCCTGCTTGTTGATATTTTTGTGGTCAAACTGTTGTAGGTATTACCAGAAAGTGACCTGAAGAAAACTAGTCTCAGAGATAGATCCGCCAGAGCCAGACACACTGCCGGTGTGCTATAGAAAAACAGTGCCAGCACGCAGGTACAGTGCCATTGTAAACAGATTGTGGAATTTTTGGCATAACGTATCAAAAGAATATTGTGCCAAATTTACTGTATAATAACGTTTTTTTTCAGTGAAACATCGATTGAATACACAAAACTTTTGTATACTTTAGAACTCCAAACATCCCCTTCTTGTATTATATCAATGAGACACAATTATAGAACAATGACAAAAATCTTTTGTTAAAAGACGCTAGACTTAGTGCAGAAAATGGCCACAATAGCTCAGATAATACTGCCCTCACCATATCATGTACATCCGTATTATGGACTCTTCTAAATCAAAAATTGTTGCAACTTTTAGCCAAATCCAAGACCTACCTGTATCCTACACAACATTTTGGATTACGTTCACACTTTTAGTTGTATAACTACATGAGTTTGTGCACAATTAAAAGGTTTCTTAATCCTAACAAAAAGAAAATAGCTATTTTCGTGTGCGTAATTGAACCCTTCCCCTAGTAGAAAATCACAAAAGAATGCTAATAACTCATTATTGATAAAAAAAACATAATATTGATATACCGGTATATATCGAAAGGTATTTAAGATTTTAAAATGTTATGCTTTTTTACTACCAACGTCATAATATGATTAGGTTAGTTATTTTAAGTAATTTTTGTACTCAGTTATAGCCTATCAAGTTTGTGGGTCAATTAAGGGATATCCAAATTATGTCTTTCTTTCTTTGATGTTTATCTTTTTTCCATAGACACATCGTGGAATAAACATAATGTTTTTGTTGCAATTAATTAACATACTATTTGAAAATGAATGTTTAAAGCCAATACCTTTTTGTAATTTATATAAAATAGTTATAAATGAAAAATAACAAGTAAACTATTATATTAAGTGATTTTAATCGCATGTGAGAATTGGCTTTTCCAAACATAACAAACGATAATATACCTCCTTCTGTAATAGCGTTTGTGTTTTATTTTTAGTTTCACAACACATCCGTTGAAATGGACAAAGAAGATAAAAACAAAGCCAGTGCAGAGATCCATATCTTGGATACAACACAAGAAGACTCTCGGCTTACTGAATCAGACTTCAACCAAGACAGCAATTCTTCAAAAAATTGTGAAGTTTATACCACTCAAACATGTTGTTCTGGTGACAACAAAGTGATAGAAAACATAAACACAGAAGGCGAGCAAGCAGAAGCCATGCAAGAAGACAGAGTATGTACTCGACAAAGAGATAGTGGTGATGTTCGCATCACCGAAGGTTTCAAAACTGTGAAGTGTGAAGTAGAAGAAGAATTCAGTGAACAGGAAAATGTTCTGCAATTCCAAAACACAGATCAGCTGCCATCATTGACTGACAGTGTTAATGAAGTGACCAAGGTGAAACAAGAGAAGGTAGACCCTGATGACTGTGGCAGAGCCAGTGAAGAGACGAGACATTGGGTCGTGTGTGAGGATGGCGTACTGAATAAATTCAACGCAGAACACATTGTCTCAGAGACAAGTGCAGGTGAAGACTGCAGTGAAAACGTTCATCAAAAGCAACAATACAGCAGTACGAATGATAAACCAATCGACCAGGTACAACGGAATGAGAGACTCAACCTAATTTCTGCAAATGAAATATCATTCACACCATCCAGAAGTATTATAGATCATGGACGGTGTCCTCGTGGTTTTAAGCCATACATTTGTACAATGTTTGGAGATTCATTCAGTGATGGCAGTAGTTTGGCAGTTCATCAGAAAATACATACGACACAGTTGAATTCTGGTGGCACATCTGGAATGGTACACACAAAGTGCAGTACCCCTAAAGGAACTGAAATGACTCACACATGTGAGAAACCATACATTTGTGATACTTGTGGAAAGTCATTTGCAAAGTTCAAAATCCTAAAAAACCATGAAAGGATTCACACAGGCAAAAAGCTATACACCTGTGATACCTGTGGAAAGTCATTCAAACATTTAAGTAGACTTACACTACATGAAAGAATTCACTCAGGTGAGAAACCGTGCACATGTGATATATGTGGAAAATCATTCACACAGCCTGGTCACCTTAAAAGTCATGAAATGATTCACACAGGTGTGAAACCATACACCTGTGATACGTGTGGAATGTCATTCACAACCTCCGGTCATCTTAAACGACACGAAATGACTCACACTGGTGAGAAACCGTATACTTGCAGTATATGTGGAAAGTCATTCACACGTTCTCGTAGTCTTACACAACACAAAATGATTCACACAGGTGTAAAACCATACACCTGTGATACATGTGGAAAGTCATTCACACAGTTAGGTAACCTTAGAGTTCATGAAATAAGTCACACAGGGGAGAAACCATACAATTGTGATACATGTGGAAAGTCATTCACACACTCGAGATATCTCAAAGAACATGTAACGATTCACACAGGTGAGAAACCGTATACTTGTAATACCTGTGGAAGGTCATACAGATACTCCAGAAACCTAAAAGACCACAAGAGGACACACACAGGGGAGAAACCGTACACAGACATAATTCCTCCGACAAATTGTGGAGTTATTGTCAGTAGTCAAAGTTGTTCTGATGACTACAATGTGGTATCTAATGTAATGACTGAAGACGAGCATTCGGAAACCTTGCAAGAAGACATTGTGGGTAGTCAACATAGACATATTGTTGGAGATTGCGTCACTGCAACTTTGCAAACTATAAAATGTGAGGAAGAAGGAGAATTAAGTGGACAAGAAAATATTCAGCAACTGCAAAACAAAGATCAGTTCCCAAAATGGTCTCACAGTGTTAATGAACTGATAAAAGTGAAACAAGAGAAGACAGACAGTGATGACTGTGACAGAGACTTTGAAGAGACGAGACATTGGGTCATGTGTGAGGCTAATGGGCTAAATGAGGTCAAAGCCGAAGACACTCAGAGTGTCGTAGAGACATGTGCCGGTGAAAGTTGCAGTGAAAATGTTCATCAGAAACAACACTGCTATAGCACAGATGATACACAAAGCAACGAAACACAATCTGAGGTGAAGCTCAATGCGAATTCTGCAAATGGAAATGCAATCACACCGTCTAATCATGAAAGCTGTAGCACTGGTTTTAAGCCATATATTTGTACAATGTGTGGAGACGCATTCATAGATGACAGTAATTTGGCACTTCATCAACTAATACACACTGGTCAGTTGTATTCGGGGAACACATCTGGAATATCGCTTGCAAAGTGCAGTACCTTTAAAGGTTGTGAGACGATTAACACATGTGAGAAACCAAACACCTGTGGTACTTGTGGCAAATCATTTTCATCGTCAAATCACCTGAAAGTACATGAATTGACTCACACAGGTGTAAAACCGTACACTTGTGATACATGTGGAAAGTCATTCACACAGTTCGGTAACCTTAGACAACATGAAATGACTCACACAGGTGAGAGACCGTACACTTGTGATGCATGTGGGAGATCATTCGCGCATTCAAATAGCCTTAAACAACATGTAATGACTCACACAGGTGAGAAACCGTACAGGTGTGACACGTGTGGTAAATTATTCATTCAGTCTAGTAACCTTAAACGCCACGAAATCACTCACAGGGGAGAGGATCCATACACTTGTGGTACTTGTGGCAAGTCATTCTCAAAGAGCAATGATCTTAAATACCATGTAATGACTCACACAGGTGAAAGTCCGTGCACTTGCGATACATGTGGAAAGTCTTTCACAACGAACAGCAGACTTAAAGATCATAAACGGATTCACACAGGTGAGAAACCGTACATTTGTGACACGTGTGGCAAGCCATTTTCACTGATCAGCAACCTTAAACAGCACGAAAGAACACACACAGGTCTGAAGCCTTTCACCTGTGGAACCTGTGGGAAGTCGTTCAGACGTTTGAGTCATCTTAACGTGCACGAGAGAACACACACCGGTGTGAAACCTTGCGTGTGTACAACGTGTGGGAAGGCATTCCTGCATTCAGGTCACCTGAAAGTTCACGAGCGAATACACACCGGTGAGAAGCCTTACACTTGTGACTCGTGTGGAAAGTCATTCACAAGTTTTAGTATTCTTAGAAGACACGTAATGACACACACAGGTGAGAAACCTTATGCTTGTGCAACGTGTGGGAAGATGTTCACACGTTTAGGTTATCTTAAACTGCACGAAAGAACACACATACAGGTGTGAAACATTTCGCCTGTAGCTATTCACAACTTCCAGCCATCTTGGGGCACACGAAAATGTCACCTTTGTGAGAAACCATAACTGGTTAAAAATGTGAAAAAGACGTTTGTTCAGTTCATCCCCGGGCTGCACAAAAGAATGTGAACACCATCATTGTACTGAAATCATGGCATTGTTGCAATATATACATGTATATATATTATATATATAATAAAATATTTATTGTCGCACATTAAAATGACAACTGTACAGTTTTTTTTAAGATACAGAAATTTCCGTAATGATACGGTCGACATCATCGTCGTCTAAAATATTGCATGTCTTAAGACCATTCCTGATGTCTAACATTTCCGGTAATACGTTCACGTTCGATATTGTTTCGTTGGACAAACCAGCATGCCACACACGGCCAGTATCATACGTAGACACTTCGTACATTCACTTAAGATATAACGGTAGTTTGAGCTACAATTTGACCATGGATTTGCAATGGTCAACTTAGCAACACTGCTTATAATCGGTGAATTGTGGTTCATAGCTTTATGGATGAATTTGGAGAACCTTTGCTTTAACATTACCAATAATGGCAAACTGTCCGATAACAATGCTATAACATCACCGTGTGTAAGTGGTGCTAGCCCCCACAACTTTCTAAGCGCTTTTCGCCATGCAATGCAAATAGTGCCAACACTCTTACTCTGAAGATCCCACAGTGGGGCTCCATAATAAGAGCAGCAATATTGTTTAAATAAATTGCACTTTACATTCATCTTGATATGACCGAAATCGGCCATGAACATATACCCTCTCCAGAATTTGGCAGTGGCACTAGACGATCCTGATTAACAACGGATATATGATGGCCCAAATGTACAGCATCTTGAGCACTGTCCAACTCGGTATTAATAAAAAACACAGTTATGTTGTCTGGTTTACAGCTACGACCTCTAAAAATCAAATATCTACTCTTAATACCGTTAAAATTTACACAGTATTCGTCTGCATATTTTTCGCATAATAAATTATATCGATTAAAACCTTGAGTCCAGATCTTGTGGGTGTCAGCAAAGTGAGATCATCTGCGTATCCGACGCAACCCGTATAGTGGTTGCCCATGTGGCATCCCACTCCACTCTTTTCTAACTGTTCAAACAATCCATCCATGTATATGGAGAAAAGAATACGAGAAAGGATTGCTCCCTGTTTGACTCCGTTACATGCGGTAAATTGGGATGACATACTAGAGCCCATCTTACTTGAAGTTGTTGTTTAGTATACATATACTACAGCATTCTTAATACCAGAGGTGATACCTTACGTTTTAGAAGTACTCTAACAAGCTTACAATAATTGACCCTGTCGAATGCTTTGCTGGCATCTAACATGAGTGTATATACATTGCTGCCATTTGCATTATAATAACTGATTGTCTCCATCAAAACATAATATTATGTGCAGTGAGTAGTGGACATATTTGGTTTAAATCCAAATTGCAAATGCGATGTTGCAAGCGCACTTTGTTCCTTAGATAAGACAACAACATCAAACAGTTTGGCAACAATGCTGCCAAGAGTAATAGCTCTAAAATTGTTGGATGTACATACTAATTGTCTTTTGGTATAGGAACCAAAGTTCCCACTAACATTGTGTCGGTGGTAAAACCATGTATCAACATACTATTAAAAATGACAAACCTATTAACAATTTCAGTTTTCAACTTTAAGGATTCGATTTACGTTACGGCGATACTGAAGAAAGTATGCAGGGGCATGCCAAACGAAATGCTTCATTGTTATTCAACAGAGGTTACTACCAATGCCACAGTATACATTCGCTCTGGCTTTCCTTGAAACAGTGTAGAGAGCTTGAGTCGTGAATTTGCCCAATTTACGTTACACTGAGTTACGTTACACAATTTTCGTTTAAACCGACAAATAATTGTATAAACGCACAGTAAACTGCCATGGAATTTTACCATGTCCCTGGTTGAGTGACTAGATAAGTTTAGTCGTAGTGTTAGTGTGAATAAATGGTTCTTAATTTCTCTTAGGATTTTTACCCAGTCTAAACTAATAGGCGACTTGAAGCATAACTCACTCAGGTTAACGTAGGAAATATAGCGATAAAAATGCATTATGCATTTCTAGTGTGAGAGTACTTATTCTTCGATGGGCGATGTTAAATTGAATGAAATGTGAACACGTGCCGCTCAATGGACCTGTATAGAATACGTAACGTAAATTGTAACGTAAATCGAAATTCGTATACACGACGTGCGACTTCGATAAATATTAAAATGCTTTACATTACGTATTATTTTTAGATTGGTAGAACCATTTAATATTGCACGATATGATTAACAACATTATTATTAATATTATGTCAATTTTTGACAAACTTTGAAGATATAGGGCTATGGGCACATGCGTGTGCAGTTTTTGAAGCATTATTTAGTTTGTGTTTTTAGGAACCATTGCAAAAACATCAGCTGAACGCAAAAAACGCTTACAGAGGTAGAAACAAACAAGATCCACATTACGGAAGAAAAGAGACAGATCGTGTTATGAAATATTACGTGCCAAGAGACAACATATCAATGTCAAAACTGCAGGAAAAGGAAAGAAAGGGACGCGACTACGACAAAACATATCGGAGAAAGCTCATGGCATTAGCAAGTGCTGCTACACAGCCAGAAGTTCGAGAGGTGGCAGAAGAAAATGGCGGGCCATGCGACAGCACAACAACAATCTTGCCCGATACAACGCTTACTGTGAAATTGCCATGTCAAAATTCAAGGAAGAGGAAACGCACTGGCACTATTATGTCTATGCAAAACAAGACAATACACCAACAAGAGGTGACAAATTATGAACTCGAGCAAAGAAACAAGCTGGTGGAAAAGAAGCTGAAAACTTCGCAGAAAACTGTCCAGAGACTAAAGAACACCAAACATGCTGGTGAAAATAGTAGCGACAGATAAGGAGAAACTGTTGAAGAATCGAGTCCGAAAATTCAGGCAAATGAGGACATAAGGAGTGCTGGCTTCACTCCGACGAAAGTAATGAAAATCAAGGAAATTCTCGTGCAACATTAACGAGGTGGAGAAAACACTGAACAGTTCGCAGAAGAAAGCAATTGTCCGCGCTTCACAGGAAAGAGTGCAAGGAAAGTAAACCATTTTTTAATACCAATGTTCATGGTTACGTTCTTAAATAACTTGTTAGGATGATGGCACATACAGTGCAACCTGTTCACCTTTTAATTGTATCTCCCAGTGAATAAATAGTATACAGTAACTTTAATTATTTCGTAAACAAATGTTTTGTTTTTGACGTTTTTAATATTTTCGACTTTCTTCCGATTTACGTTACGAAAACATGTCGCATGTTTGAAAGAGCAACACATTTCAGTACATTCCAATGTTCCCATACAATGCTGTCTGATATATTGGGAACATCTACATAAGGCATATCACTGGTGTGTGCAAACACAGCTGCATTCTTCTTCGTGTGATGGACATCGGAACAACCTGATATGTGGAATATCCTAAACAATTATGGAATGCAAAAAATTCGTGCATGAAAGTTGGACAGATAAACAAACACTAAATTATGATGAACATGTAAATGACATTCTACCAATACTATCAGGTCCTCTTGCTCAATATAAGTAAATCCTTAAAATAATAAGGGTAGGTAAGCCTCATTGTGTAACGAAAATCGATGGGCGTTTAACGTATTGATATTAAAGTTAACAGTAATATACATCGTAGAATAGGTGATCTTTCAACTAAAATGTCTACAAAGTAGATTTTGTAAAAACAGATTTGATCAGTTGATCAAGTGAAAATGTCTCGTTTTCGCTGGCGTTGCCCTTATACGCCTCATTTCTGTAATGTCGCCCTGATGAGGCTTTCCCACTCCTCGCCACTGTCGATGCCAGAAAATAGCCTCGTGTTTCAGGTTTCAACTTCATTTGACCACCCACGAAGTTTCCTTCCGCCAGCAGTTGAATTAAGGTTGTTTTTAGGACAGGTGGTAGGTATACATTCCGATGATTATATATACATATTTAATATGTCATTGTATACTGTAAATAATTCGTTCTCATGTTTTTTACACATTACATTCTTCACAGCAAAGCCTCTGTCGTATTGTAACATGGAGAGTTTATAAACAAGATCACTACTGTATTGGTTAATGAGTTTCGTACTGGCTTTATGCCATGCTAGTTTGTGACAATAGTTCCTTTCGAACATGTGGTCTACATTTATATCTAACCTAACTTTAAGTGGTACATGGTCGGAAAACAACAAGTTGTCTGTAATAGAACATTCGAGCACCTTCTGTCCTAAATTGGCCGTGGTTAAAAATGATCAATTCTGGAGGTAAAACCGTTTGGACTTACATAAGTATATGGAACTTGCACATATGAGGCATCAATACATACTGTAGGATTAAAATCCAATATAAAATTCCTTAATGCATATGCATAAGGCGTATTCCTAGTCAAATCTGTAATCATGTCACCCCCATATATAACGTGAGCGGGGTTGTAAGTGTGTATTAACTGCTGTATTTCACCTAGCACATTCATTATATTCAGCAAACTTATCGTCTTCCGACCAGCCATCGCACAACATGTATACATTGAAGCACATGATTTAACAGTTGTTAATTTGTGTCATAATCCCCCACAACCTCACGTGATTGCATTTAAGCTCTTTCACTGCAGACTTAAGTGATAATTTCCACAGAATTGCACATCCGCCGCAAGGTTTTAATCGATATATGCGAAAACTATGCAGACGAATACTGTATACATTTTAAGGTACTAAGAGTAGATATTTGATTTTTAGATGTCGTAACTGTAAACCAGACAATAGAACTGTGTTTTCTAATGATACCGAGTTGGACAGTGCCCAAGATGCTGTACATTTGGGCCATCATATATCCGTTGTTAATAAGGATAGTCTAGTCGTCGATGCCACTACCAAATTCTGGAGAGGGTATAATATGTTCATGGCTGATTTCGGTCATATTAAGATGAATGTAACGTGCAGTTTATTTAAACATTATTGCTGCTCTTATTATGGAGCCCCACTGAGGGATCTTCAGAGTAAGAATGTTGGCACTATTTGCATTGCATGGCGAAAAGCGCTTATAATGTTGTGGGGGCTAGCACCACTTACACACGGTGATGTTATAGCATTGTTATCGGACAGTTTGCCATTACTGGTAATGTTAAAGCAAAGGTTCTCCAAATTCATTCATAAAGTTATGAACCACATTTCACCGATTATAAGCAGTGTTGCTAAGTTGTCCATCGCAAATCCATGGTCAAATTGTAGCCAAAACTACCGTTATATCTTATGTGAATGTGATGCAATGTACGAAGTGTCTACGTATGATATTGGCCGTGTGTGGCAGGCTGGTTTGTCCAACGTAACAATTTCGAACGTGAACGTATTACCGGAAATGTTAGACATCAGGAATGGTCTTAAGACATGCAATATTTTAGACGACGATGATGTCGACCGTATCATTACGGAAATTTCTGTATCTTAAAAAAACTGTACAATTGCCATTTTAATGTGCGACAATAGACTTTATTATTTATTTTATATGCCATTTAATAAGAATCAAGAGGTATAAGATAGCATTTGACTTGGAAAAAATGTGCTTCCGTCATGGATACTTTGGTGATTATTATAGCACTGTCTTGTTTCATTGAAAGGCCTACTTTCAATTACAGCAGCTCTTTCAGTGTTTGGAAGTATATACCTGAAACTTAATCGATAAAATGGACCAGTTATCTTTGGCTCTGCTAACTGTCATATGTGTCTGTGGATTGGAACTAGGCGAGGTGTGAGCTAAGGAATGAACATACCTTAATGACGCTGGACACGCAATATAGCTATTATTATATAGTGCCATTATTCTGCATCGAAAACAAGTAAAATGTTTAGGAAAACGTATTACAATATGATGTGGTATGCAACTGTTTGTATTGTTTTTATTATTATTTCACTTCCTTAAATGGTTCTTCATTTTATAGTTATTTACGTATATAATTTGATCCACAACATGTTTGGCGGTTTGTTATTGTACATCAATCTGCTGTATCGATGGTGGTGTTTATATTTATACTAATCATGATATTAACGACACAAAATCAACAAATAACAATCCAAAATAGACTATGCGTGACTGCTAACAACTGATGACGTAGTACACTTAGCGATGATGCTAGACACGGTTTGGGCAGAACTGACTCAAAGAACACAGGTTTTCCTTACAACTGAATAAATATAATTTATGTGGATGCATTTTTGAAGGGATCTTGGCATGCTCGTGCGACTTTTCCGGTTTTATCTGGAGGTATGCCTATTACATGTCACCGGTAGAGATGTAATTATATATGTATATATCAGTTAGCGATATTATATATATTAATGGGAGTCTCCCGACCTTATCTATTACTTGCTTTTTTCGTTGTATATGTATCGTGTTTATAGGTCAAATAAATTTATTCTGAGTTCTGAGTTAATCTAGAGTTTGTGGATCCGTTAACATTGAGTTGTCACATGTGTCACATTCTCACGTAATATAACCACATCGTCAGTGATGGGTTTGTAGGTAAAACTACTTTGTCAGAAACTCCTCAAGCACTCTCTGTGTCCGCGTTATGTACTTGCCATCTGCCAGGACAATGTCCGTTTGTCACTACTCGGCAACATTACTGTGTTTGCTACCAAACTGTTCAAGTGATCATCTATTAAAACTCTTCTTGATACGCATGTTTACATAACACGTCCGGACTTGTTAGCATATCAGCCCGTCTGTTGGATCGTAGTTTCAAAAGAATATTTTGTTGTATGTTACATAAGCAGATGTTATTGCTTTTGAAGCGCACAATAACACCAGGGTTAGGTGTTGACCAACAAAACAAGCAGGATATGATTCTTGTATTTGGATTTCCCTCGCACAATTTAGCATGCAGGTATTGAAGATCAAATGTGTTTTTCTTCTTCAGTTGCTTCTTCTTATCATCATACACCGCAAACTACTTCCTGACAGGAAATGCATTCATTTTAGCTGCAGACGACCGTCACACGCGTTGTCTTGTCCTGCGAGATGGTGCTTGTGGCAGTCCAGTTGCAAAGTCTTAAAGATCATGCTCCCTTTCCTCCGGTTTCTTTTCGAGTGGCGTCCGAAGAACAGTGCTCGGTTTGTCTTGACGGGACTGGTTTAAATGCTAATAAAAGTGCTACATGCAAGGGCAAGATGAGCCTTTCTCATGTCATGCTTTTAAGGGTTCGGTGCTTCATTCGTCAGAATAACGTCGGTACGGCGTAAGCATACTAGCGTTTGGTGGAACGTTCATCGTGGAAGTATATCATTTTTTAATCTCTTGCTCCTTCAACCAGATTGCAAGTATTGCAACATAACTTTGTCTCCAAAGCCTATGCATGTAGTCGCAGCTTCTCCTTCTCCTTCCCAAAAGCAGTAACTTGCGTGTAGGTAGATGACTTCATTGTTCCTGGGAATATGATGGTGTTATAACACAATTTGTTGCGCCGGCTCATAATCCTTGTGGCACTTGTGGATGTATTTGTAGTACGTTCTTCTTCATAATTACATTTCACACGACGATAGAACTAATTGCTATGAATGCAACATGTAAGTACTTATAGAATACATTATGAAGGGTAAGCCGTGTACCATAGTGTCCTTGAAGTTAGGGCAATACATGCATTGGCGTCGGAACGTGAAGAATATTCGGGGGATGAGGCTCACCTAAAAACCTCCACCATTTCGTTTTTCTTCTTTTGGCCGAAACATTTGTGAACGACTAACAGTTGTAGCTACATTTATAGAACAGTTATTGGATGGAAACCACGCATACACCTTTGCATACATCCTTCCTGCGCTTAACACGAATTTCACGCAACAAAACATGTTTGTATAATCTGCGAATAGCATGACATAGGCGTCGGAACCAGGGACGGGGTATGGAGGCTTAAAACCCCAATAATTTAAGTATGGAGCTGGAGATGGATTAGCCCCCCAAATTTCGATTTTATGGTACAATTTGAGGTTTTTGGTGAGAATTATGGGGATGCAAATTGATGTTTGTGGAGAGCCAGAAGGTGAGATTGTTGTGGCGAGCTTCAAGGGGGTACACATTGATAATTTATGTGTTGGAGAGTTTCAAAGTGGGGGGTTTTGGCAAGCCTCGGGAGGTGCAAGTCGAGGTTTTTGTATAACCTCATCCCTCAATATGCACCACGTTCCGACGTCAGTGAATGAATATTGATAACATATTACAAATATCATTATGTATTACATGTTTCGGGCTCATGCAGTTCCAGAAACAAACTCCAGGATCGAGTCAGTGACCACACAAGTTGCAACTACTTCCATTGCATAACGAACGTGGACAAACCTTAGAGAGTCATGGCATGTGCACTGACCAGTGTTATAGGGTCATACAAGAGTATGCGTGTGTGTGTGTGTATGTGTGTGTGCGTGTGTGTGTGCGCGCGCGTGTGTGTGTGAGTATGTGTGCGTGCGTGTGTGCATGCATGCATGTGAGTGTGTATTAGTGAGTGTGTGTGATTGCTTAAGATAATATTATACACACTCACATTACCTCTAACCATATTAAAACTAACTCATAATAGATTCTAGCCCAGAAATGTTAGTTAGAAAGCACTCAGACATAATGGTTTTTATATTCTCTGTTTTGCTTCTCTGAAATAAGATGATATACGAGTAATACACATAATGACAACTGATTCGTTATAAGTGGTATCAATTACTCGCTTTCAAACACAATAACCTCACAGCTCTCTTGTTGTGCGAGTTTATATTCTATTTGTGTAATTTACCTGGACCTGGCGGCACTAGTGATGTTATATCACCGTCGTAAATATCAAAATACATTGTTTTCGAACCATATCAAAGGTCTTTTTCAACTCATCAAGTAACATGATGTTGATTGATATCTCGACCACTTGCAAACAACGACATTTTTACTGGGGAAAACAGCCATGAATATAATTTTGCTGAGTGAGACAACACTACCTTTTATGGTTAGCACTAGGTATTGTGGCTTGATTGTTGACGACAGTAGATGAATATAAAAATGCTATAAGAGTTTTTTAAACCAAAGTCAACATTCACCGATGCATTAATAAATTGGCGAACTTAATAAATGGAATAAAATACTTCTTGTACTGAATATACAATTTGGATATGTAAAATACCTTCGAATGGTGTGGATCCATCTAAATCTGCCGTACACTTCATTCACAAATCATGTGGTCAACAATCAATCAAGTCGAGTTATTCTGTTTATGCTCTTCCATTCTGATGTAGTTTTATCTGTCATTTGTTGGAATATACTACACAATTTGAAATGTCTTATACCTAACGAAGTTTGTTCATTCTATGATGTGGGCAACTGTTTGCGTTTACTATTTACTATAATTATACACAACGCCAAACACCTTTTAAATCTTGCACGGTTACCCGTGAAACACGCACACATCCCACAATATAGCTAGTGTTATACAACCAAATTGAAACTGATTCTACAAACGTGCATGGTAAGCTGGTGAGGAGTTGGCTACTGTGGGCTGGACATCTGTAGAGAATGGGAGAGGAACGGATGGCAAAGGAAGCAGATACCCGGAGCGGAGAAGGAAAAAATGAGAGTAGGACGATACGTTTGCAGAATATATATACGTGTTAGGCAAAATACAGCAGTTAATTCACACTAACAACCCCGCTCACGTTATATTCGGGGGTTACATGAACACAGATATGGCTAGGAATACGCCTTATGCACAGAATTGTATATTGGATTTTAATCTTACAATACGCATAAATGCTCCAGATGCGCAAATTCCATATACGTAGGTAAGCCCAAACAATTCTACCTCCAGAAGTGATAATTTTAACCACAATTACATTAGGACAGAAGGTTCTCGAATGTTCTATTATAGTCAACTTGTTGTTTTCTCACCATGCACAACTTAAAGATTGGTTGGATATAAAGGTATACCACATGTTCGAAAGAAACTACTGTCAGAGACTAGCATGGTATGAAGCCAGTACTGAACTCATTAACCAATATAGTAGTGATCTTGAGTGTAAACTCTCCAGGTTACGATACGACAACGAGGTTTTGCAGTGGAAGAATCTCATGTGTAAAAAACTTAACAAATTATCTAGTCTCTTAGAAATGTACCGTTAAATTACGGTAAAATGACTGGCAGCACGGGTGCCAACCGAATACCGTAAATTTAACGGTATAATGATTTACGGTGTACCGTATTTTTTATGGAATAATACTGTAGAATTTACGGTAGCATATTGATGGTGTACCGTATTTTTACGGAATAATACTGTAGAATATACGGTAGCATATTTACGGCATACCGTATTTTTACGGAATAATACTGTAGAATAAACGGCAGCATATTTACGGCGTACCGTATTTTTACGGAATTATGCTGTATAATATACGGTAACATCTTTACGGCGTACCGTATTTTTACGGAATTATGCTGTAGAATATACGGTAACATCTTTACGGCGTACCGTATTTTTACAATATAAAGTGACATCAGCATAACAATTATAACGCTGTTAAAATTCAACTTTATGCAGACCTATCAGACATGCATTTGAAATTCACAACTTTTGTAGAATATTAACAAACCCTGTCTGAAAAATTCAGAAGGAAAGGGTTAAAACATACTGCATACGTATTAAAAATGCACTTAAAATAAAGCATATACACTAAAATCTTCTAAAAACTTCACGGTAAAATGTACATAAAAACATCAAAACACGATGTCAATTGTAATAAAGGTCAACTTACAGTATTCATAATGGAATAAAACAGTATATGCTAAAAACCTTATCAAAACCCAATGGGAAAATGTATAGGGAAGTCTTAAAACAATGTAAATTGTTACAAAGGTTAATGGTGTGCATACATATTGTGTATGCATTTGAAGTAAAACATGTACACATTAAAACCATCCTCAACACCCTATGGAGAAAAATACAAGGAAAGTGTACACAAAGTGTTGAATGTTTACTATTATGCTAAAAGGAAAATGTTAACATTCGTATACCATAACCTTTACTATAGCCAAACATGAACGATGTTAGATTTAATATGTATCTACTGAACAGTACACATGTGTAAACATAAAATAGATTACACAAGTTGTACATTTACTATAAAAAAGTACCAGCTTTCATAGAAGCTTCTACAACATTTTATCCCTATCCAATAGGTGGCAGTTGTTGTGGCCTAATGCACTAAGCTAAACAGAGGAAAAGTTGTATTGTTCTGACCCCAGAAGGATAAGTAAGAAAATTACTATCAACCATGAAATCCATTATTTGAGAGATTTAATTAAGGGGAGACTCCTCACCTAAATGTTTTTCTGAACAAAATACTCAACAAGTATTTCCACCATATTCTGATAGCTTATTACGTAAGCTATCAATAAAGTTAACTTTTATAACCATTACATACCTCTAAGTCAATTGTATTCATGGATAAAACAAATTAAATATAGATTTGACTCGGTATTACAAATCCACTAAACGTGCAATTAAAAAAATCATAACTAGCTACTGGTCTCCCTTTTACTGCTCAGTCCACTCGTACTGGGCCAGTCCATTGATAAGACCGAGGACCTTGCTGCTCATGGTCGTCGATTTCTTTCGTTTGTCCCGCTGCACTTTGCTGCCAGCCTCCGGGTTGTTGACCATTAAGCATCTGCAACATATTGCAAATAATAAATTTCTTATTAAATAAGAAACCAAGGGTTTATTATGTAATATCTGGTTTGTTTTGGTTCATTGGCATTAGCAGCCCATACATGTGTATACCATATTTGATCCGTGAACACAGTGCTACACTGTAACAGTAAATAGTTATTAACACATAATGTTATGCCAGTGTGCAATATTACATGCTTTAGTTCTGAATATATACATATTCAAAGATGCTATGTTAATATATTTCTTTTAATATTAGCCAACTTCTGATCCAAAAAGTCAATGTGGGGTAGCAATTATGATTTCATATGATGGTATGCCTATGACAGCCTATAAACGTCCTTTTTCAGTACTATATATGTTATGGAACCTATATGTTTTGCCCATATAAATAAATTCAAATAAATCATCTTAACTTAATTCATCCTAAATTAGCGATTAGTAACTAACTTAATGAAAGACGGCGTGGTACACACAGCCTGGGCGATATAGCAGTTTCCGTATTTAAATCTTCCAATTTATAAACTAATAAAATACAGCTTTCAGTATCACATGGCGTAACATTTGCATTGCTTACCTAATCCTCCACCGGGTCTAAATTATAGTAGATTTACTGAACTACATCCACCAATATAACACCAGACATAAAAGTCGCGAAGTTTTTGCGAAACGCAGCCTTTCCGAACTAATCTGAATTCGAAGCTGATTAATCCCAGTTCAAAGCGAGGCTTAGCAATATCTTTCGCTACATTTGGCGGCAAACTAGTTAATTACTTCTTCTCAAGCCTACCGATAATGCTAGACGCGCTCAGGTCGTGACTCGCGGGGATGGAGTTATATCACTGATCGTTCTCTGACTAGAGTGATAAGCTAGGCTGGCCCACTGCAGCGACCCTGCTGGCCAGAAAGAGTTGTATTCACTGCTGAACACATAGCACACCACTGTTTGACATCAACGACATGCAATAAATGTCTGGCAGAGGAAATGTTTGACTTGCAGATGTGTCGCTGTGCTCCAGACGAGGTGACAGATAGGCTCAGAAAGCGTATCCTCACTAATGAATATTTCCCGCTACGAATTCTGCGCACAGATTACGATCTGGACCCCCAGGAAGAACCCTCCTCCCCCTCCGTAGACAGGAAACGGGCAGTCATCCCAGTAGACCAGATAGGGGAATGGCTGCACTTGTTCATGACATATGCAGCCATCAGGGCAGAACAGTTCCCAGAGGAGGGTAGCCAACTAATGACTTATATGGACCACATCCTGACTATGCATGCCCAGAAGGGACCCAGAGTGTGGTTAGAATATGACTACCGTTTCCGTGTCAGAAGGGAGAGGACGGGTGCCCCATGGGACGTTTTCAATTACCCCCTGTACTCCAGTGTAAAAGCAAGCTGTAAAGCAAAAGTAACTGCATCTACAACGGCCCAGCCCTTTCGTGACTATGCTAGCAGGATCGACCGCAACCGTCCCACCCGCCCTTGCTATTACTTCAACAGGGGAAAGTGTAACAAACGTGATTGCCAATTCTCACATGTATGCTCTTTCTGCAAGAAAGACGGACACAGCCGAGTCGTCTGCAGGGCAAAGACTACCAACAACAAAAGCCACTCTATCATCACTAAAACAGTTTGAGTTTGTTGCAGGTACATACAATGCAAGTATCCCGACACTTTTGCCAACCGAAAAGCATGTTTTACCGACACCGGTAAAGGCTAAAGTTTTGTCTTTGTTATTGCAGGGGTATGACACGAAACTAACCGACATCTTAGTTGCAGGTTTTACCAATGGCTTTCGCATTCCTTCCAGTATCCAAACAGATCCACCAAAACATGACTATGAGAATCACAGGTCGGTCAGGGATAACTTAGACATGGTACAACTGAAGCTAAATAAAGAGAAAGATAAACAGAGAATTGCAGGGCCCTTTGCATCTGACCCTTTCCCGAACATGGTTTACTCTCCTTTGGGTTTAATCCCCAAGAAAGTAGAGGGTGAATTCCGGCTTATCCATGACCTTAGTTTCCCCAAGTCCAACTCGGTTAACTCTCACATACTTCCTGAATTCACAGCCGTCACTTTCCATATGTTGGATCATTGTATTGAACAACTTGTGTCTCTGGGAAAGGGAGCATATATAGCCAAGGCCGACCTGCAGGATGCCTTTCGAATCATACCCGTTTCGCCTTTCGATTACAGGTTGCTAGGTTTCAAGTTCCTGGGGCAAAGATATTTTGACATGTGTCTTCCCATGGGGTGCAGTAATTCATGCCAAACATTTGAACTCCTGTCGGATGCATTACAATGGATTTGTCAGAAGAAATTTCATGTCACCAACATGAGTCATATTCTGGACGATTTTGTGTTTTTTGGTAAAACATTCCCTGAATGTCATAATAGTCTCTCACGGTTTTTTGAGCTCAGTGAGATGGTTAACCTACCCATAAAGCAAACAAAAACGGTGTTACCTTCCACAGTAGTCACACTTCATGGTATTGAGGTTGACACTATCAATCAAACACTCGCTTTACCCTTGGACAAAGTACAGTCGCTCCGTCAAAAGCTTAAAAACATGGCCAGGAGAAAGAAAGCCACCCTACGAGAGGTACAGTCGATGGTCGGCTCCCTTTCGCTTGCAGGGCAGTCGCGCCTGGAAGATGTTTTTTAAGACGAATAATCGATTTAACCAGGGGCAAGACGAGACCAAACCACCGCATCCGCCTGACAATTGAAGCCCGGAGAGACATATCTGCTTGGCACTTTGTCTTTTCTACCTAGCAAATGGACGTCATCAGATGTGTTGCAGCTCACAACAGATGCAAGCGGCTTTGCCTACGGAGCTGTCGCGAGAGATAAGTGGTTACAGGGTCAGTTTCCCTCGTCTTGGAGTACCAAGCACATTGCAATCAAAGAACTCCTTCCAATAGTACTGGCCGTCAGGAGCTGGGGGCCAGTATGGACTAATCAACGGGTCTTGTTTTTTTCAGACAATACAGCAGTGGTGGCTGTGATCAACAGGCAGACCGCCAGGGATCCACAGCTGATGTGTTTCCTCCGAGAATTGATTGTTGCATGCCTGTCATATAACATATGTTTCCGTGCTAAGCACATCCCAGGAAAGATCAATGTTGTTGCCGATCTCATATCGCGGTTGCAGGTGGACCGTGCACGCAGAGTTCAGCCAAGTCTGGACGACCACCCAGCACCTGTTCCCACTCACTGGCTACCCTGGCACACAGCGCCCTGACTACCATGGACGTTGCTTTCGCACCAAGTAGTGCAAAACGTTATGAGAATAATTGGACAAGGTTTGTAACCTTTGTACAAACACTAGATACAAAAAGGCAATATCTACCAGCTTCCCCTAACACAGTAATTGCATTTGTGCAATATCTCAAAAATGAAGGCAAAGCACCCAGCACAATTAGGACTTTTTTATCGGCTATCTCTGAACGTCACAAAGTATGTCGCTACCCCGATCCAACAAATGATTACTTGGTGGTAAAGACGGTTAAGGGTGTGGCACGCGCTTGCCCGCACGTTGACCAACGTCGGCCTGTCTCCTCTAATGATCTGTCTCTCATCATTAGAACAGTTCCAATGACTCAATGTTCTTCTTACACAGTTGTCTTACTCCGGGCTATGTTCAGCCTCATGTTCTTTGGTTTTCTAAGAATAGGTGAGGTAACAGCTAGCCCGCATAATCTTTCGGTGACCCAATGTCGCATAAAACCTTCAAAATTACGCCTGGTGTTCCAGTCTTACAAACACAGTGCAGGCCGCCCATTCAGCCTGGACGTCCTCCCCACGAGAAAGACAGCGTGTCCATATCGTAGGATGGTAGACTATATCAAACTCAGGGGTCAGGATGAGGGGCCTCTTTTCCGCACTGCCAATAAGTTACCAGTGCAGAAGACCGCTTTTGCTAACTATCTTAAAGCAGTGCTAGATAACACAGACTTAGCTGGCAAGAAAATGTCACCACACTCATTCAGAATAGGGGCTGCGACGTGGGCAGCAAAAGCAGGTTTCTCATCAGAACAAATTAAGGCTATGGGTCGCTGGCATTCGAACTCGTACCAAAAATATATCCGGGTAGAATCAATCTCCAGCAAAAAAGCCACATAAGATGTACCAGCCACTTAACATACAACTGACCACATGTAACTATTGTGTTTCATGACGAGTCTACCCATTCAATCAAACGTTCGTCTGGTCGCTACACAATGGGACGGCGAGTCTGGTAGATCTGCAACAATCGGCAACCCCGGATGTGGCGGCGCTGCGACACTGAATGGGACGAACTTTCAAGGCTAGCTGAGCTCTTTGAACTTTACAAGTCGTAGAATGCAGGGGACAAGTGTGGTGGGACAGTCTCGTAGTGCCTCGTTCGTCTCGTGGTGGAGGGTGGGTCGTGAGACGGCCTATCCCTCCGTTGGGGGAGGGACGGGCATAGCGGGACAACCTAACACGAGTCCGACATGCTTCTTTCAGCAGACGCTGGGTTTTTCCTGTTGAGGCCATCAACTAAGGAAAGACATTTTGTTAGAATTGGCTTGTTTTATTAGTCATCAGCAGCCCTTTAGTGGGGGTTTTGGCCACCGCATGCAAACATGGGGGCCAGGGGGTTTGAGCCCCCCACTTTTGTATATAGCAAATTGCGGTAAATAATCTAGCTAGTAATATAGAAGGTGTGCAGTATGCACAGAGGTATCTTTTCCCTTGAATTATATATTGTAAATCTGTGACAGTTCGTACGCTGTAAATATGTCTAACAGCATTCAAGGTTTTTTTTCAGTCACTAACTAGCTAGAATGGAAAATTATTATATATATGTACAAATTGTAGTACATAGCATATGCGGTACATAGATCAGTAATCTTTATGTACCTGTCTGTGCATAGGATGCGAAATACACTGTATAGATTGTCTGTGCACAGTGGCAATCCCTGTGAATTAATAAATTTGGATTGCCCATTACCAACCTACGCAATAGTTGGTGTAACTTTATACAAACAGAGAAAGGGCTGCATGAACAATTATGTAACACATGTCATCATATATACACGGGGGGTGAGGGGGTACCGAGCGAAAGTAGCACACGAAATGAATTTTTGGCCTTCAGGATGAAAAGCTTTTTTGTGTAACAACGTAGCGAGCACCTAGCGGATAAGCTAGGTGGTTAAAACAACCTGATTCCCTCTAATACTGCACACCCCTTTATTCGCCCCAGCGCTTAATTAAGCTGGCCCAGAATGCTAATTAAACCGCGTCACCTGAGCGGCACGCGATTGGCCAGCAGCGCGTGCGCGGGAAAATGTTTGCAGTAGGAACAGAGAATCGTGGTTCTCGTTCAGTTCGATTCGCATTGCCGTACAGAACACTTCGTCTTCAACTATCAACACAATTTTGATTCCCTCCCACCCTCCCAGTGTGTCTTTGATGTACATGTATTGTCTTTTATATAATATCTGCAATTTAGCATGGTCAATATTAGATCACTAAGGGGGTTTGAGCCCCCCACTTTTGTATATAGCAAATTGCGGTAAATAATCTAGCTAGTAATATAGAAGGTGTGCAGTATGCACAGAGGTATCTTTTCCCTTGAATTATATATTGTAAATCTGTGACAGTTCGTACGCTGTAAATATGTCTAACAGCATTCAAGGGTTTTTTCAGTCACTAACTAGCTAGAATGGAAAATTATTATATATATGTACAAATTGTAGTACATAGCATATGCGGTACATAGATCAGTAATCTTTATGTACCTGTCTGTGCACAGGATGCGAAATACACTGTATAGATTGTCTGTGCACAGTGGCAATCCCTGTGAATTAATAAATTTGGATTGCCCATTACCAACCTACGCAATAGTTGGTGTAACTTTATACAAACAGAGAAAGGGCTGCATGAACAATTCTGTAACACATGTCATCATATATACACGGGGGGTGAGGGGGTACCGAGCGAAAGTAGCACACGAAAGAGTTGTATTCACTGCTGAACACATAGCACACCACTGTTTGACATCAACGACATGCAATAAATGTCTGGCAGAGGAAATGTTTGACTTGCAGATGTGTCGCTGTGCTCCCTGGATAAGGTGACTAATGGTTAATTAATGGGGTAGGCCGCAGCCACTAACTTAGTCATTTGGGGAAGGGTTGTGATCTGGAAATGAGATTAATCTGAGGTATAGTATCCCAATGGGATTATCCTAGGCTGTGGACAGTCGGGTGGCTCACACGGGTCAGAGGTGCCAAGTCTACCCATTTGGCAATAAAACATGTCCTGTTTCTTCATTCGTGGGACAATCTCACGGCCTACCGCTTTAGTACCAAAATCTGCCGTCAGATCGATAGTTCACGGTTTAAGAAAGAATTGAATTACTCATTGCCAGTCCAATTATACAGACTAACCAACATTTCACGTTGGAAATGCCATGTAATAAGTAAATATATCCTAAATTTGAAATAGTATCTGGCCATGGAGCGGTTCCCTATTCTGCACGCACCACTCATTGCGACTGAGGCTCATATATGCACAAGATTCTCATATATCGCGATCACATGAAAAGCGGTAGATCTACTGCATTAATTTTTTTGTGAAGAATTACTTGGCACATTTGTGTGTCTGTTTTTAACTCTCAACAACATTTGGAGGCTTGTTAATTAGCTGTCAATATTGATTGTGGCACATCAGATATGGTATATTTCATGCTTTTGTGACTCGTGATCTCTCTGTTCTCTCCTTGTAATATAGCACGTAGACCTAGATAACTGTAGTAAAACAGGCAGCGTCACAATTTTGTTCAGACTTTGTTTTACATGGCCTTTAAATAGTACGATATACGTACTTGGCGTTTACATGTGGTTCAGCGTAGCACAACACATTGTTACAAACACCTACGAAAAGGTGTTTTATGTTTTACCTAATTAAAAGCATTGGCCTGCTGTGGGCCAAAAATGTTTACGGAATCGTGATTTAGACTCTATTTTTTTTATCCAATTAATGCTTAAATTTTTGTAATGCCCATTAAGTGGCAAAAAAGGGAAGCACAGGGGGTTACTCAGGGAAGGGGATTCCTTAATGTTTCTCATCTGTCTGATATATTTTAACACATTTGAAAGGTGCCTTAAGATGAGACTTGGCAATCTAATTTTTAGCCAATTAATATAGTTAGTTTTTATGAATATACATACTGATTTGTGTGGCTTAAAAAGGAACATCGAGGGGGTGGGGTAGAAAGGGTGTACGTAACCGTTCTATATTTAAAGGCGATAATTTGTTCCTTGTTTTTCATTTATTAATTAATATTGCCTGGATACTGCCTGCAAAATTCTCTTAGTTATTTTAGTAAGCTCGTAACAATTTTCGTGATTTGAAAGTTCAGTCCGCGCATCATGTTCAAATGGTAAACAATGCATCTAGTGTCAAACAAGTTTTATTAGCAATTTCACCAAAGCGGTCCGAGTTGACCAGAATTCCCTTTGATGTCCAATTTTCTCACGTTCAACGCAGACTTCCTGTTACAAATTATTACGCTGGCTAATTCCTGGTGTAGTAGCAGCAGAGGAGCAGCTAGACGCTCTCCCTTTAACGTGTTCTGTTTATGTCTGTACTTTCGGGATCAACTGTCCGAAAAGCTGCATTTGAGTGAAACTTTGCACCACACATGTAATAAATTATGAAGTCTAAGCTATTTTGACCTACGTTTCATCGATAAAAAGGACAAGCTGTAGTAATTACATTTTAGTCAGTGATGCATATTGAAGACACGCTTGCGTAACGGATCTATATGTTATAAATCACTAACAGTAGTATAAATTCATCGATCCAGTGCCTTTTTAGACAAGCTAAATAATTTACCACTACAGTCACTGTGATTAATACAGAGCCATGGTCCATGACATAAGAATATCCGACAGAAATACTCATGCGCCGTGGCTGCTATGACGTTTACATTTGTGTCAATCTTAAAATCCCATGAGAAATGAAACTTTGTACGTTCAGTCATAAGTTTATATATTTGAGTTGTCCACTCACTGAGTTTAATACCGATATGCTAAGCTATTTGCAAAACCAAAATCCTCAACGTGATGAGGTTAACGTACAACATTGGAAGAAGAAGCAGAAGCATTGCTCTTGGTGTGAACTTGTATTTGTACACTATTGACCTGTTCGGAGATCGCACATTTTTGCGACTGCGCATGTGCGAACATGGAATGACGCGGAAGCTTGCGTTCCAAACGTAAATATAAACAGAAGAATGTATAGCAACAATTGCTTATTTTTCAATTTTGTTGCTGCCAGTTGATGTAACGTATTTATATGTGGCCTGTGCTATATACAGGCCTGTATAGTCGTCTTTATAGTCAATATAGAGCCACCTTTGACCGCAGGTATCGCAGTCATTCTTGTAACGGTTTACTTAAATTGAATTTCGCGCTATCACGCGGCTATGCACTATGTAGACGAACCCAGGATACTTTGCGTAGAGCTGAAATGAACCGATCTACGAACAGGTCAATAAACAGCCGGTTAAGCGATTGCACGTTTCTCCCACACTGCGCGCAGTGACGCCACTCACAACATGATATAATTTTACATGCATGTGCTGAAGCGCGCAATCGTGGTTTTATTCTTAGCCGATAGATGTCGTATGTGTATTACAGCGAATGTACCGTAATTCCATTTTACGGGGAGACACAGTAAATATTACGGTAGATGCCCGTTAATTATACGGTAATTTCTAAGAGTGTATATTAAATATGTGCATAGTAGCATCAGAATGTATACCTACCATCTGCCCCCAAAAATATTGTAATACATCTGGTGGAGAAGGAAGGTTCCTGGGGGGTCATAAGAAGTTGAACACCTGAAACACGAGGCCATCTTCTGACATCGACGGAGCCGAGAATGTTCTGCGGTTGCGATGTCCTTCACTCGCTCGAACGCTTCTTGTTGGTCTGGTCCCCACACGAACTCGGCGTCTTTCTGCACCAGACGTCGTATGGGCTCGCAGACTGCAGAAAGATTCGGCATGAATTTCGCGATGTAGTTCGTGAAGCCCAGGAACCGTCATACTTGTTCGACGTCCATCGGCGTCGGCATATTCTTGATGTCGCACACTTTATCAGGATCGGGCTTGACCCCGTCCGGAGACAACACATGCCCGATGTACACGATCTCTTTCATGTGAAGCCTCATTTTGGATCTGTTCAATTTCAAGTTTTGTTCGCGAGCACGCTGTAGTAGCTTGATGAAGTTGCTGTCATGGTCTCTGCGGGCCTCTGCCTCTGTCTGACCACGACCGACGATCAAGATGTCGTCAGCTACTGTGGAGATCCCTTCGAGACCCTCCAGCGCTTGCTGCAAACGACGTTGAAATTCCTCCGGACTCGACGAGATACCAAATGACATACGCAGCCATCTGTATTTTCCTGCCGGAGTCCAGAATGTCGTCAGGTAACTGCTTTCATCTGTCAGTTTCACCTGCAGGAATCCGTCTTTCGCGTCGACAAGCGAGAAGATTTTCGCATTCGTCAGCGTTGGCAGAACCTCTTCGATCGTAGGTAACGAGAAGTGGTTGCGTCGAATCGCCTTGTTCAGGTCAGAGGGGTCGATGCATACTCGCACTGAGCCGTTCGCCTTACGTACTGCCAGACAGCTCGAAATCCACTAAGTCGGTGTCTCGACTTTCGCGATGACGCCCTGTGCCTCCAGTGCCTCGATCTTCTTTAGGAACTCGTCCTTCAGTGCGTAAGCGACTTTCCGTGGTCGATTCTGTACGGGACCGACAGTTGTGTCAATTTTGATGTTGTACTCACTCGGAAGACACCCAAGTCCGGTGAAGACATCCGCATACTCCGTTATGGCAGCATCGATGTCGTTTGTTCGATCCTCGACCAGGCTGACGTGTTCACTCACCGCGATCAGATCGAGTTTCAGACACGTGTCGAGGGACAGCAGTGTGGCGTGCCTCGTTTTGACGACTTCGAAGATCAATATCTCCTCACGCTGGTCGATTTCTCGGAGTGATAGGGAACATCTACCCTTCGACGGCACCTGCGAACCATCGTACATCGTCAAGTTCGAGGTACTCGCGCATAGTGGTGGAGAGCCCAGTAGTCGATAGTCGGTGACGCTGAGGAAATTGCATGTTGCGGCGGTGTCGAGTTGACATCTCAGTGCAATAGGAGCTGAACGACTCTCCGATGATATGTTGATCGTTGCCATCAGACGTCTATCCTCCTTGTCCACTTGTATGCGTAGAATGCTGGAATCGGTGTCACCGTCGACGAGGTAGACACGCTTCGCCTTTGACTGTGCCTGCGGCGCTCGGCAACACTTGGCGTAGTGATTTTTCTTTTTACAGGCGTAGCACTCACTGCCGAATGCTGGACATTGTCTCGGCGGGTGCTCTGTGCCGCACTTCCCACACTTGTCCGCTTTGTTGCTCGACGTGTGAGTCGGTTGAGATCTCGGCCTGCGTTTAGCCTTCTTCTGTCTCGTCTTGTAGACCGCCTGCACTTCCTCGTTCAGTTTGAGCTTCCGCATTTCGCCTTCCGTGTCCTCCGCTAGGCGACACAGGGTAATGGCTTTCTCCAGGTCTAGGTTCTTTGTTTCAAACAGACGCCGACGCGTCCGTTCTTGGTCTAACCCCAACGTTAGCGCGTGAAGAACCATGTCGTCCATCAGATCTCCAAACGCACATTCACGGACCTGCTTCTTTAGGGCCGTAATGAAGTCATCAATAGAGCGATCGTTCTGCTTCATGGTGAGGAAGTGATGTCTGGATGCAAACACGCTCACTCTAGGACGGCAGAATTCATCAAACTTCGCGATGACGTCATCAAACGTTGGAACGCCTTCAAACGTGAAGTTGTCATAGATGTCATTCCCTTTGTCACCGATACAGCGTAGTAGAATCGCCGTTTTCGTCTTCGCGTTCGCGTCAGCTTTGTCACTGGGGTCGATGAACTGCGTGAACTGCTTTTTGAAACGCAGCCATTGCTCTGGCAGATTGCCGGACACGGGAAGCGGGTCGGGGAGAAGGAATCGTTCCATCACTTTTGTAGTCAAAATAGAACGGACTAACCTTCTTTCACCGCGACTTTACGTTCTCTGAGTTCCAATTCACCTCTAGTTCGCTCTTTCTGACACCATGTTTCAATAATTGTTTGTTGACAACCGATTAAGTATCACGAAATGACTTATTAAATTCGTGTTGGCGTGGTCTAACCGGAACTGAAACTGCGCATGCTCGCATCAAAGATTGTAAATACGATATGCAACTCTAAGAAATGTCACGTAACATAAACGTCAATAGCGCCATCTGGCGACCAAGAATAACTACTTATTATAACAAGCGTGACCAATGTGTATGTGCCACCAACAGCCAAAGCAAAAACGGGCGCCAACATGATCGCTGACAGCGAGCACGCCCTCGGAAACTGTACTCCGACGCGGCCAGGGTGCTTACGGATGATTTCAGTTAATGCGATCTCAACAACGTTTTGTTGGGATCCCAACAACAAATGACGTGGCACCTAACCGTTGACTTGTTATAGTGTAACATTAAGGATGCGCACACGTCTGCCGCGTTGTCACCTTTGTTACAAACATTTCTAATGCGCCAAATATCCGGGACCAGCCCGTTGGTAGGCGCGTACACACATTATGAAACATACATTGAAGCATAAGAGATGTTTAAGAAATACATAATCCTTATAAAATATATATATTAAAATTTAAAAAAGACAGCATGCATTGAGTAATTAACATGTGTGACATCGTTTCGAAAATATTAAGATAATTACATAAATAGCTATATGTTAAAATTAATAAAGATGTTATATTATATAAAATAAGTAAATTAAATATATCAATTAATAAAACACATGTTCATAGCAAGTATCAAACAGCACAATTATTCAGTGGAAGTAAGCCAGTTTATAAATAAGTGTGTTTTAAGCAGACCTGCCACGTGAAACGGATTACCCGTATCCGATACAGATTTGAACGAGTTTTTGAGTAATATGGCCGTAAAATTTAGAAAAATATTTATGTAGCCACACTATTTACTTGTATGCGTCACAAAACCATACTGCAGTCATATCAGTCGAAGAAACTAACAGCTTTCGATGCAATGAAGTAATCGTTTATTTTAGTAACTAACCACATCGAAAGAACGAACTAAATCACTGACAATAGTCAGCGATTTAGGTCGCAATAGCCAATAGATGGCACGCTCGTAAATTGTAGTTCTGAAAAAATGCCGCAGGTGGCTCAACGGCGGGAAACAGCTAATCGCCATATCCACAACGTTGTTGACCTGCGCACCACCAACTTCGACGATCGCTCCATCTAGCACGATGACTCGACCATCGCGGTCAGTTTGAAGGTGCGCCAGCCATCCAGGCGTCATTCATCAACGATGTGCCCGTATTTTACTGTGCAGTTGTGCACAAGAGGGTGGCAAAGTTTTCGACGCACGCCACAGCTTGAATGCGGACACCTTTACTGGGTACCTTCAGTGTAAACTGAACATCGACAGCCCCTGCCACCAGTTCGCTGTGTCAGCTAAGATGCTGAGACTGACTAAATATGCACCCCATGCTGAGTCACAGTGATGAGTGTAGTTTGTGGCAGATGTTAGATATAATGTATGAGTAGTAAAAATACGCACTTGAATTCACATGTTGTTATGTGGATTTCGCAACATATGAATGATACAGATTGATACAGATTCGTACAGAATATTGATCACAAATACAGATTGCAACCCACATGACACCGCCGCACAGGATTCGAACCCGGGTTCTCTCAGTTGAAAGTCCGAAGTTCTAGCCACTGCACCATGGCGCTACACACTCAGCTGTATACATGAGTACCTGGCTATAGACAGTGGTGGATATTTGTGTATGAATAGTCCTCGCGAATTAATTGCAGCGTGGCTGAATGTTTCCAAGATAAGTCGAGATGGTTTTCGATTGAACAGGTTTGCCAGGGAATAAAGTGTAGGGCGCTTTGATACTGCGCTATATAAGAACTTACCTTTACTTTACTTTACAATGTTTAACAAGTGACGACAATCTAGAAGAAACAGTATGTGAATACATTCTTTCTCTGTTGACAGTAATGTACCCAGCAAAACAGTAAAGATCTACCCCAACAAGAACCCCTAAGTAATTAAGAACATTGCAGACACTACGAATAGCGAGAAATTTTTTTATTGTGGAACAGGGATAAATTACCTGCGATACAGAAGGAACTAGGGAGATGAGGAAAGAGTAACGAAAATAAAAAACACTTTCAGAAAAACAACATGAGAAAGATGTGTGAAGAGATGAACGTGATGAGTGATTAAAAAAGACAAAGGAAGCCAGGTCAGCTTTAACTCTACTATGGGAAACAAAGCAGCAGGACCAGATAGTGTCAGTCCTAATGTTCTGAGATCATGTGCGCAACAGCTATATGAAATTTTATGTGATATATTTAATCTCTCGCTCAGCCACTGTACTGTTCCCATGATTTGGAAAAAAAACATTGTACTGTCCCTGTGCCATAAAGCTGCCAGTGTATGTCACGGATGATCTGCGTCCTGTAGCTCTTACATAACGTGTCATGAAAGTGTTTAACAAGATTTAACAAGATTTAACAAGATTGCCACCCAGAGAATTAACTCTAAGTGGCAGGTGGACAAGGAAGCCCTTTGGCTTATCGAGAGTCCAACCCTTTTATCTATGTGTATCCCGCCCGTCTGAGGTATGTGTCGATTTTATTTTTAAACATATTCACGCTACTAGCACCCACACAATCAGCAGATAATCTGTTCCATTCATTTACAGTCCTTTGTGAAAATGAAAACTTTCTTATATCTAATCTACTCTGCTCCTTTGCTAATGTAACTTCATGTCCTCTAGTCCTTCTATCTTTCTTAATTGAATTTTTTTTTATTTCTATCAATATTTTCATAACCATTCAATATTTTAAACACTTCTATCTGATCTCCTCTCAATCTTCTGGTCTCTAGTGTTGTTAAACCGCATTTTTAGGCGTATTTCGTAACTAAGATCCTTCAGTTTTGGTATCATTTTAGTTGCTCTCCTCTGTACTCTTTCTAGCATATATATGTCCTTCCTGCGATATGGCCTCCACGCTTGAATACAATATTCTAAATGAAGCCTAACTATTGTTTTGTACAGCGGTATTATTAGCTCTTTTTCCTTATACGTTATGTTTCGCCTAATTAATCCAAGGATTTGATTTCCCTTTGAAGCTGCAATTCCGCACTGCTCTGAAACATTCATATCAGCACTAATGGTTAACCCTAAGTCCTTTTCTTTTACAGTAGTACTTAGTACAGTACCCCCCATTGTATATTCTACCTCGTCGTTCCCATGTCCTGTGTGGAGGCATTTACATTTCCCAAAATTGAACAGCATTTGCCACTTTTCAGACCACTTGATCAACCTGTCAAGATCATCTTGTAAATGCTGTCTATCTCCATCACTTTTAATCCTTCTAAACACTTTTGTATCATCCGCAAATTTCAACACCTTGCTTGTTATTTCATCATCCAAATCGTTGATATATATTAAGAATAATATAGGTCCTAATACTGATCCCTGTGGTACCCCACTCAATACCGATTTCCAGTTTGAAGCCTCCCCATCAACTACTACACGTTGTCATCTGTCAATCAGCCATTGTTCTATCCAGTTTATTGTATCATTTCCTATGCCATGGGCCTTTAGTTTCAGCAGTAATCTTTGATGTGGTACTTTGTCGAAAACTTATCGAAAATCTAAGTAGACGATATCTACTGGTGATCCCTCATCTACCCACTTAGTGATGTCTTCCAAAAAACATAACATGTTTGTTAAGCATGACCTTGCTTTAAAAAAACCATGTTGAGATGGGTTGATCAAGTTTTGTTTAACAAGAAAATCCACCATGTGATCTTTAATTCATCTTTCTAATAATTTGCAAATCACTGATGTTAAACTCACTGGTCTATTGTTCTCTGACTTGTTTCTCGAACCTTTTTTAAATAACGGTATAGTGTTTGCCTCTTTCCATTCTAAAGGAACCACTCCCTCTTCTAATGACAAATTGAAAACTGTTGCAAGCGGTACGCTAATTTGTTCAAAAATTTCCAATAGTAGTTTGGGCGGAATCCCATCCACTCCAGGTGATTTATTATCCTTCATAGCCCTTATTTTCTTAGCTACCATTTCTGGGGTTACAATTAATTGTCCTAAATACTCTGAATCTGCCCCCTTGAACTTAGCCTCTGGTACTGGCAGTGAACTAATATCCTCTCTGGTAAACACTGAACTAAAGTACTCATTCAGGTCTTCTGCCATTAAGAATCCCTCTGATATTATATTTCCAGCACTATCTTCTAGAGGACCGAACTTATCTTGAACTTTCTGTTTGCTTCGAACATATGCATAAAAACTCTTGCTGTCATGTTTTATATTACTAGCTAATTGTTGTTCATAGCTTCTCTTTGAATTTCTAATTTCAGCTGTAGCTTGGTTAAGTGCTTCTTTATAACTGTTGTAGTCTTCATCATTTTAAGTACATCTATATGACTTCCACAACATTTGTTTATACTTAATTTTTCTAATGGCTTCTTTCGATAAGTGTTTCTTTTTGGACCGTTTCCCTTTTTTTTGAAGGGTACAAATTTGTCGACTATGCACTAAATTTCACTCTTTAATATATTCCAGCATTCTGTTGCTGTCTTATTTTGCAGTGTGTTATTCCAGTCTATCTTTGCTAAATATTTCCTCATGTCTTTATACCTTCCTTTGTGGACATTTCTCCTATACTGCTTTTTACTATTCCTTTCTGATTTTACTTTGATGGTAAAATGTATCTGGTTGTGATCGCTACTCCCCAGTGGCTCACGTATCTTGACATTGTCAACTAATTCATTCTGTGAGGACAAAACTATGTCTAACACATTCTCACCCCTGGTTGGTTCTAGCACATGTTGAGCAAGGAAAGTATCTTGAACTAACACTAAAAACTTGTGGTCCTCACTCCCCATACTCTGAAGAGATTTCCATTGTATATGCCTGTGGTTAAAATCCCCCATAATAATACAGTCCCGTTTGCTTACTTCCCTTATAGCCTTTTTATTTTTTCATTATCTTCTATGCTTATGTTTGGACTTCGATAAACTAACCCAACTGTTAACGTTGAGTTACCTGTAACTATGTTACACCAAACAGCTTCTTCGCAATCTGCTTCTCTTTTTAATTTTATTTCAGAAGCCTGGATAGATTCTTTAATATACAAAATAACTCCACCTCCCTTTCTTCCTATTCTATCTTTTCTAAACATTACATATCCTGTTAATCCCAATTCGGCATCTGATATATCGGTGGTGGTCCAGGATTCGGTTATACCTATTATCTGAGGGTCAATATCTTCTACCATAATGTTTAGTTCATTTCTTTTGTTTACTATACTCCTTGCATTTAAACACACACATTTATATCCAGCTTCAGAAGAGTTTTCTAGATTATTATTTGCTGATTTATTTGTGCTGTCTTTATCTTTGCCTTAATTTTCAGGCTTTTCTGTGAATCCCCCCTGCGAATCTAGTTTAAATAGATGCAACCTGTCCCACTGTCAGCAGATCGCAGCAGGTTCTCTGAGAAAACTGCTGCCCCTTTCCACTAAGATGGAGGCCATCTCTCATGTACATATCTTCCCTCCCAACAAAGTATCCCCATAAATCTGTGAATCCCACCCCCTCTTCTTCACACATCTGCTGAACTAGTGCGTTGATCGCCATCCTCTTGCAGTTTCTATACGTTGCCCCCCTTCCTCCCATTACTGGCAAAATTCCTGACAGAATAACCTGTTCAACTCTTGTTTGAAAGAGTTTATCTTGTAGTCCATCAGGAGAAAGTGGCCGTTTTTATGAATCCTTCTCAGTTTGCTACAGAGAGAACATAAGTGTAGATGACGATATTTTGCATGGTTTAAACAGCATTAATTCTAATTTAGAAATAAAAATCTGGCACTTACATTTGCCTGACGTTTTACGATTTTCGATTGCTTTTAATTCCTCTCACCCTTGACTTACCTACTCTCAGAAAAAAAAACTATTAACCATGAATGCCCAGGCATCCACCATAATGTTGATTTTAAATTACCATACAAACCGTCCTCAGTTGTTTAAAGTGCAATCAGAACGCAAATCTTGCAGTCACAGAATTAAAGCCTGATTGCGACTCCAATTCCGGAATTGGAATCGGAATCTGTCATTATGAAAGTAGTGGAATTGGAATCGGAATCGGTTTGGGTGGAAGTGGAATCGATTGATATGAAAGCAGCGGAATCGGAATTGGAATCGGAATTGCACACTGGAATACATTTCTTGATTCCACAGCTACGTTTCTGTCTTTGTGCTTCAAAATTACAATAAGAATACATATAAATTAAGTTATATATAGAGAAAAAACAATAAATCTTCACTACTGCGTATTGTAACTCCCCAGTGATGTGTAACTCCCAATTGTACTTGCGAAAATAACAAGTACATTTAAGCACAATAAAAAATCCTGGCATTATAAATAATCACCTGTTTACGGGTTTTTGGCTATACTTTATGCAACGGCAGATTGTTAACGTTGCATTCTGATTTAAACTACCGCTTTAATTTTTTTAAGAAAGTGATGTAAAACATGAACAATATTTACTTATTTGTTAATACTTGCTACCATATACGTCACTATATACTGATTTAAGAAACAATAAAAACGTCTTCTTTGATAACATCTTAACCTGAAACGTCAGAAAGAAGAAATCATTGCGGAAGAAAAAGCTGAATTTAGGACAGGGAGGAGCACCACAGAACATATATTCAACCTTAGAATTATCTGTAACAACACCCGCAAGATCTGTTCTGTGTATTCAGAGACTTCAAGAAAGCATTCGACAGGGTCCGGCATACGGCCTTGTGTGCGACCATGAGAAAATACAACACCACTGCCAACCTTGTCAGGGTCATAGAACAGTTCTACAACAAAACCACCAACACAGTCCTTGTCAATGCCAAGATAGAGAAGAGATTCCGCACAGAAGTTGGAGCCAGACAAGGTCTCTACGGTCGCCCACTCCCTTCATCATATGCCTCGAGAGACTAATAACTAATGTACTAGAAGGTCATGTTGGAACAGTCAGCATAGGAGGCAGGACAATTACCAACCTACGTTTCGCAGACGATATTGATGGATTGGCGGGTGAAGAACAAGAGCTCACCAACTTTGTGGAACGCCTTGATGAAACATCTACAGCATATGGCATGGAGATCAGTGCCGAGAAAACCAAGCTGATGATCAACAACCCCAAATGGCATCAATACAAAAATAAACACAAAAGGCCAAATGCTTGAAATAGAATCCGGATTAAAATACCTGGGTGCAATTATCCCAGATGTGGGGTCCAAATCTGAAGTGCTATCCAGGATTGATATCAGCGCAGACAAGCCTAAAAATCATTTGGAATGACAACAACATCTCACTCAGCTCCAAAATCACCGATGCGCTCGCTTGTGATATCAGTATTCCTTTATGCTTCCGAGGCATGGACAATTACTGCAGACCTAAAACAGAATACAGGCCATGGAGATGAGTTGTTATCACAAAATTCAGCGTATCTCATACAAGGACAATATCACCAATGAAGAATTCCACACACAAAATTAAACAAGCCGTCGGAGCCTTTGAAGACTTCCTGGCGACAGTCAAGAAACGAAAGCTAACATGGTATGGTCATGTTACTAGAACAACCGGCCTTGCAAAAACTGCAAGGCTCTGTGCCAGGAATAAGAAAGAGAGGGAGACAGAGGGAGCGGTGGAAAGACAACACCCAGGACTGGACTGGCTTGACCTTCGGCACCTACCAGAGGGCGTCATCAAGTTATCAGTGGTGCCCCAACGACCGCCTGGTTAAGGGACAGTGAGTGAATGAGTAAGCTGGAAAGAGAACATCAACGCCATCTTTAGAAAGCCCACACTCGCCTATACTGTTTCAGAAAGTTAAGATCGTTTGACTTCAGTCATCAGATCTGACAGACCTTGACTTTAATACGCTATATTTGTATGCCAATAACAAGAAACACGGTTTCACCAGCTTTAATTTATTCTCATGAGTCCAATAGAAAATGTCATTAAGGCAATTTCAGATCCGATCTAATAAGAAATTAGTATTAGGAGTAGATAAAGAAATGTAAATATGTGCTTCATCTGCATAAAGTTGGAAACATAATTTTTGGATATCAATAAATTAGCTCTATTGTGTTGTATAGAATATAAAAAGATATTGTCCAACGAAAAAACCTTGAGGAACGCCGCATGAAAAGGGATCGCTGATTAAAGACAATCCCTCTCTTGTCTACCTGTAAAAACATTATAGGTAAGTTCTTATATAGCGCAGTATCCAGTCCTCAGGACAGCTCAAAGCGCTTTATACTTTACTCCCTGGCAGACCTGTTCAATCGAACCCATCTCGACTTCTATGGGAAACATGCAGCCACGCTGCAATTAATGCGGGAAGACTATTCGTACACAAATATCCACCACTGTCTAAGGCCAGGTACTCATTCATACAACTGATTCGAACCCGGGTTCTCTCGGTTGAGAGTCCGAAGCTCTAGCCACTGCACCACGGCGCTACGCTACACTACTATCTGTTGTCTAACTGGTCACAAAACTCTTCAAAGCTGTGGAAGTTACACCATGTCTTAAACAAAAACGATTAATTAAGAGTGTCGTGATCAAAAAATATCAAAGTCAAAGCCGATAGTAAGGTTTATCTTCGTCCTTTGATATTGAGTTGCATAGACTCGTCACGCATGGTTGAATCCTCCGACCAGTTGCAATGTGTTCTTCAGTCGAGGTAACTATATACCTAGAGGGCCGCGTTCGAGTTGCCTGCCTGTCGACAATGCAGATGAAGGGTTCATCCGGTAGATCGAAGACATGGGCAAGTTGGCCTTGTGTCAATGGAAAATTGCACGTTATTGCCCTGTTTGGCGTGTGCCTTGTATTCCTGACCTACGCGAGCAGATGGCTTCATGGCGCACCGCCAATGTTACATGCAACTGTCATTGGCCTACGCGGTTTTAATGATAAAATGGCCGTCGCAGACAGCTATTCGCGTGTTAATAGAGTGAAACCTGCACATATTACACCAAAGCAGTCGATGAAAACAGCTTCGTTGCCGATGGTGAGCAAGACACGACATGCGATAACAACAAAGAACAACTCACGGACAGAAAAATCGGCATTACCTACTAATTTAACTCTGGTACATTCAACAACAACAGCCGATGCGGCTACAGCGAATTCAACACTAGCGAGACCAGCACAGCATGCGATCATACCATTCACAACTACCAAACGAGTTCAGAAAACGACTAATACTTCCGGTAAGACAACAAATAGATCTTCATATTCTACTACTTCCGGTAAGATTACTACTTCAAGTAAAACAACGACTTCCGCTAAAACAAAGCCGTTTTCGTCTATTACTACAGCTAAAACAAGTGCAATGAAAGTAGCAAAACATCAGACATCAACCAACAGTTCCGCACCTAAGAAACCGTACGTACTGTATATACCTCGACACAGCGGTAGAATTGGCAACAAGATGTTCCAATACGCCGCTGGGTATGGTATTGCACGTATGAATAACATGTCGGCCGTGACAGATAACACCGCATTCAACACAATTAGGGCCATGTTCGGCAACCTCTCAATTCACTGCGAGAAGCCTCCGCCCAACATGGATAATATATACGATGGAAAAACCGGCACATACAACCGGAAATTGGAGAAACTGCCCGAATCCAACGTCGAACTGCTTGGTCATCTTCAGTCGTGGAAATACTTCCAGAAATACGAACGTGACCTGCGAGCACAGTTTATTTTAAATGAAACACTCCACACAAATGCGACTGATTACTTAATGCGCATAGTTCAGGTGTACAACAATACTGTATCATATAGGAATAACACTTTTGTCGGCGTTCATGTTCGCCGCGGGGACATGGTATGCTCTCAGAGGTACCGAGTCGCCAGTAAATCGTATATCGTCAGGGCTATGAACGACTTTCGGCGTAACTTCACGCGAGTTCATTTTGTCGTTTGCAGCGACGACGTACCGTGGTGTAAACATAACCTGGGAAAACAGAAGAACGTGTCATTCTCGGAAAGTAGATCGCCCACCATCGACCTCGCAATTATGAGTTTATGCAATCACACGTTGTCAACGGTCGGTACTTTCAGTTGGTGGGCGGGCTGGCTGGCCGGGGGCGTTACGACCTACTACAAACACTTCGCTAACACGTCGACGTCTCTGTACACTGATACCAATGTTACTGATCATTTCCTCCCAACTTGGATTCCCATGTCAGATTGACTTCTACAAAAACATCAATATTACTAATTGTATGAGAGTGCAACGCAAAACACAGGAGTGAAATAAAATATATTCGTGGCGATAATCCTAGTTCATTGATTTTTTCCCCCGAGATGTGTATGGTTGCTGCTGCTGCTGCAGTTACGGCTAGTACTACCACCAGCACAACCACCGCCACAACCACCACCACGAGCACCACCACTACCATTCTACCAGAAAAAAATGGAACTTACTTAAAATTATGATTGAAAAAACCGATAGATCAGGCATTTTTTCATATTTCAAACATAATAACAATATAAGTAATGACCTTATAAAATTTTGCAACTTTTTACAAATGTTGGTCCAAACCACGCAAATGCAAAACCTCAATCTAACAAGCAATTTATAGCATACCTTCAGAATTGCCCTAAACAAATCCAAACAACCGATGAAAATGAGATCAGGCAAATTATAATGTCTCTTCAACCTAAAAAAATAATTACTTATGATTTTATTCCAAAAAAATCAAAGTACTGAACAAAAACCAAAAAGTGTTTTAATGAAAATGCCATAACCACATGCCATACAAAAGAAAAATACACGGTCCTTAGTGTTTTCCTGGATCTGAGTAAAGCGTTCGATACAATTGATAACCAAATCTTATTACAAAAACTTGAATATCATGGAATAAGGGGTACTCCACTCAAATGGCATAAAATTATCTCTCAAACCGGAAACAATATGTTAAATTCAATAATAGTGATTCGCTTCAGCAAGATATCACATATGCAGGGGTCTATCCTCGGTTCGCTCTTGTTTATCGTATACATAAATTACCTTCCTTTTTGTATAAAAAAATGCAAACTATATTATTTGCTGATGACACTACTATCTACAAGATTGAAAAACAAATAAATAACATATATGAAAATATGACTAATGAACTGAACGTATTAGCTGACTGGTTTCGTGCGACAAAGTTATCCCTAATTTTTTCCAAGACAAAATGCATATTGTTTAGTAGATCGCGTCGTTCTCAGAGTGAAACATTATTCCTAACAATCACTAATAAAATCATTCAGCATATAAAATGTGAAAATTGTCTAGGCCTTCATATTGAGGAAAGACTTTGACAGGAACTAACTCATAAATGTATGCAACATAAACTAACCAATGCTTTATACGCAATTCAAAACGTTAGGTATCTTCCTATTTCTGCCTTTATAATGCATTATTATAATTTAGTTTACCCATACTTGACATACGGAATCATCTTGTGGTGATCGACGTACAGAACTCATTTCACAACATTATTTATTATGCAAAGAAAATGTTTCGTTCCATACTTAAAATAAATTACTGAGAAGACTCCCTCTTAATGTGCCTAAATTTAAGTACATTTCAGTATATATGAAATTGAAGTTGGACAATTTATGTATAATTATGTTCACGGGAGCCTACCACATGCTTTATCCGATATGTTTACATTTATCCGTTACATACATACTCACGGAACTAGACAGACGTCACATATACGTTCTTTCACCGCTTCTACTGTAAGATCTTCAAACAGTTTGTTACATATATCGTTGATCTGGATTACAATTGTAACTATCATCGAAACAAAAACAACCTAGACAGTTATATATGATCACTAAAAGCAATTATTGTAAGTAGGTATGAAGTTCTTGCAGAACCTTATTCATTTATGCTGGCTAACCGGGGGTGTTACAACCAACTACACATGCTTCGCTAACACGTCGACATTTATGTACACATATGTCAATGTTACCGATCATGTCCTCCTAAATTAGATTGCCATGTCCGATTGACTATACACCTATATTATTAAATGTATGAGAGTGCAAGACATAACAGAGAAGTGAAATAAAATATATTCGAGGCGATAATTCTAGTACCTTCCTTTTCTTCTCGAGAATCGCACTGTTTGCTGCGAGCCTTAGTCCGCGTATTTGTTGTGCGTAATATATAGGCGAGCAGCAAATCCCCAAAAGTGTTTTATTTTAGGAGTTTAAATGCCCCCGCTAAGCGTGAATCAAAAGTCAACTAATGAATTTTCGAAATTGTGCGCTCCCTCAATCGTCTTATTACAATGGTCGCATGTCTACTTTAATTAATTACAGGATGGCCAAGTAATATATATTTTGGAAAACCGTGAAATGATGAACATACGATTTTTTTGCAAATTCCGCCACAATAAAAAAGTTACAATGACCCTGTAAATAGTTCATTTATAGGTATGTGTCATACACTCTGTGAAAGAACCATTTCTCTCTAGCCAAATGAGATATGATATGGAGTTGTCAGTTAATGGAATAGGTGTGGAGCGACGATCGAACACAATCACCGTTCAAGTGATACATTTTCGAAATTGTGTCATCCCACAAACGTCATACAATATAAATTGTTGCGTAGATCTATTTTATTTATATATTTATGGCAATGTCGTCTACCGTTGGAAAGCCAACTGTCTCCCCGGAAATATGCAACACGACCGGGTGCTGTCGAGTGGTGCAATATGTGTGGAGTGAATGTTAAAGAAGGTCACCATCAAACGACGATTGTTCAAAACTACGCCACTCCACAAAAGTTATACATTTACAATGGTTGTATAGCTACTTTGTCTAAATACATTAGGCCACGTTACATAACCTTTGAAAACAAAATGAGGTATGACATGGTGTAGTAGTGTGGTGCTCTAACTGTGAAGTGCAGGTCAAACAAGGTCATCGTCAAAAAACGAATATTCAAAATTATGCCTTTCGGCAGATAGTAATTTAGCCAACACGTGATGTTTTACTTTTAACTACATTTTTTTAACGGCAGCGAATCTTGCTAGACCCATCACACATGGGATAAGAAAATAGGTGAATGTGGAAGCTACCCTCGATTTTGAAGGTTATTTGAAAGTCACAAACTTAAACTTTGTTAAAATATTTAAAAAAAAATTTTTTTTTAATTTACATCTTCTTGTATACAGCGTTGCATAAACCCAAACATCTTATGATTTATACATGTATTGTCTGTGTCATCAGGTGTTGAACTTTTGAATTGTCTCAAAAATATATGGGATAATCTAACATAAAACGTGATCTTCTCAAATGTGTTGATCGCGTACACCAGTGTGGTTAACATACCCAATTATTCTTTGTAGGCCTGTTTGTGTATATTCCTTTTGAAATAATATGCATATTATTTATTATATACAAATGTACATGCATTTGATCATTAGCATGACGTGAAAATGAAAGAACTTTCCCAAAATGTAGTTAGAATGTTGAAAACCAAAGGTGGCAATCGCAGGTTAGAACTCTACTCGCAACACAGTCGACCAACTGTCAGATGTTTTGAGGAACGAGACAATATCTCAAGGAGGAATCCAAATTTCAGGATCTGGTTGACATACGTAGCAAATGTGGATATTATGCTGGACATCATCAGGGCTGAGACGTTTGGCAGCTATATTGAATCGTTCGCTGCAATTATACTTCGGCTAACAATCTACAATCATACAAACTATGCCCTCCCGATGGAGAGCAGTCTCTCTGGCAGATGTGAAATACCCCGAGAAGACAGCACTAGAGGTTCATGCACTATTCATTAAAGGAAACTTTGTTTCAAAGAAAACCGAAAGGCTCTTCATCTAAATATCCAGTTGATCAGCCAATTGAAATGATGTATAGTTTATACAAGATGCATAATGGGATTATCGGCTTTACAAGGGACGATTAAGCCAGGGATACGTTTTGCGTCACATGGTCAGAACGATTACGAATGTCACAGTACTCAAGATCCCCCCTCTTCAATATGGAAGACGACGAGGAAGAGACCACGTTCAACTGTTCTGATGGTATCCGCCATGGGTGAAGTATGGAAGCGTGACGCTAATGATCCAAATAAGCTTGTCACAAAGTTCATGGTGTGTTCAGAGTAACTGACGGTGAATATAGAAACACTGACTTACAGGTGGGAGCGATGGTTACGGACGCAAGAGTGGTGAGCTTTTAGCCACTGTTTTTTGCTCCCAGTTGACGGAGTTGCTTTCCTGTCAAGCATGTGTATGTCAGCAATATTGTCGCTGATTCCATACAGGGACCTACAGCAGAAACCGAATTGACCCACAGAGTAACGACATGCCTTTAGTAACTATGGCAACGAAATACTCTGCTCCAAGTGACATGGTCAATAGTCAACACATCTAACAGCTACAGACCAAGAAACATAGTAGGTTATCATCACCGTGACTGGTTGAAGAAACAACATGGTTCATAAAGCACCGAGAAAGCAACGTTCATAAACCGTTGTACTACACAATGTACAAAACACTACCAAAGTTGACAGAAATCTGTTAAAGCAATAGGTCAACGGTGTCACTACTGGTCGAATAGTGGAAATGGTGAATACCATGAAGCTTTAGCGATCCCCAGTCCCGCTGTCTATAGCCACATTTGAAGGTGACATGAACACCTAAGATATGGCTGCCAAGTGTGTTGTTACGGCTGGACTTGTACACCCATGGAACTTCAAGAAACAATCTGAAAGACTTGCACAACCTGCGAATGATAACCTGCTCCGCTTCCACGAATCAACAGGAATTCAACATCAGCCTTTTGTGGTCATGTGAAGACATCGAGCTTGCAAATTGTTTAGAACAAACCAGCTCCTTGTCAAGAGAATTGGTCACGATGGGGAACTTGCACGGGCTGAATATGTTGTGTGTCACCTATTTTATGCCACTCGCTCGTGAGTAGCAGACCGTCTATCATGTCAAGGTCCCACTCTTTGGGTCTGACGATGCTACCCCACCCTCCACCCTACAACTTCACATTGCACACTGTAAACATAGATTTAGTTACAGGCAGATTGTGGTTATATAGCTATATCATCTCATATCGACACATATACGAGAAAGAAGGTATCATAATTGCAACGAAAGGTTGATATAGTTGCCCATCTTCTCAGCCCTGACGATGTCTAGCATGATCTCCATAGTTTCCATATATGCCAATCAGATCTTGAAATTTCGATTCCTCCATCTGACTGTTGGTCGACTGCGCAGCGAGTAGAACGCAGCGAGTAGAGTTCTAATCTGCAATTGCCGCCTCTCTTCTTCGATATCCTAGCTACATTTTGGGCAAGTTCTTTGACTTTCACGTTATACCAATAACCATATGCATGTGTAGTAGTAAATAATATGTGTATTATATCAACAGGAATATGTACAAGCAGGCTTACAAAGTATAATTGGGTGTGTAAACAACTTTGGTGTACGCCATAAACACATTCGAGAAAATCACGTTTTTATATTAGATTATCCCATATAATAATGAGAAAATTTTAAGTTCAACACCTCAAGACACAGACAATAAATGTACAAAATAATCATAACATATTTGGTTTATGCAACAGTGTGTACAAGAATAAGTGAATTAATTAATAACATTAATTTCACACAAATATGAGTTTGTGACCATCAAATAACCTTCAAAATGGAGGGTGGCATCCATATACACCTATTTTCTCATTCCTTGTGTGATGGATCTAGCATGAATTCCTGCTATTAACAAAAATGCAGTTAAAATTTAACATCATCTGTTAGGTAGCCTACTGTATGCTCTTATTGACGGGGATACAATACGATATGTAACATGGCCTTGTTTATGTAAATAAAGTGGTTCCTCAACCATTGTATACGTAGAATTTTTGCGGAGTGGCGTAGTTTTGAATATTCGTCGTTTGATGGTGACCTTGTTTAAACTTCACTCCAACCAACTGTAGTTTTGAACATTCGTCGTTTGATGGTGACCTTGTTTAAACTTCACTCCAACCAACTGTAGTTTTGAACATTCGTCGTTTGATGGTGACCTTGTTTAAACTTCACTCCAACCAACTGTAGTTTTGAACATTCGTCGTTTGATGGTGACCTTGTTTAAACTTCACTCCAACCACTGTAGTTTTGAACATTCGTCGTTTGATGGTGACCTTGTTTAAACTTCACTCCAACCAACTGTAGTTTTGAACATTCGTCGTTTGATGGTGACCTTGTTTAAACTTCACTCCAACCAACTGTAGTTTTGAACATTCGTCGTTTGATGGTGACCTTGTTTAAACTTCACTCCAACCAACTGTAGTTTTGAACATTCGTCGTTTGATGGTGACCTTGTTTAAACTTCACTCCAACCAACTGTAGTTTTGAACATTCGTCGTTTGATGGTGACCTTGTTTAAACTTCACTCCAACCAACTGTAGTTTTGAACATTCGTCGTTTGATGGTGACCTTGTTTAAACTTCACTCCAACCAACTGTAGTTTTGAACATTCGTCGTTTGATGGTGACCTTGTTTAAACTTCACTCCAACCAACTGTAGTTTTAGTTTGATGGTTGTTTAAACTTCACTCCAACCAACTGTAGTTTTGAATTCGTCACCTTGTTTAAACTTCACTCCAACCAACTGTAGTTTTGAACATTCGTCGTTTGATGGTGACCTTGTTTAAACTTCACTCCAACCAACTGTAGTTTTGAACATTCGTCGTTTGATGGTGACCTTGTTTAAACTTCACTCCAACCAACTGTAGTTTTGAACATTCGTCGTTTGATGGTGACCTTGTTTAAACTTCACTCCAACAACACATTCGTCGTTTGATGGTGACCTTGTTTAAACTTAGTTTTGAACATTCGTCGTTTGATGGTGACCTTGTTTAAACTTCACTCCAACCAACTGTAGTTTTGAACATTCGTCGTTTGATGGTGACCTTGTTTAAACTTCACTCCAACCAACTGTAGTTTTGAACATTCGTCGTTTGATGGTGACCTTGTTTAAACTTCACTCCAACCAACTGTAGTTTTGAACATTCGTCGTTTGATGGTGACCTTGTTTAAACTTCACTCCAACCAACTGTAGTTTTGAACATTCGTCGTTTGATGGTGACCTTGTTAAACTTCACTCCAACCAACTGTAGTTTTGAACATTCGTCGTTTGATGGTGACCTTGTTTAAACTTCACTCCACACTAATTGCACCAGTCATGTTTGGTCATCAAACTGTTGTTGCACTGGGAACACTCCCACGTACCTCTGCCACATGTCTTTGTTTTCAAATCCTAGTGGTTCGTTTGCTGACTCTCAACAACAGTTGCTTGTTGTTTCCCAGTCTTCCTCTTATCTGTCCCATTTGTCGACTGTAGTTCTTAGGCTTTGCAGAGAAGACTGCTACAAAAACGAAGGAATATATCATGAGGTATAAATCGTCGACACACTTCCGGTATTGAAATGTCCCTATTTAAAAACACTGCATGCGGCCATACCTTTCACGCTGTTTAGGGAATTTCCTACACGAAGTGTCGCGGCATCTAGCAGAAACCACACTATTACGAAGCGTCTATCTATCCGACTATTCACTTCCGGTTGCACTACTTCTGAGTTCTGTAATTACAAACACCGGTTACATAACTACTGCCACCGAACATGCCAAAGCCACGTAAGAGCATCTCGGACGAATCTGATGCCATTGTACTAAGACTGGTGGAGCTATTAAATGATGATAGCCTAGAGGCAAAACTGAGAAAAGCATTGTATCCTAGTGATATTGTTGAGGAAATCGATGTACTTAACACTCGCATCGAACAATTGACAAAACAATTATAGGCTAAAAACTCGAGAATAGCCCAACTTAAAGAAAACGTCAACGCACTCGAAGAATCAGTTGACAAACTTGAACAATACACTCGTCGCTCAAGATTAACTTTCCAAGGCGATGGTGAGGACACTGACACCGTAGTGCTTGACATAATCAATAATAATATGAAAACTACGCCGCCACTAGCGAGAGAAGACAGAGCGAAGCAATCTCCTTCGCGCTAAACGAGCTATTGGGTCCCGCCCAATCATAGTGCGCTTTAAGACAGAGAGAAAGCGTGATAACGTTTCCGAAATCGCTTTAATCTGAAAGTCAACAACTGAAGAACTAGCAATAGACGGGTCTTCGTTAACGAAGATTTAACAAGCCGTAGGTCAATGTTGGCCTATGAATGCAGTAAACTGAAAAACTAAAACCTGGAGCCAAGTGACACACAAGATCTACTCAGTTGCTCGTTAGTAGTATTATTAAAAGGGCAAAAGCAGACATGAGCCACTTTACTGATTAGGGGTTAGCCTTCATTTCTAACGTTTTCTATTGATGTATGTCTTTGTGAAAGGGAGGCCACATTCGTTGAGATACCGCTGGTGAACAGGCAAGTGTAAACGGCAGGTGTGAATAACAGGTATTGATTCAGATTCACACTGTTTAAAGATATAGGCTTCCATCTTATACAGGATTATAGTAAAGACTGAACCCGTACATCAAACGCACACTGGCGTTGGCTTCGTTGCCAGGTAATCGTGCGTGGTTTCATTGAGCTGGTATGTGATACTTACTTTGATAATAGCTCAAAAGCCCCTAGGCAAGAACCCGTGAGAGCATTAATATCAAAAGATATTACTGAGTCTCACATAATTCGTGTAATTTAATTATGGGCAAACAAAGAGCTGTAAGATGCAGAATTGGAACTCAGAGGTTATGCGTTTATCAGTTTATCAATATTATCAAGAATATAATGGTTGACTTTCTTTTAATTACCAGTACATTGACTTCCTTTCAATGTATTGCAACACGTATAAGATAAAAAGTTGCTTATTAATTTAAGATATTCCCAGGAACAACTCTCCATGAATACAACTTCACCCAGGCGATCTGGAGACAGGTACAAGGACTGGGCTTGTCGATCGCCTACATATGACAAGAATCGACCTACAAATTTGTAAGGCGACTGACAGCATTAGCCTTCCTACCTGCAGAACACATCCCAATCAATGTGTTTATATTAATAAACTGTTAAAATTTGTGTACATATCACGTGCGTTGTAGGTACTATACACATTACCCCTTGCAGTTCTGGTCACCAAGCCGACATTTCCATAAAGGATTCAGCCTGGCTGCAATCACTGCATGGATATTCATGTTACATATATTGCAATGTATTCATCTATAAAGATGAGTGAACTGAGACAACGTTGAGTGATTGCAATTTGCTTAAATTTGAAACAGATCCAGTCAGAATCCTTCAACATAAATCCTGTTCTCCTGTGACACTGTTTGTGGAGTGCGCTTGTGCCTGATTAAAACAATTACTTTTAACACCCATACGATTTTGATTCCAGAAAGCAGCAGTGGTAGTCAGTGAAGCCGTCCAGGTGTTGGTAGATTATTCCGCCGCAACGTGGATGACGCGTCCACACTGGACCCCAACAGCACGGTAGTAGTAAGGGAGTTCGATCGAGCCCGGGTCATGAACCGAGATCAAAGGGTTTTTCGCTTTTTATAAGTAGAATTCCTACGTTTTTTAGCAGTATGTTGTGTCTTTGGAATGTGTCAAAAAAATCAGGTACCAATTAGGTAATTAATTAATTAGCTCACTAGAGGCAGCACTAGCAATAACTAAAAATAGTCATGACGTGGTGGTTATGTAATGGTTATGCGGAGTCACGTGCGCTTAAGATTATATAATGGTTAAGCATGTGTGCTGCCATCTAGTAACTGAAAAAGAAAGCATGTGCGCTGCCCCACCTAGTGACTGAAAAAGACGTGCGTATATAGTGGTTATGCGAGAGGCGCCGCCGTAGTCAGTAGTGTGTCATCGTTCGTGTGTAGATATGTCGACGACTATACGTTTCGGAGAGTTCTTGTCGTACCTGTCGAATTACTATCCGTGTAGAATTGCGGCGTACGGACAGTATTTCAAATCCGTCGAGCACGCTTACCAGTTTAGAAAAGCGATGTTTTGCGCGGACGAAGACAGTGCGCAGCGCATCAAAGTGGCGTGGTCGGGGTATATAGCGAAACGACGAGGTGCCCGTATCGCGAAAACGAGAACGAGTGCCGAATGGGATGCCGATAGAGTCGAGTGTATGAGGAGCCTGTTGATGAGTAAGTTCGGCGCGTCGAAAAGGTTGAAAGACGCCCTATTGGCTACCGGTGACGCCGAATTGGTGGCGTGGATTCCGTCGAAAGAGGCCTTTTGGGGTTGCGCCTGCGGGTATAAAGAAGGTCAGAACAAGCTCGGCGAATTGTTGATGGAGGTGCGTCGTGCGTATAGGAGAAACAACGAATAAGACTCATCGTAACGTTGTCCACGCACCAGTCGTCGATATGGACGGAAAGTGGAAGCACCCTTTTACGTGTATAGTGTCCGGCCCTACGGGGTGCGGAAAGACTACTTTCGTTGCACGCCTGCTAAAGTTTGCCTCGTGTATGATTTCGCCGCCACCGGAGAAAATTCTGTGGTGTTACGGCCAGTGGCAGACCGCCTACGACTCTATGTCCGGCGTAGAATTTGTAGACGGTTTGCCGGATCCGTCGCTTCTGGACTCCAAAACGAGGACGCTTGTAGTACTCAATGACCTTATGTCGGAGACCGATAGTAGCGTCACGACTTTGTTTATTAAAAAAGTCACCACTGCAACGCGTCCGTCGTACAGCTTTTGCAGAATCTCTTTCCGAAAGGGAAAGGAAATCGCACGATCAGCCTAAACGCGCAGTATATGGTCCTCTTCAAGAGTCCCCGGGACGCGGGGCAAGTAGGTCACCTGGCGAAACAGATGTACCCGGGTAGAACCAACTACATCGTGGAGGCGTACAAAGATGCCACGTCGGCCGCCTACGGTTACCTCCTGGTGGACCTGAAACAGGAAACGCCGGAAACCATGCGCCTGCGTACGGACATTTTTCCCGACGATCGCATTCAGTACGTCTACGTGCCGACGAGAGTATAAAAAAGCGGAGCGTGCCGCGGCCGCCGTCATTCGACAGGATGACAGATCGCGTGAAGAGGCACATCCTAGCCTTGCAGCTGTTGCGTCGATACCAGCGGAATACGAATCTGAGAAAAGCGGTAATCGCCCACGCGGACTCCGACCTCATCTGTAGTCTGGCCGACTGCGCGTATAACATTCTGCGAGGGAACGTGAAATTGACGCCTAACAACAGAAAAGTGCTGATAAAGTACAGGAACAATTTGCGCAAGTTGGCGTCGAAAAAAGTGCCCATCAAACGGAAGAGGGCCGTCCTGCAGACGGGATCGGGCGCGTTTCTGACGGCGCTGCTGACGCCGTTGGCGAGCACCTTTCTGACCCTCATCAGGCAGGCTATCGGTTGATGCAGCACGCGAAGAAGATGGCGTTGGTAGACCCCCGGTTGGTGGAGCGTCTACTCCCGTTACTATCGCAACCGACCACGGCCACGTCGCGTGTAATGAGTAGCCTCGACAACGACATGAAAGCCGTTCTCGAGCGTGCGGATTTTTCCGAACGAGAAAAGGTGGCGGCGTACAATCAACTGCTGAGTCGTTACAACGCCATGGAAGCGTCTCGCGCGCAGCAACCGATGCGCGTGTCCGTAGTGAAGAACGAGTCGCTCGGCCAACCGTCGCAGCCCGACAAATTGCCGGACGACACGGGGGGCGAGGTCGTGAAGAGCGTACCGAAAGTTCTGAATGAAAAGGCCCGCCTCCTGTTGGCGCGACTGAAAGCCGACCCGCTGATTCGCTGGAACGATCGAGCGGAGCTCGTGTACGACGGTGCGCCTATCGCCGGAAGCAACATGGTGGATCTCGTGAACGATCTCATGCGAAAGTGGAAGAAGATCCCCGCGCCGGTTGGCTGGGAAGCGTTCGGGGACCATATAAAGCGGCTGAACGTGCCTATGGAGCTCGTCGACAATCCCAGCGTCGGGCGTACAGCGCGCGCAGAAGGGAAAGGACCGCACTCGTTCCGTCGAACGCATGCCGTGGTCCAGCTTTTAGCGCCTGTAGAGGACGCCCGCCCGAAGATCAGTACTCGTCGTCGTCGTCGCCGTCGTAATCGCGGCGGTCATCGTCGCCGCCCACTTGTTCGCCGTATCGTCGTCGTCGCCGCACGAGCCATGGCGGTGGTGTCCCGGCGGACTCGTGGTGCGCAACGAAAGCGCCAACAACGCGACGGCCGACTGAAGCGCGCCTACTTCGACCCGAAACGGGCGGGCAGTTACGGCGGCGTCGACGCGTTGCACCGAGCGACCGCGGTGTCCAAGCCGATCGTCGGGCGGTCGTTATCGGAGCAGGACGCCTATACGCTTCACAAGCCGGTCAGGCGCCGTTTCAAGCGACGTCGCGTTATCGTGGGCGGTCGAAACCAGCAGTGGCAAGCGGATCTCGTCGACGTGGCTAAACTGAAAAAGCACAACGACGGCATAGCGTTCCTATTGACGGTCATCGACGTCTTCTCGAAGTGTAAATCCGGTCCGGCGCTCGTCGCGGCCTTCGAGGGCCTGCTGTCGTCGCCGCAACGGCCGCCGCACGTCCTGCAGACCGACAAGGGGACGGAGTTTCTCAACAGGCCCCTTCAAACGCTTTTGAGGGCGCGCGGCGTCCACCATTTCGTGACGCACAACGAGGAGACCAAAGCGCGCGTCGTGGAGCGATTCAATCGTACGCTGAAGAAGCGCATGTGGAGGTACATCACGAAGCATCAGACGCTGAGGTACGTGGAGCCGTTGCAGGATTTCGTGCGGTCGTACAACAACGCCTACCATCGAAGCATCGATAGGACGCCGGCGAGCGTCGACGCGTCGAATCAGGAGAGCGTGTGGCAGCGGCTGTACGGCGGCGAAGGGTTTCAAAAAATCAAGCCGAAACTGCGAGAGGGGGACCGCGTACGCATCAGCAATGCGAAGGGACTTTTCAAGAAGGGGTATATGGCTAACTGGAGCGAAGACCTCTTCACCGTCGTATAATCGCCCCCGTCCGACCCTCCCGTTTACCGACTGATAGACGACGCCGGTACGATACTGGACGGCACCTTCTACTAGCCGGAGCTACAAAAAGTGGTCGTCTCGAAGGACAAACTATATCGGGTGGAGGCCGTTCTACGGAGACGTCGTCGACGACGCGGTAAGGACGAAGAGGTGCTCGTCAAAAGGTCCGGCTACCCGGCCTCGTTCAATAGCTGGATCGACGCCAATGCGCTCGTGGACTATAAGGGCTGATGACGCGTTGTTGGACGCAATACACAAAGCGCTGGAGAGTTTCTTCCTACAACCGCCGCCGCTACCGTTGTCGATGCGACGGATGCTATCGACGACGACCGCAACATCGGCGAACACGTTCTGTGGTGTTTCTGCGTGACCTATAAGGGATGACGGCGACGAAGACGCGTTGGATGCGCCACGCGGGGTGCTGGCGAATGCACGAGGCGGGACTGTGCAACGGCTTTTCGTTTTTTATTAGGGAACCGTGCTGTATTAGTAGACTGCAGATGAGAAGAAGGCCGTGTCACGTTCGCGCCACCACCCGACGGCCCCACGCCCGTCGGCGAACTCGATCTATGGCGTTTCTGTGCAATAAAGGAAGGACGCCGCAGCGTCGGAAGGCAGTCGCGCGATGTGCACCGTCGAGACGACAGCAGCAGCCAACGCAACAGCCGAATACCGCCGTCGACTCGGGCGCGTTTGTCGAAGCACCCACCGTCGACTCATGCGTCTCCGTGGATGCGCCCGATGCCGGCGACGCCTCCTCCGTCACGAGAGTTCCGTGCCGTCTCTGCGGTAACGAATGCCCTAAAGCCGAGATCGTCTTCCTGTGCCAGGTCGTCGTCCTTTACACGGTGATCGTCGTCAGTATATACAATCTAACGCGCGGCCAGGGAGACTCCAACCTGTCGACGGCGCTGCTGAGTAGTTGCCTCGGCTATCTACTACCGAGTCCGTCTATGAGACGCGATGGCATCGTCTGACTTTTAGATGACGTTGCCGAGCAACGCCTCTATGAAGACGAACCCCGAAAACACGTTGACGCACTACACGGCGAATCTGCCGCAATGCATCGACCTGTCTCGGCGGTGGGAATGCGGGCTGGTGTCGCTACAGTACACGCATAGCTGGTACAACGTGAGAGCGGAGGACGCCTACTTCTTCGTGGCTTGCGAGACGGGGAAGGAGGGCGTTTTCACCACCGCGGACGGGCGTAAAATTGCCCGGCAGGGCAACATCCCGTACGGCTTTTACAACAGCGCCTACGAGCTGATGCCCAAAATCAACGCGGCGCTGACGAAACTGAGCACCGAAACGGTCAAGGCGCGCATGGAGTACAGCCGCGTCTCTAATCGGATGACGTTGCGTCTATCGCCGGACGTCGAATTTAACATGCCTCCGCGGGGCCGCCTGAAACAGATACTAGGCTTCGAGCCGGGGTATATCGCGAGTTACTGGGTGCCCAGCGGCAGGGAACTGTTCGAGTTCGAGGGGGACCACCCGGTGGACCTGAACGGCGGCGTCGACACCATGTTCGTGTACACGGACATCGTGGAGTCGCGCATCGTCGGCGACGTATTCGCCCCCCTCCTCCGATCCGTGCCCGCCTACGGTTCGAACGGGAACGTCGTATCGAACGTCTTCGACCGCGTCCAATACGCGCCGCTCCTGCGTCGCCAATTCGATTCGATCGAAATAGATATAAGAGACGACCTCGGTCAGCCGATACCATTCGAGCACGGAAAAGTCGTGACGACGCTTCACGTCAGACGCTGCAAGTCGAAACTGTTTTCACGATGACGCGAAGCGTGTACGAGGACTACTACGCGCGGCAGGTCGGCGGTGGCCTACCGGTGTTCTTCGGCGCCCGATCGCAACGGGGCCACGGCCTGGGTAATCTCTTCGGCAGCCTGTTTCGAAGCGTCAAGCCGCTCATCAAGAGAGGGGCCGTGGCGCTGGGCAAGCGTGCTCTCAAGACGGGCGTGCGCGTGGCGCGGGACGTCGTCGCCGGCGGCAATTTGAAATAGGCGGTAAAGCAACGCGCGAAGGAGGCGGGCGCCGACCTTCTCGACGGGCTGTTGAACTCGCCCCCGCCGCCGAAAAAGCGACGACAACGCATAAAGCCACCCGGCAAGCCGGCGACGACCAGTAAGAAGAGGCGCCGTCGAAAGAAGCAGACGTCGAACGACGACGTATTCCCCGCGTATAAGTAGTAGGATGGCGTTCGTGCATCGACAGTCGTACGAGGGCGTAAAGAGCAAACTGGACCTGATCAGCGTCCCGACGACGCAGACGAGCATCGAGAGCGGCTAGTGGATCGATCACCAGCCGCTGACGGCCCTCGACGCTGGCGGCCCTATCGAGTTTCTCATTCCGGGCTCCGGAGACGACTATCTGGACCTGGCGACCGCTAGACTGTACGTGCGCGCCAAGGTGGTGCAGGGGGACGGCAACGATCTCGCGAACGACAGCGTCGTAGCGCCGGTCAACAATTTCCTGCATTCGATGTTCTTTCAGGTCGACGTGACACTGAACGGCACGCTCGTGACGTCGTCGACCAATACGTACCCGTACCGGGCCTACATCGAGACCCTGCTCTGTTACGGGTCCGGCGCCAAAAGGTCGCAGCTCGAGGCCGACCTGTGGCGCAAGGACACCGCCGGGCGCATGAAGACGACCAACAACAACAACGGCGGGTACGTGGATCGGCACAACTACACACACGACAGCCGCGAGTTCGACATGATGGGACGCCTGCACGTCGACGTGTTCATGCAAAACCGGTACCTGCTAAACGGCGTCGACGTAAAGGTGCGACTGGTGCGAAGCAAGGACGCCTTCGCGCTCCTAGGCGACGTCGTCATTCCGGGGTTCAAGACCGTCCTGCTGGAGGCCTACCTGCAGGTGCGCAAGGCCAAGGTGAACCCGGCCGTCCAGCTCGGTCACATCAAGGCGCTGACGCAGGGGAAGGCCAAGTATGCGATGCGCCGCGTCGACTGCAAGGTGTTCTCGATACCGCAGGGCACGATGTCGCACACGCACGAGAACGTCTACCTGGGCACGCTCCCGAGACGCGTGTTCATGTGCCTGATCGACAAAGACGCCTACAACGGGACCTACGATAAAAACCCGTTCAACGCGAAGCACAACGACATAAACTTCCTCGCCCTCTACGTCGAGCGCGGCGATCGCCTCGAAGGTCGCGTCGAACGACGGCCGCAGAGCCGCGCACGCCACCTCGCTCATGGCCTCCAGGGCGTCGATCAGGCGCTTCGCGAGATCGCCCGAATCGCCGGACGTGACGAAGCAGCGCGCCGTCTCATGCCCGCGGACGTTCGAGGCGACGCTCACGCTGAGAAGTTCGTGTCGCGCAATCCACCGGCATTTGGCGCTGTCCGCCGGCAGGTCGCGATCGTCGAAGTAGCAATCGAAGTCGTACGTCGCCCTGTACGGGTAGTAGCGCAGGCGTTCGTCCACGTAGACGCCCTCGTCCTCCAGCTTTTGAAACACGAACGGCGTCGGATGGTAGACGCCGCCGGGAAAGACGTGGTGAACGCCGCCCTCGCACGTCGCCTCGTGACGCCGCAGCCGATGGGCGGTCGGCCACAGCGCATCGCCGCACTTGCCACATCGGTACGAGCGACAGAACAGCGACACGTCGTTTATGAAGAAATATTGCGTCTCGAACAGATTGACGCTGATGGTAGTCGGGTAGCGGTGGAGGGAGCGGCGGACCACATCAGCGGCGGTGCCCTCCGTCGTCAGTCGATACACGGTCACATTCGTTTTGAAGACCGCCACCACCCGGCCGAGTTCGTTCAGGGGGACGCCGGCGAACGCGTAGTAGGGTTGGCCGCCGGAGCCGACGCTGTTGTCGGCGAAGTGCCTTAAGGCCGCGGTCGTCAAATTGGCTGCGCGGTTGGCCGTGGCGATCGTTCACTAGGCTGATGTGAGTCGTGTTGCGGTGCAGATAGTCGGGGAGTCGCTGCTGGCGCGCGTACCCAATAGGATGGCTGATGATGGCGTTGAGGAAGTACGTAATGTTCGTTACCAACTCGGCGATCCACCCCGAGTCGGGTCGCTGCGCGATCATGTACTGCAGAACGTCAGGCTGCCGGGCGGCGTCGAGGAAACGTTCGAACGACGCGGCTTCGGAAACGAGGACGGGCGACTCGAGATAGCGTCCGCAACAGTTACACGAAGAATGGTAGTACCGGAGTCGGCCCGTCTCCCTGTGCCGAAGGATAAACCCGTATGATAAATTTATTTTAAAGGCCCGAGTCTTCGCCTCGAACATCAGTCGTAGTTGGGCTTCGTGCGCGGCCGTGTCCAAACGGCCGGATAAATGGAAATTATACCTAGATTGGACGGGTCCGCGCACTACAGACGTACGGATGCTCGCCCAGTGTTCGCGCACGGCGCGCCGCAGGTCATCGTCATCATCATCGCGCGCCGACGACGACGACGACGGCTGTGCATCGCGACATAAACTTAAATGGCGCAACATATCAGCGTGCCTGCCGAACGATCGATTGCATTTCGGACAAGCCTCATTGCCGCCGCAAGTTTTCAGATGCCCCGTCATACTGCTGCGATGGTCGAACGATCGATCACATTTCGGGCACACGTGACACGCCTCATTGCCGCCGCCGCCGCATGTTTTCAGATGCCGCACCATACGCGCGTTCGTCCTAGTCGAGCTCGGAACGCTATTAACTACGACGAATTGCGCCGACACCGCTTATAAGGCCGCGCTTAACGACCGCTAGGGGGAGCTACCGCCTTTTTTTCTGAACGGCGGTTTTCTCGCAGTTTGTTTGGAGCACGGAACGCTATTAACTACGAAGAATCGGCGACACCGCTTATAAGGACGGCGGTTTTCTCGCAGCGCCAAGTTTGTTTGTTTGTTTGTTTGTTTGAACTACGACGAATCGGCGACACCGCTTATAAGGACAGCGGTTTTCTCGCAGTGCCAAGTTTGTTTGTTTGTTTGTTTCACTGGAATCGTAGTGCGCGGCCGTCAAGTTTGTTTGTTTGTTTTCCCCCGGGATGGCCTTCAGGTGGCAGCGCTGACGACTACCTCGTCCGTTAGCTGAATGGACCGAGGCAAAGTTTGTTTACAGGGGCCGTCAGTTGGCAGCGCTGTCGACTACCACGTCCGTTTGCTGAATGAGACAGATGTTGGCGCAGCAGCAGTTGCAGCGGCGGCGGAGGGGGAAACGACGACGCACTGAATGGCAGCAACGTTTTTTGGCTTGCGATGGCGCATAGTGTCGACAACAGGAGGCGGGCATTTTTTGATACGTTTTATTAAGCATCATACATCACCACAGTAAGGCTTTATGCCACAGCGAATTATGTAAACAAACCGCGGTACTACAGTAAAGAGGCTTTATGCCACAGCAGGGTAAATAATAATAATAATAAGGCATTACGGCCACAACAGCGGAATATAGGCCGCTCGATTAATATTCAATTCGGCACTGCTACAGCAGGATGTAATGTTCATCGGTGTAAATAAACCGGCACTGCTACAGCGGGGTAAACACAACTACTCAGCGCTAGTCAGCACTGCTACAGCGGGGAAAATGCTACACAGTAATAAGGCTTTATGTCATAGCGGAATGCAAATATACTGTTCAATTCGGCCCTGCTAATGTTCATCGGTGTACGTAATAAGGCTTTATGCCATAGCGGACTGCAAATATAATGTTCAATTCGGCACTACTAAATGTTCATCGCCGAAAATACATATTAAGCGTTCGGCGGAGAAAACGTCGCCCCATCAGTCGGCGAAGCATGCCCTTTTCAACAGGTAATGCTGTACGGCGACATCCAAGAGCGAACGATCGAACGGCGCCGTCCAATCTGTCCCCATGAGCCAGCCGGCCACTTGGCGCATGAGGGCGCCCTCCGAAACGCGATCGCCGCGCACGCAACGTTCTTCCAGTACCGAGAGCAAACGAATAGCGGGCAACAACAACGTCTGCTGCAGAAAGCTGTCGAGTGCCACTGAAAAAAAACACACATTCAGTGCCGCCACGTTTTCGTACAGAAGGTTGTACCGTCGGCTCGGTTTCCTTCCCCTTTAGCCGCACATGTGAACGAAGGGGCACCCTTCCTCGGGAGGGCACTCACCACATTCTTGGCGCGCTTTCTGTCGCGGGCCGACGGTATAAAGTCCTCTGACGATACAGACAACACGTCCAGATGTAGTGAAGGCGATGGGAGTGCTGCTACTTTTGTCGGCACCACCGGGGTTAATGTAAATGAACGTGGGAGCAGCGTCGCTCACCAGCGAGCGCGGCATATTGGGCTGCGTGTCTTCATCAGTGAGGCGCGGCCAATACGTCGACGCTTCTCTCGTCAGCGAGGGAGGAGTCCGCGTGTCGGCGTCAGCGAAGCATGGACGAATACTAGGAGGAGGCGTTTCCTTCTTAGCGCGCTTCTCGTCGGGGGGCGCGCACTCATCATCGAGAATGAAACGCAAAGCAGCGGCAATTACGTCCTACAGAAAGCAATAACCAAGCGTTAGTCATTCAAGAGTGAACATCGTATACGTGCGCCTCGGGTTCGCTCGCCTTCTTCGACACGACCCGCACATCACGGACAGTATACGTGTCCAGTATACCGCCCCACACGACCTTGTGCACGGTCATCTCCAAGACTGTGCCGATCAGGCTCGCCACAAAGCTATTGCGCAACTGGTCTGGCAACAGGCTAGACACATGCTCGGCATCGAAATCGCCGATCGACAATATCGCTTCGTCGAACAGCGTAAGCCAAATGCCTGCCTCAGCGTCGTCGTCGTCGTCGTCGACGCCGTACCCTTCCACCAGGAAGCGCACCGAAAAATACGTCTTCGGCTTTGCCTGCACGCCATGTACAGCGCACACCCTACTACCGCTTTCAAGGCCTCGCACTTTGCGCTTACAAACGGAACAGCCGATGTACGTGCATTTACTTTTCCATCCAACGCCAACGATTGTTACGGGTGTAATAATCTTATACGTGCCATCGCAGGCTAGCACGAACTCTTTCAGAGATACCTCGGTCGTCGGTGCGCCCGCACTCACCATGGCCTCGAAAGACGACTCGACTTAGTAGGCGCTGCGTCGGTAGTCGGAATCATCGACCCCTTCGTGGCGGTCGCCGAAGGATGTTTCATTTTGCCGCCAGACGCCACCGCGACAGTTGGCGCCGCCTTCGACTTGCCCTTCTTCGGGGCCTCTCCGTGAACAGGTGGAGCCATGGTCAACTACGCTCTCCAACGGCAACAACACATAAAGTTACTGCAACGGTAACAACACCACACCGACGATACATAGGCATTCTCCGCCCGGCACTCTATATAGCCGCTTTGCACGCGGCCACCATGAGCTCGCGCACGCGCGCCAGAAAACAGCCGATTCTTACAAGGTTACTAAAACTGAAAAAAACCTCTCGGTCAGCCTAGTACACAAACAGAACGCCGCTTTTATTTTCTAATATAAGCTTACCATACGATTCTCCAGTCCCTACTGTATATTATAGACCGCTTAGTTTGCGCGTATTTCACCTTTAACTGCGGTTTTAGGCACTTACAAACAGTTACATAAGCGCCTTATATAACCAGTGACGTCAGCCACTTATGTAAGCCTACGGCGTACGTGTCTAGACCGCTACACGTTGCCGCGCGAAACAACTGCGTAATTCATTTCTCGCGATGGAGCCCCACAATGAAGGTCGCAACTCTATGGCTGACGATTCGAACCCCCGACAGCCACAAAACAGGTACGTTTTCCTAACTCACCTAACACGGCTTTCCTTCGTGTCACTACACATTACTATCACTGCTTTCTTTTCTTTTTCCAACGTTCACTAACTAATTTTTGCTTTTATTTACAGTGCACGCGCCGCAAACGCCGCCGCAAATAGTGCGCCGCCTCCACGAACCCGACCCCGACCCCAACGCCCCGGAGAAAGGTACGTTTCCTCCTTCAACGATACTAACTAAATATAAAATAACGCTTCCAATTTACTATAACTGCTAATATCTTACCTTTATCTACAAACGCCCCATTACGGGCTTTGATGAAGACTATAACCGCTTTCTTTTTCAACGTCATTAATCTACCTTTATTTACAGACGCCTCATTACGGGCTTTGATGAATAGTATAGCTGCTTTTCCAGGTTAACGTGCGCCCCTCTAAACGGTTATTTACAGGCGCCCCGTTACAGACTTTGATGAATACTATAGCTGCTTTTCAGACCCCACTAAACGTAATTTACAGACGCACCATTACTTTAATAATAACTGTAGCTACTTTTTATATTTGCAGACGCCACATTGCGGGCTTTGGCACCCTCCAGGTAGGGCAGGCGCGCACCCTTGCGCTCCCCTCTCGACGGAATGGCTTTGTGCCGCCGACGGGGATGCGCCCGACCGATGTAATTTTAGTGGATAGAACCCCGCAAGAAAATAGGCCTGGCGGCACAGTATACATAGCTCGCGTCCGTCGTCAGACGCCGCCTACCGAAAACAACTACCAAAACTGCTTTCCTTTCCTCAACAGGGCCACCACGAATCATATATACCTCATCTCACCGGAACTCTGTCATCGAACGTGCGCCATAGGCCGGGGCGTTAACCTTCACTTCATCGAGCCACCACATCGCCGCATTGTTTTCGCTCCGACGCCAACTTCACTTCCAACATTATCAGTAGATCCGACATTACACGACACCGCCGATACACAAGACACCGACGACGACGAACTATTCTTGCAATTTCTTGACATCGCCCCCGAAACCTTCACACCCGAACCAGAAGACACCACTTTCACATCTGCAGCCCACCTTTCTGTACATTTAGGTTTTCCCCCACAACCCCCCGGCCGCCACGGATTCGGGCCACCACCACCATCCGAACGCCCCCATCAACGATTCCCACCGCCCCATAGCACCGACATCATCATAATAAAATTTATATTCTCTCACCGTTTGTTTCTCTCTTTCTTTTCGCACAATATCCGCAACCAGCATTCCAATTCATGCACACATAACACCATTCCAAATAATGCACTGTCTATATTCCAACTAACGCACAAACATATTCGTCGCTGCGTACGGCCAGCTTATTCTGACAGCCAATACTCTGGCCCCAGCGCGATATAACATGTCTCCAGCACCACAAGCCTAATGCACAAGTATCAGCTGTTACCGAACATCAGCTGTTACCGAACGCCTGTCTATAGTCCAACTAGCGCGAAAAACACACCGCATATCCTGGCGCACGGCCAGCTTATTCTGACAGCCGAAATAAACATTTCTCAGGCTTCCCACAAACCCCGCTTAACGCTCATACACATTCATTGCATACATTCTGACAGCAAACCCGCACGCCGACATACGATACCCTATTCGGCAGTGAGTCGTGAAAACTAGGCCACCCGATTAACCTCGCTGATCTCCACTCAGCCAGGCACCACGCCGCGCAAACTAACCCGTCCGATTAACCTCGCTGATCCACCAGGCACGCCACTGCACCGCATTACAGCCTAGAAGCACCTAGAGGCTTCTAGAAGCACCTAGAAGCTTCCCCACTTCACACACTCCCCGTATACCTAATTGATACTAATTAGTTGAGAATTATTATTTTTAGTTATTGCTAACGCTCTCCTCCAATGATTGCGCTACTCACTTGTTGCTAATTAGTACTTAATTACCCTAATTAGTCACTAAATGACTAATTAAAATGTTTACCTTATTGCTAGTGCTGCCCTCTAGTGAATGCGCTACTCATTTGTTGCTAATTAGTACTTAATTACCCTAATTAGTCACTAAATGACTAAATACTATTTTTACCTTATTGCTAGTGCTGCCCTCTAGTGAATGCGCTACTCACTTTTTGCTAATTAGTACTTAGTTACCCTAATTAATTACCTAAATAGTACCTGATTAGTCACTAGATGTCGACACACTCTTTCTTCCGTGGAACCCATCAATCACTTTTTTTGGACACATTCCAAAGACACAACATACTGCTAAAAAACGTAGGAATTCTACTTATAAAAAGCGAAAAAGCCTTTGATCTCGGGTCATGACCCGGTCTCGATCGAACTCCCGTACTACTCACGGTCACTTTACAAGATGGCTATCCGAACCAACAACGACTTGGAAGGGTGGTATCGAAAGCTGAACGGAAGAGCCTTGTAGTCACTGTCACGACTGAGTCACTGTCAACGTCGGAGGCGATCGAAACGGATTGCTGTCGAGTTTGTCTGCTCAGCCGTTAAAGTTCAACTTACTTAGACTTAGTTCCTCCTGTTCCTTTCGGGACATGGGGCGATGAGCTTTTTCCATCTATTACGGTCTTTCGCAATTTCTTTGACCTCATTCCAGGTAATTTCCATTTCTGCCAGATCTTCTTTAAATGTCTTGCGTCTTAGTTGGCCTTCCTCTCCTTCTGTTACCACCTTCAGGCACCCAATCCATCGCTACATAATATGCTATTCTATATCTTGGTAAACGTCGAGACTTATCTATGTCATGCAGGCTATCCAGACCTGCGCCCCACATCACTTCTTCATTGGTGATGTGCTCTCTCCATGATATGCCCAATATGAACCGGAGGCATCGCCGGTGGAATATGTCTAGTTTTTTTTATATCCTCGCCCTATTCTTCCACGTTCAACTTAAAGCATAATAATTTCAAGCGCAAACGCCCTACAATGTTACCTAAGGATAAAGGTAATTGGGGGCGGGATCTTGCTTCTTTAACGTTTCTTAAGTTTGATGGTCACTACACTGTCTCAGCCGTGAGTGACAGAAATTAACAATGGAAAAAAGGAGCGTAACTTTTTTAGGTTTGTTATACATTTAATTATTTTGGTATGGAAATAAACAACCCCCTGACATGTAATAGTAGCATTAGTAGGTTTTATTTGGAATTGTATAAATCATACATACACATATAAATAATCCGTAAAACAATTGATAAAATGATACAATACCAGGTTGACAGTGGAGCCAATTAAGGTTGTAACCAGTTTGTTTTAATTATTCCAATATAAGATGATAATGATTACGTAAACTAGTCGCCGTCATCCCCAAAATAACTATTATTAACAATGATTTCACGTGTAATGTGTTGGTTACGTTGCTATAATCAATAGAACATATATGTAAATTTAATAACATTAATATTAGATGATAAATGTTCACATATGGGGTTATGCAAATACATTGCATAATAATGTTTGCGCGAGGCAATCAAGTCAACATTTAAGTCATGCTAGGTAAACTGGGGACACGGTACCGAAGAGGTCAAGAATCCAACATTTTAATAGTAACAGGTTTTCCCGCGCTTTAGCGTATGAATACAGTGGAAAGAAGTCCTGCCGTGCAGGGTATAAAACGCCAGAGCGGTCCCGGTGGCGGCCATATTCGAATTTCTCGGTTGTACGAACCTGTCAAAATTCGGCGTCAATTTTAGTGCGTTTTAGCGATTCCGCGGCAGAGTTTTTCACGTCGAGGTCTCAACATCGGTCGACGACATTCGTGTTGATCTACATTTCCGCAAGCGGCAGAAAGTCTGAGTATACTTTTATTTCACTGTGCATTGTTCGCTCAGCCGTTTCTTTGTTCGTTAATTGCTAAGTTAGTTAAGTTAAAATGGCGACTGGAGGGCTGAATAGAGCCGTGATTGTGGGAGATAGTCACGTGTTTTGGTTGGCTCGGTTATTTAGCGTCAGCCGGTCCTTCGTGGGTTTGGCTCGGGGTTTCCGCAGATTTTGCCATCGACGGCCACGGTTTCGATGTGAAATACGTTGGCAGTCGAGGGGCCACCGTGTGATCGCTGCGGTCGGAGGAGCACTGGGAACGATTTGCGTTGTTAACTCCCCAGCTCGTACTCCTCCACGCCGGATCGAACGATGTGTCGTCAGGGGGGGGTCCTCTCCGCAGCAGATCGCATGGGAAATGTTAGAGTTCGCCACCGAATTTATTGCATTCGGGTTGCAATCATGTTGTTATTGGCCAACTGATACGCCGTGAAAGTTGGCGAGATTTTTCGCCGAGAGGGCAGTGCGCGCCGTCATGGTGAACGAGGTCATTAGGGCCGAATGCGAGCAATGCCACCAAGTTTCGTTCTGGAAACATAATGGTTTTTGGAATCCGCAGGAACAGATATTTCGTAGTGATGGGGTACACTTCAACGACTTGGGGATTTACAAATTATTCCGTAGTTATCGGGGGGCGATTCTCAAGGCTGCCAAGTGGCTGTAGACGTGGATGTAGCTGTAGGCGATAAAGGGGGCTGATCACGGGACACGCTAGTAAGCTATAATAATTGATGGAATTGGCCCGAGGTAACTCGCGAAAATTAACTATGAGGTAATTAAGACACTTGGTGGCATTGCAGCTAGGTTTAGTTAATTGTAGTTAATAAACGAGTTTAGTTATTTCACTGAAAGTTTGCGATAGATTTAAAAGTTGAAGTTCATGGTCTGTGTCACGGGCGCAGGCCACTGCTAGGGAATATTAAACTCCTGCAGTTTTGAATTTCACACCTGTTCTAGTGCTGTTGTCCGACAGCAGTCTTCTTAGTTGGGTTAATTAAAAATCAACCACTTCGGTTTCATCTATAATGCAGCGTTTGTGTTTTCGCCCAAAGAGTATGCGTTACATAGATATTTCAGTGTTATACAGATTGCATTGTAAATGCATTGTTAATTAGTTACCGACAGTGTTCGGTCGTCAGTTGTATGTGGTCATTTTGTGTGACAGGTGGTGATGTTTTTGCATGTAGATTACACGATTCGCTGATTAGTTACCGACAGTGTTCGGTCGTAATGTGGATGGTGTTCAGCGGTATGACAGGTGGTGGTGTTTTGCAGTCTCATTTTCAAATCATGTCTGTGTTTAGTTGTATTCTGACAGGTGGTGGTATTTTGAGGGCAGACTAGCCAATGAGTCGACTTTTACCAACTTTATTGGGTTGTAATGTGTATATATTGTTAGTTATACCTAGTGGTCTTATATCGAGGACACGTTATAATGTGGCTGATTATGTAACAACGGTAATATGGTCACAATCAGATAGAATAACATAATTTTTAGGCAGGTATTGTTGTTCAGGACATACATCTTGAGGGTGCTATTTTAATGTACATCATTGAGTAGTGTAAGGTGGCAGGTTACTGTCTTTACTGTGTTCATTATAATCCCGTTGCAGGTATTCGACTGTCAGTTAATAATAATTGTAGCAGGTCACCCATGTCAGACAGGAAGGCGTTATTTTCAACATCTTGCGGAGTCGGCCAATAACTGTCGCTCCAACCAAGATAGTAATAACTTTATATTTAACTAAGTTTCCAGTTTCTTAGATGGTGACGGCTGCATTGTGTGATAGCACATCTGCAACATGGACGTAATGATTGTTTTTGGTCTATATCGACTTGTGCTAATAGCATAGTACTAAGACATACGGACAGCTGGGTGTTCGGTCCAGGTGAGCATCCTGTCTGTGCGACGATGTAGCCTACTCGAGGTTCTGGCGTTTTGGCCCAGACAGTACCAGTATGGCAGTTTTATTCGAATGGCCACTTTGGCGTTCATTTCAGATATGTAGCCTGTCAGTGTGACGATCTAGCCAGCTTGGGGTTTCTGGCGCTTTGCCCCAGACTGTACCAGTGTGGCGTTCATGCCAGTGAAGCATCCTGTCAGTGTGATGATATGGCCAGCTTGGGGTTTCTGGTGCTTTGGCCCAGACGGTACCAGTGTGGCGTTCATGCCAACCGTGTTGGCGTTTCAGGAAGCCGGTCTGATTGACATCTTTGTTATGGTATTTAACGTTGTATGTTGACGGCGTGCCACTGCTAATTAATTTACTTTATTCCAGACTAAGGTGGTCATAATGACATTACAACTTATTTCAGGTTAGCATCCGGACGAAGTAGTTTATCTGTATCAGCTGGTTGATCTTTAGAGCTTAATAGTTACTCTAATTGCCAGTACGATAGCAAAGCAATCCTATCATGCATTAAATAACAGCAGCTCGTCGGCAGTGGGAAGAGAACATTGAGGAGCGTGTGCAGCAGTCGAACACTTTGCTGCAACATATGCACCAGATGTTGACTGAACAATTGACTAGAGATACTGTAGTCCCAATTGATGATAATGTGCATGATGGTGAGTTCTTACCAACTGCTCCACAGCTGTCCCAAGTGACGGCCTCGGGTCAGTCTGTCGGGGACATAGGTCCACCAGAGTCTTCCCTGCCCAGAGTGACGGCCTCTGGGTTGGCGACTTCTTGGCCATCTGTCAATGGTTTCGAGACAGGTGTCGGGGGGGTTCTAGACAGGCTCCCAATGGGAGCGCAGGATAGGGTGAGGGCAGTCACTTCCTCCTCTCTGTCGCTGCATGCCCATGTCCCCGATAAAACCAGAACAATGGTGTGGGCAGGCGAGTTCATTGAATTAATGTGCCTTCTGCCTCAACGCAAAGCAGTCCCCCAAGAGTTATCATTAGGGTTGCAGTCGGGGATGGAAGAGGGTACATCTGTGGTATGTGTCGGACCAAGGGCTAAGCCATCAATCACTTCTTTTCTTATGTGGTCCAGGGCTTTTCAGATCTACATGTCAATCTACAATCTACCTGATCCAACCCATTCATTACCCAGAAGCCCCAGCAATGTTGAAATATGTTCAGACGATTCGTGATCTGTCAGAACGGGGTAGTAATTGGCAGGGGTATGATGAATCTTTCCGAGCAATGCGAATGCTGCATAACTGGGGATGGGACACAGTGGAATCTGAGCTTTGGCTCCAGGCAGGTAGAATGGTGGGTGTTCCATATGGAGGCGCCCCCTTTCACGGCAAGGGTGGGGCCCGCCGGCCACCACCTCAAAGTGCAAACCCCTGTTTTGCATACAACAAGGCCCTGCAACAGTCGCAAATGTCGCTACCAACATAAATGTAAACGATGTGGTGCAGGACACCCGGCTGCACAGTGTCCCCGCTTCAACAGTAGACAGGCCAGTACAGGCCTGTATCCTGCAGTTGCCCAGCGCAATAACCTCAGACAGTAAGCAGCAGCTGCTGTCATCACCTGTTTCCCCGTCAGTATTACATCATGTATTACAAGATTATGATAGTAAGCTAGCCCAATATCTACTACATGGTTTTACTTATGGTTTTAGAATAGGGTGTATTAGCCTGCCAGTGCAACAGCAAGCGATGATAACAAACCTGAAATCTGCATTAACATACCCAGAAATAACAGATGCGAAGATTGCAAAATAATTGAACCTAGTTCATATTATCGGACCCTACAATGTGCCACCTAATGTTCCAAATTTCCGGGTCTCCCCACTTGGAGTTGTCCCTAAGAAGACACCCGGTGAGTATCGGGTAATTCACCATTTGTCGTATCCAGAGGAATCATCTGTTAATGATTGTATTCCACGAGAATTCTCTTCCGTGCAGTATGCCATAGTGCAGGATGTCATTACTTTCATCAAGAAATCTCCTCGCACAATTTTTCTGGGTAAGTTAGACATCGAAGCTGCATTCCGTATAAGACACGCCTTTGCTAGGGTTTCAATGAAGGAGCAAATTTTATATGGATGCTTTTCTTCCTATGGGGTGTGCTAGCTCTTGCTCAATTTTCGAAGCGTTCAGTGGTGTTTTGCAGCTAAGACTAAGTTGGGTGTGTCAGAAATGTTTCATTATATCGATGACTTCCTGTTTCTCGCAGATTCTTCTGCGAAATGTACAACTGATATGTATGCGTTCATATCACTCTGTGGGCAGATGGGTGTGCCACTAGCGCCAGAGAAAACACAGGGTCCTGCTACTGTACTTCCTTTATTAGGCATTACATTGGACACAGTGAGGTTAGAAGCCAGACTCCCCGAGGATAAGCTAGCCAAATGTAAATCACTAGTGTCCGAGTTCTTAGCAAGACAGAAAGTCACTCTTCAGCAACTCCAATCACTGATCGGCTTTTTAGGACATGCTTCATGTGTGGTAGTGGCCGGAAGTTGTTTTTAAGGCGCCTTATCGATCTAACTGTCGGCGTAACCAGACCTCACCATCATATTAGGCTCGACCCGACAGGCGAAGCTTGACTTGAGAGTATGGCAGGAATTTTTTAGAAATTTCAATGGTAGGGTATTTTTTCTGTATGAGAAGTTTCGCACAGGTGAATGTTTGTATCTATAGACTGATGCATCGGGCAGCGTAGGATACGGGACAGTGTATGGCAAGGAATGGTTTTGGGGAGAATGGCCTCAATCATGGTTTTCACAGAACATTGCAGTGTTAGAGTTGTTCCCTATCATGGCTGCGGTAGAAGTCTGGGGGAGACACGGGCAAATCAGAGCGTACGCTTCTTTACATATAATGAAGCACTCGTGTCAGTTATTAATAAACATACATCCCGCGAACCCCAAATTATGACTCTACTTCGCAGGATGATCCTCACTTGCCTAACGTTCAATATAAACTCCATGGCATGTCATGTGCCGGGTCGAGTCAACATTTTGGCAGACAGGTTGTCACGTGGTCAGTTGGAGGAATATAGAATGTTGGCTCCATGGGCTAATGTCATCCCAATCGATCTGCCAGCTCATATCTTACCACATAATTTATAACAAGGTGTTTAAATAAATCATGTTGGAGGATGTGCAGACTTGTCACGGGCAAGCTCTTACAGTCCTGGTAGAGTAGCGCACCTTTTAAAATTATGGTGTTTTTTTTTGACAGTGTTACAATGCTAGGGAGGCTTGTCACGGGCGAGATCTTCTAAGCTTTGTAAGTAGCATAGTGCTTTGGTTGTTACAATGATGGGACTATGATAAGTTAGAATGGTAGCAAGACTTGTCACGGGCGAGATCTTCCAAACTTTGTTGTAAGTAGCACAGCACTTGGGATGTTACAATGATGGGACTATGATAAGTTAGAATGATACCAAGACTCGTCACGGGCGAGATCTTCCAGTCCTTGTATATATATGTATAGATATAGGAGTCCTTCTCATTTGAGGTGGGGTGGTCACATGCTCAGGTGACCTTGTGGCGGAATGGCCCCACCTCTCTTTTGTATGTTTTAATAAGTAGTAGTTTTAGTTGTCAAAATGTTTGTGAGACATCTTTTTGAGGTTTTTATGTATTATCTACCACTATTTTAATGTAGTGCTTTATAATGTGGGCCTTTACTTAAAATGTATATGCTAAGTAAACGGGGCAATGTTTAAGACCTCAAATGGCCCACATTTGTTTGTAAATATTTGCATGTTATAACTCATCCAATAATCTGGTGAGTAATAAATAACTGTCAGAAGGTTATTCTGGCCATATTCTACCATATCTGTTGTTGACTTGTTGCATTGCGTAAAAATAGTCTTGCGGAAAAAAACACGTGGTTATGCCAAGCTTCAGCAATGGTATAACACCTAAGTAGAATAACATTATATCAAACACATATGTCAGACGTTTCGGGGTGGAATGAAATTAAACTAGAACACCATACCCCCTTACAACATTTGCCTTTAATGATAATATAAAACTATTTAAATTGAGTTTATTTTGTATAACAGTTGGAATTGTATTCCAGATCATCGGACCTTTACATAGCAAACTGTTCGAAGATCTTTGAGTAGAACTGATAATAGGGCGTGTATTACAGGTTTGTCTTGTTTCGTAAAAGTGAATGTCATAGGTAAATATAAAAATATCCGATAATAAATGTGGCAGACTACCGTGAACATAATGATACATGAATTTTCTAACTTCAATTTCATAAATATCATGCAATTTTATTAGATTTAAACATGTAAAGAGGGGATGTGAATGTTCCCAATAGTTTGTTTTAAGAATGGAACGAACTATTTTTTTGCATAATGAATACTTTTTCGATATGTGTTTTGTATGTGGATCCCCACAAAATGATTCCGTATGTCAAGTAGGGGTAAACTAAAGTGTAATAAATTGTTTTAAGTGCAGCTACTGGAAGGTAGCGGTTAACTTTATTAATTATGCATAAAGCACTAGTTAGCTTGTTTTTGCATGCATTTATATGTTCATGCCAATCAAGTCAGTCGTCTATATGAAGGCCTAGAAATGTTATACATTTTGTTCGCTGAATTATGTTAATAGCTAACGCTAATAATAATTCTTCGTTCTGAGCAGGACGAGATCTAGAAAATAACATGCATTTTGTCTTAGAAATGTTTGAAGATAGTTTATTGGCACGAAACCAGTCAGCTAATATTTCAAGTTCGTTATTCATATCTTTATATATTTCATTAATTTGTTTTCCAGTTTTGTATATAGTAGTGTCATCAGCAAACAATATTGTTTTGCACATATTTACACAGAGTGGAAGGTCATTAATATATAATATAAACAAAAGCGGACCGAGGATAGACCCCTCTGGGACACCGTGTGTGACATTATGCTGAAGTGAGTCACTAGAACTGTACTTAACATACAGTTTCCTGTTTGAAAGGTAACTCTTCAACCATTTGAGTGGAGTACCCCTTATACCGTAATATTCAAGTTTGTGTAATAGGATTTGGTGGTTGATAGTATCGAATGCTTTACTTAGATCCAGAAAAACAGAAAAGACCGAGTCCTTTTTTCTAGTGCATTAATAACATCACTAGTAAAAACGGTAATAGCATTGGTTGTTGAATGTTTCTCACGAAAACCATATTTATTTACCATGGTTATTGTTCAATATAATGTTTTTATGTATCAAATCATAAGTTCTTCTATGTACAACTTTTCCCAGTATTTTAGAAATTGAAGGTAACAAAGATATTGGTCTATAATTAGAAAAGTCATCAGTAGCTTTACACTTATAAACAGGTATAATTTTTGCTATTTTTATTTCGTCAGGCACTATTCCCTTTCCTATTGATTTATTTATTAAAATAGTTATTGGTAAGGCTATTTGCTCACCAAATATTTTCATGAGACGGGGACTAAAATTGCCATATCCAGAGAGACATTATCATTTGCCTGATTTCATTTACATCGGTCGGACTCATAAAGGGACTTCCTGGATTTTTTAAAGACATTTCAGAAGCTATTTAGTAAATTGCTCTTTAGATTGAGGGATTGCATTTGCGTGGTTTGAACCAACATTAGTAAAAACATTACAGAATATATTCGAAATTTGATGAAGGTCCTTAATTATATCGTTATTATATTTAAAGCGTGACGAAATGCCTGATTTATCGTTGTTTTTCCCAATCATGGTTCTAAGTAATTTCCAAGTTTTTTTAGAGTCGTTCTTAAATGTTTTTAACTCATTCGCATAGTAGGTATGTTGTTTTGTTTCAGTTTATTATACCTATTTCTATACTGTACATAACGGATATAAGTAGAATGTGTCTTAGATTTGACGATACATTTCCTATAGAGTTTGTTTGATGTTACTGACGATTTTAATAGACCTTTAGTCATCCATTCATTACGTATTTGGGATTAACCTTAGCAATTTTCTCCGGCGCGAATGTTTGAATAACATAGTTAAGTTTGTTAGTGAATTCCCTGAACGCATTATCTGTATCTAACTGGTATAAATACGTCCAATCAATTTCGCGTAGTGTAGATGTTATATGACCAATGGATTTGTCAGACATAGGTCTATGTTTGAATATTAACCGCTCATTTGATTTTTACAAGGCTTCTGCTTGCCAATTAAACATAATATAGGTAGGTGATCAGTATGGGTGATACGCGTTGGTTTGGTAATTGTTTGAATGGTGTTAGCAACTAGGTGTAAATATAGTAAGTCGGATGAAGGTTTATATGAGTCCATTTTTAGGTAGTCAAAACTTTGATCAGTGCCAATTATGACCTGATGGTTTGAGTGCTGAATCTTATTTAGTATTGTCTCATATCTTTGAATAGATGAAGACACATTTGAATTAGGGATCCGGTATATTTCGCCAACGACAGAGGTTTGACCATTAATGCTGCATTCAATAAATACAGATTCAAATTCCCCCTCCACGAATATATCAAGGTCTTCACGGTGATTATACTGAATATTATCACGTACATACATCGCGACACCACCTTTAGATTAAAATTTCGAGATGGAGTACTTTGTGCTGAAAACGGGTATGGCAAATGTAGCGGGAAGAATGTTATGAACATCATAGTAATCACTATTTATATCAGCTAGGTTAAAAAGATTTACTTCATCCTCTTCGTTTTCAAACAAGTGCTTTATGTCTAATTCAGTATAATTACTTAGCATTTCATACATTGCTTCTTGAATGTAATTAGCTTACGAATCAGACAGTACACTGTTAAGTCATACTATAACGAAGACGCTTTTGTGCTGAGGTTGCGTAAGTACAAAATATGTTTCAACAGCCCCATTATACTCCAATACCAGGGCGCCAAAACCTTACCATGCAACTGATGTTTGCACCCACACTGAATACGTACCAACATGTCGAAGACGATTGAAGAAATTACACCTCTGGACTGGAGTGCCGCCAAAGAGATAAAATACTTCGCCGAGGCGTCCAAAAATTCCGTTGAAGTGGTAACGCTACCGTGACGACCAATGCTATAATTCCCCGAGGCATGCAACAAGTTTGCCGACGAAGAGGTACCCCTGTCGAGCCGGGCGACCAAAACGCCGCTGAAGTGTCCAAGGATTCCCCGCCGACGCGGTAACTCTGCTGAGGCGACCAGTTACGGTGCTGTAGAACTCCTGGCGCCACGAGAGCATCCGATATTTCGTGCAACAAGTACGTTAAACACGGGGAGTATTATATTTTTTGATCGTAATTATTATAGCATCGTTTGGTGACTCACATTGTTTTACTATTATTGCAGAATGGCTCTGATTTGCATTGTATTGTGAATTTTGGCAAAATAACTAAGAATTTATATGACCATTATGGCTATGCCGATGTAATGCATTAATTGGGACATATGCCAGTATTCGTGTGCATTCACCAAAAAGGATGTTTACGTGATGTTATGAAGTTGGGCGTTCTGATTTTTTATACTGCTAGATGCCACACTGCAACCCATGAATGAGAACGAGAGGGGGTAGAAGTGGGGCTAAAGGCGGTCACCCGGGTCAGACAACACAGGGAGGATACATAGTCTGCGGGAGGCCCACGTTTGATCGATCCAGGTAATTTCAAATTGATAACAATCAACCACATACAAGTTTTTCACAGATTTTATGTATATTTAAATGTGCAAATTTTAATGAACATTTATTTTCATACACATTTTAATAATAACATCTTGGACATGGAAAACTAGGTTGACTTCTGCACTTGCATATTAAATCGACAGTGTTTCAACACAAACCTATTAATACACCTCAAAAAAGTATTTAGCAAATATGTCAGTTACTCAGAAATTAGTTTATAAAATAAATTATTCATTCTTGAAGACGGTAGACGTACATTTATTAATTGTGTATAGTTGACGAGGAAAATATACCGTTAGCATTACAATAATAACACCTCATTTTGCCATTTCCAACATTCACCTTGACCATTTAACCTTGAGGTTCAGACAGAACCTTAAAATGTCAAAAATTAATATGTGTACTTAGTTACACTTGGCAGACACTGATACGAACAACCCCAGTGAACACTGGCTGCTCCAACAACATGTATAGATGCAGCTCTATGTAGAACATGTCTTGCTGCGTTTTACCTTGTGAAATGCTTCAGGTCATTCATGAAACATTACTTTATATTTACTTATTATGACACGCCATGATTATTTACTCCCAACACTACTGCATGATGCCCGTTTTTGTTATTGTTCTTCTTTACAGGAGACTGAACTAGGGTGCTTAAAACCACTAGTTCTCCAAGTTAATATGGCATACTGGGCAGATGTGTTTGATCAGTACCTCGGACAAGATTCTACAGCCATACTGAATGCTGCATATAGATACTTTATCCTGTGAATGTCCGTTGAGTGATCCCGAAATGTGCCGTGTGTCGCATCCGTTACAGATTCCCCAGTGCCAAGGGGGTGTACACTGGTTTTCAGATCTGTTGGTTAGCTTGAATGATCGGAAAGCAGTGTAGAACGCAGTTTGCTCGATATTCGAGTTTGGGGACGCCTGCCTATCTCTGCAGTTGGAGGGTGCCATGGTCGGGCAGATATGGCGTGGGTCTTCGGGCAACAATTCTCGGGTGAGACAGGTTCAGTGTTAAGCATTCTTCGGTGAACTACATCGGTTTGAGTATCGATGACATGGCTGTATGAATTCGCGGTCTTCGATGGTAATGCACACCAGCTTCCTGACTTGTTGCTGTACATCCGTTTGTACCTATACAACACACATAGTAACTATTAGCATGTCTCTGAAACATTTATGAAAAGTCAATAATACATGCTATTTGTCTTCAATTCATTTATAAGTTCTAGGTGATTGTTATGTAGAATTCAAGTTAGTGATGTAGTAATTGCACTGGAAGACTTTTGCCATTTGTCAACAACAATTTGTTGATACACTTCTTAGCTTAAATTATATAGATTGTAATATATTTGTCATGCCATGTATCATTATCTTATTATTATGATTGAACATGTCTGTCAGGGGAGTAAAGCGTAAAGCGCTTAGAGCCGTCCCGAGGACAGGATACTGCACTATATAAGAGCGTACCTTTATTTACCTTTTTATCTTTTTTATCACTGGTTTTTATTTTCATAAATAATTTATACTGGTTTTTAATTTTCAGTAATTATAATACAAATTGTACTGACTATGTCATAAGCAACACTTGAGTAAAATAAAGGTAAGGTCTTATATAGAGCCAGTACCCAGTCCTCAAGACTGCTTAGAACATTTTACACTTTACTCCCTGGCAGGCCTGTTCTGTCGAACACCATCTCAACTTCTGTGGGAAGCCATCAGTGATGGTGCAATTATTGCATAAAGGCTATTAATACACAAATAACCACCACTGTCTATAGCCAGGTACCTATTCATATAGCTGAGGGAACTTGAAGAAGAGCGTACTGGAGCAAGTATTGTGAGTGTATGTATATGTAATTCTCATTATCCGGTCATATGTAATTGTTTAATCACTATTTTGTGTGCGTTGTACACATGCGAGGCATTGTACACATTGCAATTCATTATCATCTTTGTATTGTTTTATTAATAACAAAGATTCGTAATATAATTAATTGTTTTTGATAATGTACACGTACATATGACAATTTTAAAAGTAAACCTCTTCCTAAATTGTATTTTTTCTTATTGGTTTACATTTTTAGTGCTAGTGAAATTATTTTTATGTTATACAAATATTTGTCTAGTACATTTTTTTTGCGAGTTGGACAATTCAAATTTAATATCTTACTAGTATTGTAGCGTTTTTAACAAAGAATCATAATAAATTATGTAAATATTTGTTTTTGATACATACGTATTACATATTCTTCCTAAGCTGTATTTTCTCATTGGTTTACATTTAATGGGCATATGATACAACACATTTTTATGCGATAATTGTCTAGTCAGTAATTGTTTTGAGTATTTCACCTGTGACGATGACTCTGAAATTAGTTTATAAAATAAGTTCTTTATTCCTGAAAAAGGAAAAGACAGACATATTATGAACCTTTGATTAGTTGACGAGGAAAATATAGTGTTAGCATCACAGTGATAATACTTCATTTTGCAATTACCCCATTCATCATGACCATTAAACCTGGAAGTGCAGGCATCACTTTGAAATGTCGTACAAGAATACGTGTACTAGTTAGACATGGCAGACACGTTAGACGTGAATTTGTATATTGACAAGAACATCATGTCATAGTCTATTGATTAGGATAAATTAAAACAATCTATAATATTGAATAAGATCACGGTTGGAGTCATTGTAATGAAATTGAACATTTAAATGTGTGTATTGACAAAGACATTTTGTAAATAAAAATATTTAAATGTTACTATCATCATTATGAAAAATAATGGATTCCATTAATGTCATCTTTGAAAGTGCGGTTTACTTTCCTCGACAAAATATTCCATAACTAATCAGATATATACAATCACAAACCTATAGTTTAAAACAATTCACGATATGAGTCAAAATTACCTCGTTTCTCAAAAAGTTGCGGTTTAAAATTTGCTTCAATTTTAATAATAAATCAAAAACTACTGAAGATATTTCAACAAATTAGATATAATTTGAAAGCTTATGGGCTGTGGAATCCAACAAGGTGTAACATTCAATTTAACACATTTGCGTGAAAATTTACTTTGCCCCACACCCACTTTGCTGTTACAAGTCACATTTAATTTAACCCCAATATGAAAAAGACGCGTGTTATGAAGGGTTGAATGGGTAAAAAAAAACGAAAATTGACGTCACTGCACGAATTTCCTGTCAAAGCGATGCGACTTAGTACATATGTGATGTCGGTTCGTCCAAATGACTTGATCTCACAGAAAACTAACATTCTCACTAATGCAGTTTTTGTTAATTCTCTTGAATATGAAATGGGATGTTCCCGTCGTACTATCCTTAGCAGGACGGCATTTCCGGTTGTTCGGCTCCACGCACAAGTACCACTGGAAGACGTACACCTACTTGACGTCAATCCCTGTCAGTCATTTCATCTATTAAAATTACCTTAACCAGGTCGGCTGGCGTTATTGTTTATTATAAATATACAAACCTTTATTCTCTTTGTGAATTAAGAAAACAATACAAATACGAGTGCAAAATTGGTGTGTGCATAACAGGTAAAGGGACCTTCCTCCTAACAAACGTACTTTTGGGGATATGTACAGGCCAACGTTACGAAGCGTTACAAATGGGTCTCGATGCATTTACATTTAGCGCGACCTATCCTACATTGTAGATGTCTTCTTACCGGAAAGAGTAACTTAATACGATGATTACTTGTAATTAACAATTTTAAGTTATCGGAAACTGTTGTAACTTAATATGACCCAACACCTAGGTGTTACAGTAAATCATACTTTTCAATTACCAGAAACTGTTTTCCATCAATATTATGATGTATTACTGACTAACTATTGTGTCGTATTTCCAACATTGGAAACGGTTGGATCGTAACCTTAAATAGGGAACATCACGTTTAATCAAATACACTATGTCGTACTCCAGGCGGCTAGACGTGCCAATATATGTTCTCCTAGCCTAATTTCACTGAGAATGTAATGTGTACTAGCTGGTGCTGCACTCGCGGCGACACATCAGCCTGTGTGTCTCGTCAATTTGTGTTCTTCACTGATTTACGTCTGACATATATGAGTGAAAGCGCTGTTCTTGTGTGGGTGCTGGTGGCATGTTTAATGTTTTTTTTCGGACTGCGACCACTCTAGTGTGGTACAACATGGCGGAGCTACACGATATTTGTTCAACTGCGACGTTGGTACGACCAACTGGCAACATTGGATTTGCCAAGGAGACGAAGTTCGGGAAGCGGGGTAGAAAGGGAGGAGTGAGAACAAGAATAAAGAGGAGGGGTTTTAAATCTTTCCTTCCAATAGTTTTTTTCAGAAACGTGGCTGCACGACAAGATTACAGATGCTATGACTGTAGAAGTTTACAAACTGTTTAGATCAGAGAGACAGATGGAGTCGGGAAAGAAAAAAAGGGGAGGATTTTTTATTTATTTATACAAGAAATGGAACCATCCAAACAACACGATCGTGAAGTACTTTGGAACCCCCGTATTTGGTCACCTCGTAATTAGGATCATGTTGGGTCAGTTCCAAATATTTTTCATAGTATAGAATAGGACATTTGTCCCGATAATAGAGTCATCTCGCTATTCGCTAATATGGTCAGTAGCTGAGTGCAAAATCGCCAGATTACCCACATATAAACCCCATAATTCGGGTCAGTCAGAAAAACACGGTCTTCGACGCTGCAAATATGTCGTCGGCTATATTGACTAAATGGCATATGTCACATATCGGTTACCAGTTAACTTCAGAAAACTATAAAAGACACAGCACTTAAGAGCATCAGTCATCTTAGTAACATTTTGAACTTAAAGCCTAATTTAATTACTAGATTTCCTAGATAAACACAACATCCCACTCGATCTTGACAATAATAATACTAAACTTCATTTATGAACCGTCAAGGCCGGAACTAATGCCCCGTTCACGTGTGTTTACAAAAAATCGGCAAATATCTAAGAAACGTAAAATCGCATTTAAGAGAAATAAATCAGAAAAAAATAAAGTAAAGAAGCAACATCCTAGTGTATATAAATAAACCTCTGTATAGTAAAATTACGGGTAAATGAAGTAATAAAGCAAACGATTAGCAAAAGTGTTGAACAGCTAAACATAAAGGATAATAATTAATAAATAATAAAAGGCTAAATTACATTAAATGAGTTGATTAGATGCTAAAATCTGATGCGAAGGTAAATAAAACTAAAAATGTATTAAAATTGTATGTATGGATAAAACAAAGATTAAATTAGATCTGATGCTAACAATGGGGTGTTATTAATTAGGCGCCTGACTGCTTGTTTATATATCAAAACTGAGCTCAATTGGAAAGGTTGAGGTGGCGAAACGTAGTCGGGACAAACAGAAAACGCTTAATTGGCAATGCCATTGTCTCTGTAGTCAGAAGCCAAATTAACCAATAAATGATGATTGCTTCCTTCCAGGAGAGACATTTCTTTTGTTCTATACAGTACAGTTGCGTACATAAATATGTTTTTAATTAAATCCCATTATATCGTGTTCTCTCTAAACATGTACAATGCACTTGACATTTTAGGAAAAGCAAGCATACCCTGTAACTATATCCAGAAATAATCCACACTATCAATAATGTATTTGCTTATTATGCGTTGTTATTATAATCACACGTATATGAAGAATTCTCCCAATTCCCATGATGCTTCAGTCGCCATATACTGTATTGGGGTCACCTCCCTATTATCACTTTTGCCCAGTCCCGCGAGTGACCCTAATACCGAGGTTCCACTGTGCACACATTGTACGCCAGTGGTGGAACTTCTGACAGTGAGCGCACGTCCACATTACTTGCCATGTGAATTGTCTACGTGAGCGTGAACAATGTGTATGTGCCACCAACAGCCAATGCAAAACGGCCGCCAACATGATCGCTGACAACGAGCACGTCCTCGAAAACTGTACTCCGACGCGGCCAAGGGAGTTACGGATGACTTCAGTCAATGCGATCTCAACAACGTTTTCCTGGGATCCAAACAACAAATGACGTGCAGAACACGTGGCACCTAAAGGCAGGTTTGATTTGTTATATTGTAACATCAATGATGAGTACACGTCTGCCCCGTTGCCACCTTTGGGCCGTTTTGACCATAATATGTTGCCGAGATATTACTGTTATTACTAACATTTCTAAAGCGCCATATGCATTCCGGGACCAGCCCTTTCATAGGCGCGTACACACATTATGATACGTACAAGGAAGTATAAGAAATATTTAAGAAATATATAATATGTAAAATTTATTTAAAAAAATATTATATTATATTATATAAAATAAATAAATTAAACATATCAATTAATAAAAGACATGTTCATAAAAGTACCAAACAGCACAGTTCTTCCGTGGAAGTAAGCCAGTTTAAATACGTGTTTTAAGTAGTCTTAAATCAGGTTAGACTGTCTGGCAAAGACTGTCTGGCAAAGCGTTCCAGAGGGTCGATCTGGACACAGAGAAAGCCCGCCTGCTGTAGCCTTCCAGGTTGTAGCGCGGAACTAACAGCAGACGCTGATACAGATCGCGCGTGCAACGCGAACCGCCAGTGACTAGGACAGTTCGCAAATATGGGCGTCCCACGCATCCTTAGTCACGCGTGGGACGCCCTAAAGGAACGTTTTAATTGAACTGACGGTTAGGTGGAGCGCGGTGGTGCAGTGCTAGAACTTCGGACTCTCGACCGAGAGAAACCGTCTTCGAATCTTGTGCTGCGGTGTCGAACCAGTCGTGTTTCTACGCCATTGTAATATATCCTAATCCTGTATCGCTTTGAGGTTTTGTAAAATGGAACAATAACAACTATACGTCATTTGTATCCATACACAACCTCTGACTTCATCCAAAATAACCATAGGTTGCCTTCTATGTTTCACTGTCAGTCGTGTTTTCAACGTTAATTTAGCCTTAGTACAGCTGTGCCTAACCGTTTTATGTGTGCGATCCAAACTTCCTTCGCGGGACTTTGTTGTCGACCCATGCCTTTATACAGCTAACTTGTGATAAATGAAAACATAAATAGGCAAAACATTAAAAAAGATAAATGAGAACACATTCAAATATAAAATGTGCTGGCTGAACACGGATGTGTTTATCGACGTAGAAAGCGGACAAGAGGACTTGCTAATCTAAATCAAAGACAGCGGCAGGAGTTGGAAAGATCGAACTATTTCGATAATGTTTGAAATATATTATGAACGTACATTGTACTGATAATAATCCGAATATACAATACAATGTACCTACACATGCGAATTGAATTAAGCGATGTTTGTCCGTGAATATGTATTAGTAAGACTTCAATTTGGAGTGAATTGAAGACGGCACCGAGCTTTGCCCAGTGGGCACATCGCGCTTTTTAAGCGGTATCAAACAAAACATGACATGCAAGTATAAAATGCATGCGAACAAATAATTTACGCTACGCCAAAAATCTCGTGAATTTGAAATGTTTATTTATTTATATATCACACGGCGTTCCAAATTCATGCGACATTTGGCATCAATTATTCCTGATTAATACAAGCTGGACAAAAATAAACGTTCAGAATGTAATTGGCGACTCACTCAAAATTGCTTGGCGACCCAATTGTGGGTCGCGACCCAGAGGTTAAGATCTGATGCTATAGACCTAACTGTAAGAGCGCAGTGGTGTAGTGCCTAGAGCTTCGGACTCTCGACCCGGGTTAGAAACGTGTGCTGCAGTGTCGAACTTTTAGCAAGTTCGTTCACTCTACGTTCCTCCACTTCACTCAGCTGTATGAATGAGTACCTGACTATAGACAGTGGTGGATATTTGTGTACGAATAGTCCTCTTGTATTAACTGCAGCGTGGCTGAATGTTTCCCAGATAAGTCGAGATGGTTTTCGATCGAATACGTCTGCCAGGGAATAAAGTGTAAAGCGCTTTGAGCAGTCCTGAGGACATGATTATGCGCTATATAAGACCTTGCCTTTAGTTTACAGTGTTCACAAACGTAACAAGTGACGTCAATCTACCAGAAACAGTGTGTGAGTATATTACGTTCGGTGTTGACAGTAATGTACTCAGCAAAACAGTACAGATCTATCCCAACAAGAACCCCTAAGTAATTAAGCATATTAAAGACATTTTGAGTAGAGGGAACAAACTTTTCAAGTGAGACACGGATATATTACGTGAGATTCAGAAGGAACTAAAGAGAGAGATAAAGAAAGGGTAATTAGAGTACAAAAGGAAAATAGAAAAACACTTTCAGAAAAACAACATGAGAAAGATGTGTCAAGAGATGAACGTGATGAGTGATTACAAAAAGACAAAGTAAACCAGGTCAGCTCTAACTCTACTATGGCAAACAATGCAGCAGGTCCAGATAATGTTCTGAGAACATGCTCGGAACAGCTGTATGGAATTGTATGTGGTATGTTTAATATATCGCTCAGCCACTGTAGTGTTTCTATGATTTGGAAAACGTGTTATATTGTCCCTGTGCCAAACAAGCAGCCAGTGAATGTTACGAATGATCTGCGTCCTGTTGCGCTTACATAATGTGTCACGAAATTGTTTGAAAGAGTTGATCTTGTACACAATCAGGAGAAAGTAGCAATTTCAATAATCCTTTTCAGTTTGCTACAGAGAGACAGTAAGTGTAGATGGTGCTATTTTGCATGTCTTAAACAGCATTTACTGTCATTTAGAGAAAAAATCTTGAACGTGCATTCTGACGTTTTATGATTTTTCAAGTGCTTTTAATTCCTGTCACCCTTGCCTTATCTGCTCTAAAAAAACTATTAACCACGAATGTCCAGGCATCCACCACAATGTGGATTAATTACCTTACAGACCGTCCTTAGTTACTCAAAGTGTAGTCAGAACGCAAATCTTGCAGTCACAGAATCAAAGGCTGATTCCGACTTCAATTCCGGAATTGCAATCAGAAACGGAATCGGTTTGGGTGGAAGTGAAATTGATTGATACGAAAGCAGCGAAATCGGAATTGGGATCGGAATTGCTTCGAGTGGAATTGGAATCGAAATTGCACACTTTAATACATTTCTTAATTCCACCGCTACTTTCCTATGTTGGTGCTTCAAAAGAACAGTGAAAATACAAATATGGAGAGAAAAAAATCTTCACTACTGTGAACTGTAACTCCCAGGTGATTTGTAACTATCAATTGTACTTGCCAAAATAACAAGTACATTTAAGTACATTACAAAATCCGTAGCATTATAACCAATCACTTGTTTATTGGGTTTTTGGCTATACTTTAGGTTGTTAACGTTGCATTCTGAGTTAAACTTTTTTTAATGTATGTAGAACATGAACAATATTTACTTATTTGATCAAACTTGCTACCATATACGTCACTTTGCAATTTGATATGCTATTCGATAAATTATACCCAACAAATCAAAATAGTTAGCTGGAATCGGATTCGCCGTAGTGTCGGTGGAATCGGATTCGGAATAAAAACATTTGAAATCCGAATCGGAAACGCCGTAGTGTGGGCGGTATCGGAATAAAAAAAAGTTACTTGGAATTGGAATCTGAATTGGTGATGTGGAATCAATCCCATGTCTGACATGAACACCACAGGGGAACGTCATGCTGAAGATCATACTAAACAGACTGAAGTTGCAGGCGGAAGAAATCATTGCGGAATAACAGGCTGGCTTTAGGGCAGGGAGGAGCAACACCGAACATAATATATTCAACCTGAGAATTCTCTGTGAGAAACACCTGCAACACCAGCAAGATCTGTACCATGTATTCATAGATTTCAAGAAAGTATTCGACAGGGTCCGGCACGCAGCTTTGTGGGCGACCACGATAAATTACAACATCAGTGCCAACCTTGTTAGGGTCACAGAACAGCTCTATAGTAAAGCCACCAGCACAGTCCTTGCCAATAGCAAAAGAGGCGAGAAATTCCGCACAACAGTCGGAGTCAAACAAAGTGTCTACTATCGACCACGTTCTTCAACGGCTTCCTCGAGAGAATAATAACTGATGCACTGGAAGATCATGTTGGAACAGTCAGCATAGGAGGCAGGACAATTACCAACCTACGTTTTTCAGACGATACTGATTGATTGCAGAGTGAAGAACAAGAACTCACCAACTTTGTGGAACGCCTTGATGAAACATCTACAGCATATGCATGGAGATCAGTGCCGTGAAAACTAAGCTGATGATCAACAACCCCAAAGGCATCAAGACATAAACACAAAAGGCCAAAAGCTTGAAATAGTATCCATATTCAAATACCTGGGTGCAATTATTACAGATGAGGGGTTCAAACCTGAAGTGCTATCCAGGATTGGTATCAGCGCTGACAAGCCTAAAACCATTTGTAATGAGAACAACATCTCACTCAGCTCCAAAATCACTGATGCGCTCGCTTGTGAGGCAAGGACCATTACAGCAGACCGGAAAAAAATCCAGTCCATGGAGATGAGATGCTACCGCATACAAGGACCATATCACTAATGAAGAATTCCGCAAAAGAATTAAACAAGCCATCGGACCCTTTGAAGACCTCCTGATGACAGTCAAGAATCAAAAGATAAAATGGTACGGTCACGTTACTGGAACAACCGGCCTTGCAAAAATCATCTTGCTAGGCATTGTGCCAGGAAGAAGAAAGAGAGGGAGTCAGAGGAAGAGGTGTGAAGATAACATCCAGGACTGGACTGGCTTGACCTTCAGCACCTCCGAGAGGGCGGCAGAAAACGAAAAAGATGGCGGAGCTGTCAAGTCATCAGTGGTGCCCCAACAACTGCCTGGTTAATGGAGAGTGAGTGAACGAGTAAGCTGGAAAGAACTCGACGCCATCTTCAAAAAAGTCCACACTCGACTATACCGTTTCAGAAAGTTAAGATCGTTTGACATCTGTCATCAGATCTGACAGATCTTGACTTTTTACGCTGTATTTGTATGCCAATAACAAGAAACACATTTCATGAGCTATTAACTTTCATGTATTTTCATGTATCCAATGGAAAATGTAATTAAGGTAATTTCTGAGCTGATTTAATGAGCAATTAGTGGTAGAGATAGATAAAGACATGTAAATACGTGCATTATCTATATAAAGATGGTAACATAAACTGTGGATGTCAATACATGAAGGCAATTGTGTTGTACATAAGGTAAAAATAAATTATCCAACGACAAAAACTTCAGGAACACCGCATGAAAAGGTATCGATGATCAAAGACAATCCCCTACTTTCACTATATGTTGTTTATCTGGTAGATATAACAAAACAACTCAACGCTGTGACAGTTACAATATACCTTAAACAAAAACGATTAATCAAGATCGCATTTTTTTTTGATTTGTACTCTAGAACAAATTCAGCTTGGTTGCCAAAAGAGTAACTTAAGGCATCTCTGCTAATTTGCATAAATCCAAGATGGCCACTGGTCAATATCTTGAAATGTTTACGTTTGAATCAATTGTCCTACAATGATGTATAATACCTTTTTAAGGGGTGTTGCGGTGCGCAGAATCCAATTCGGACGTTGTGTTTTTTAGTTCAAGGTCAAGATCAGATGCTGATGGTCAGGTGCGGGTCAAATTTGACCTCTCGGTGGACAATGAATGGAAACTACTACTAAATTATATTTTAGTTTATTTATGCAAATAACTGGATAATCTGTCAATATTTGACACATTTGTAATTAGTAATCAGTCATATTTGAAACACGTAGTCACATATGTTAAACGTAGTGTATTGTGCAAGTATCATTCTGAACACTGGCATTCATATTTGTTTGTGAGGACAATTATTGCATTAAGTAATCTTGTACGAAAGTCATTGTAGGGATGTTACAAGGATTGATATCCATAGCTATAGATAACAGATAGTTTTACACAATGCTATTCTATAAGGTTTACGCTATCTTAGTAACGGGACATATCCCCTAATAATCTTCACCTTTTACCTACTCCCACTCATTATCTAGGTAATCAGGATCAGCAGGACCATCCTCAACATCCTCATGGCCTTCATCCTCCTCATCTACATCCTCATCCTGAAAATCCTCCTCCTCAGCATCCTCCATCCCGACACCCTCCTCGTCTCCAGCCTGAGCCCCTTCTGACTTAGTGCACGGATTACAGCAGCCCTCTTCGCCAGAGCAGTTGCAGTAAGACGTGTACGAAAGATGTTCTTTATGGCAGCCACAAACCTCCGTGCTGCACTTCTTGCCCTGTTCCAAACACTCACAGTGAATCACTTTACACGGATGTGGTGGACCTAGATTATATTGAACAATAACAGAAGAGGGGATGCCATTAAGGATCTCCCACCCGAAGTGAGTGATATCGGCTGACTCATCGGGTGGGGTTTACTGGTCTGCCGCTTTCCACAGCACGATCAACATATGGGCTCGCAGCACGTGCAGGAACAGGTTGGTGGGTGTTGGAGGCAGGGCCTTGACTTTGGGACTTTTCTTCTTCTATGTGAAGAGGATGAAGTAGGGCAGGCTCCATGGATGTCCCCGGTGGCTGACCATACAGAGCGATGAAGAAGGTTTTCGCCGTCTCCATCAGATCCGCCTGCATGGCGCCAACCTCCCCGAACACATCATCCAACCCTAAAAAGTAATCAGTGTTTAGTGCGTTGAGTTTGCCTTTGGCATATGGATATGAGGACGTGTCACACCCGCTGAGGGCGTGCATGCCAAGTAACTGCTGACACTGTGGCCCTACGTCAGCGAAGGTGGCGTTGATATCCAGCACCGTCCCAACCCTCCGCTCCATCTGCACCTTGCACCCCAGCTCCTCCCGATACACTCAATAGACCAGTAGGACAAACACGTTTGTATCGTCGCTAAATATACGGATCACGCTTTTGCCAGAGTTGGCAGCCTCAATGACATAGGAGGTCATGGTAATGTCCGCCTCATCATGACCAAACGCACCATCGTCAAGAGTCTCCATCATCACATTCTCTCCTGCACGGAAGGTAGACAACACGCTCGCCAAGCTCCGCTTGTTGTTCTTGCTCTTCAGGATTGCATCTCTTTTGGGCAGAGGACTGGTGATGGAGAGCCCGTAGATGAGCATAACTTCACCAGCTGGCCGTATTCTCTCGTGATCCTTGGCAGATACATATTTGTACTTGTCGAAGACAATGTTTTTCTCAGTACCATCTGTTTAGTGAATCATATCTCGAGCATACCCAAGCGTTTGACCAGCCCCGACATGTTGGCTTTGTGGAGTCAACCATGCTCGTCGATGGGCGATGGAGGCACTGCACACAGCTCGTTGTTGAACATAGGCCCAAGCTCCATCTGCCGCTTCTGATCAATAATCAAGAGCCAGAGAAAAAACATTCTCAAGGTCGACTATTGTAACTGGCCTGCCTTTGTTGCCCTTGTCCTGCTTCTTTAGAACGTCCATGGGACTACTGATAGGGTCGTGGAACCCATCGTGAAGACTGGTGATGTACTTCCTCTCCAGCTTTGCTCCAAGCACAATCGAATCAGTTACATTCACTTCAGCAGGAGCAACATGGCCGGTGACGGGATTGTACAGACGAGGGCGGTGATCTTCCAGTGGGTGAGGGTACTTCTCCACCTCTGCATCAATGAGACCCGGATCATCCGCATCCACGACACGCCGGTGCTTCAAATCCTCCTTGTGCTGTTTCTGCGCAGAATGGCCTGGTGGATCAGCAGAGTAGGTGTTGTCCACGCTGTCTGATACGTGCACGGTGATGGGGAAGGTGTCAATCCACTCACAAACAAGCTCAGCAGACAGCTGAGAGAGCTCCCTTTCCGATCTTGATGGCAGTCTGCTCACCAAACTGATCACAAGAGACAGCGTTCCAATATCATCGACAGACAAATGCGCCGGACACAAGGTGCGCATTGGCCTCAGCAGGGAGCACACGCATCTCCAGCAGGTACTGAGTGAGATAGCGGACGTACTACACGTGACCAGCGAGGAAGACGTAATTCAGCATGCGCTCCATGGTCACCTGCTTGAAGTAAATGCCACCTTCTCTCTGTCTGCACGCTCAAACTGGTGGACGAGAAGTGTAGGGAGAAAAAAGTTGTCCACCCAGTGCCGGCCAGTTGGATGGAGGCGAGCAGTGTCCAGACACTGCTCTATCTGCTCAAATGTATTCGGCCCTGTTGATAGAAACCGCATCAAGAGCGCCGCTGATACGCCCCGAAAGGACCGCATAGCTTCCACCCAGGACTTCCCATTGAAGATACCTGTCAGCCCCCGATATGCTGGGGCAACGTACATTTCAAACTTCGTGATGCACCCTATGAACAACTGTATAATATGAATCCCACCAGGATGGGTGATTACGTTCTGAAACTGCACGGGCTGGTAACAGCACACCTGTTTACTTACTACTAGCAACTGCATGCCAATGGAAATATGAACATATGTCATCCCCATGTCAAGCTGTGACCTCTGCATGTAGGTGAGTGTTGTGATGATGGTGTCTGGGTGAGAGGGTGGCGCGTCAATCAATGGACCGAACATGTAGGTGCTCGCAGGTTTTAATATGCCCTGGCTCGTGGCTAGCTGATTGTTGAAGCCATTCCTCTCCATAGCACCTTGCCCCTGGCTTAGGCTGTTGAGCCACTGTGTGTCCTTCTCTTGAGCAGCCACTAGACTGGCCTGTCGAGCACACGCTTCGGTGTGGCTGATCCCGGTGGTCTTGCCAGTGGGCACCGCAGAAGGCATCACCTACTTAGGGCCAGTATAGTCCATCAATGGAACGGCCCTGTTATTGCCCACAGACTTGGCCTACTTGGATGTGAGGCGAGGGATTATGAGAGTACTGGTGTAATTTGTGTCAATTGACTACTTAGTGTATCTGCTGTGCGCTAGAGATGTTTTTGATATGGGTTTTTATTGGAAGTTTTTGAATAGGCGCTGTTTTGAAAATATAACTTTCCATTCATTGTCCACCGAGAATACAAATTTGTCCTACACATGACCTTCAGCATCTGATCGTGCTTTGAAGTGAAAAAATAAGAACCGAAATGAAAACTACGCACCCCAAACACCCATTAAAAGAGGTATTATACATCATTCTAGAACAAGTGGTTTAACATTTTAATTTTTAAGATATCGACCAGTGGCCATCTTGGATTTATGCAAATTACCAGAGTTGCCCAAAGTTTATGTTATACTGAATTTGTTCTAGGACCCTATATGAGTAGAACTCAACACTAAAGTTCATATGACAGAACATCTCTAGGTTGGCTATTGAATACATATGAATGTCAAATGTTCTAAGCGTGACGTGATCAAACGTATCACAGACAAAGCTGATAGTAATGTAATAAATGTAAGCGCAGTCAGTTTATTTTCGTCCTTAAATATTGGGTTACATCGGCTCGTCACGCATGGTTGAGTCTTCCACGCAGTGGCAATGTGTTCATCGTTCAAGGCAACTGCATAACCAGAGGGCCATCCGAGCGTTGTCTGCCTGTTGACAATGCAGGTGAACGAGTCATCCGGTAGATCGAATACATGGGCAAGTTGGTCGTGTGTCAATGGAAAATTGCACGTTATTGCCCTGTTTGGCGTGTGCCTTGTATTCCTGGCGTACTCGAGCAGATGGCTGCATGGTGCACCGCCAATATTACATACAGCTGACATTGGCCTACGCGGTTTTAATGATAAAATGGCCGTCGCAGACAGCTATTCGCGTGTTAATAGAGTGAAACCAGCACATATTACACCAAATCAGTCGATGAAAACAGCTTCGTCGCCGACGATGAGCAAGACACGCTATACAATAACGACAAAGAACAATTCACGGACCGAAAAATCGCCATTACCTACTAAATTAACTCTGTTGCTGGTACATGCAACAACAATAACAATAACGAACAATGCGGCTACAGCGACTGCACCACTAGCTAGACCAGCACAGCAAGCAATCAAACAATCCATAACTACAAAGCGAATGCAGAAAACGACTACTACTTCTGGTAAGACAACGCATAAGTCTTCATGTTCTACTACTTCCGGTAAAACTACTACTTCAAGTAAAACAACGACTTCCGCTAAGACAACGACTATGCCGTTTTCTTTTATTGCTACAGCTAAAACAAGTGCCGTGAAGATAGCGAAACATCAGACATCAGCCAACAGTTCCGCGCCTAAGAAACCGTACGTAGTGTATTTACCTGGACACAGCGGTAGAATCGGCAACAAAATGTTCCAATACGCCGCTGGGTATGGTATTGCACGTATGAATAACAGGTTGGCCGTGACAGGTAACATGGGATTCAACACAATTAGGGCCTTGTTCGCCAACCTCTCCATTCCCCGCGGAAAACTTCCGCCGAACATGAATAATATACACGATACAAAAAGCGGCACATACAACTGGAAGTTGGAGAAATTGCCCGAATCCAACGTCCAACTGTTTGGTTATCTTCAGTCGTGGAAATACTTCCAGAAATACGAACGTGACCTGCGAGCACAGTTTGTTTTAACTGACACACTCCACAAAAATGCGACTGATTACTTAATGCGCATAGTTCAGATGTACAACAATACTGTATCATATCGGAATATCACTTTTGTCGGCGTCCATGTTCGCCGCGGGGACATGGTATGCGCTCAAAGGTACCGAGTCGCCAGTAAATCGTATATCGTCAGGGCTATGAAGGACTTTCGGCGTAACTTTACGCGAGTTCATTTTGTCGTTTGCAGCGACGCCATTCCGTGGTGTAAACATAACCTGGGAAATCAGAAGAACGTGTCATTCTCGGAAAGTAGATCGCCCACCATCGACCTCGCAATTTTGAGTTTATGCAATCACACGTTGTCAACGGTCGGTACTTTCAGTTGGTGGGCGGGCTGGCTGGCCGGGGGCGTTACGACCTACTACAAACACTTCGCTAACACGTCGACGTCTCTGTACACTGATACCAATGTTACTGATCATTTCCTCCCAACTTGGATTCCCATGTCTGATTGACTTCTACAAAAACATCAATATTACTAATTGTATGAGAGTGCAACGCAAAACACAAGAGTGAAATTAAATACAATCGAGGCGATAATCGTAGATAGTCCATTTTTTCCGAGATTCGCATGGTTGCTGCTGCTGCTGCCGATACGGCTATTACTACCACCACCACAACCAACACCACCATCATTACCACCAGCACCACCACTACCATTGTACCAGAAAAAATGGAACTTACTACTTAAAATTATGATTGAAAAATAACGATTAATCAGGCATTTCTTCATATTTCAAACATACTAACGATATAATTAATGACCCTGATCAAATTTGTAACTTTTTTTACAAATGTTGTTTCCACATGGAACACATACGGTCTTCTAAAATCAATCAAGTATGGATACTCGCTTGATAAGAAATTTAAAATGTATAATCCAAATATGCCAATGTACGAAGTCATTCTAACTAACCTTAAAACATATAATTTAATATTAAACAAAAACATTCGTACTGCGAAAAAATGTACTTTGAGTCACGCTTTAACCAATATAAAGAGACATTAGAAATACATGGAAAACCATAAATTAATTTTTTTCAAAAAACAATACAAACAAAATGTTTTCGTTTAAAAGTAACGGTCCTATCCTGAATATATTTAATAGCTGCTTAAGCAATAGAAAACAATACACCGAACTTCAAAACGAAAGTTTTGATATCTTACCTGTCACATTTGGTGTACCACAAGGATCTATCATTAGTCCCCTATTATTCATAATAATTATATATTAATGATTTTCCTAAAGCTAGCGAAATGTTTAACTTCATTATGTATGCCGACGATACCACCATCAGTTACTTTCATGGTAATTCCCCAAATATAAATATCGAATCGGCAATAAATGATGAACTCCATAAAATACTTGAATTACTAAAATTAATTAATTATCATTAAATAGAAACAAATCTAAATATAGTATTTTTCACATGTAAAATAAAGCTGTCGATAACTTTACGCTTAATATAAATGGTGGTTGGGTTTGCTTATCCATTTCCGGACGTTGCAGCCTTGGTGGATTGTCTATAGACAGCTCTTTCGTTTTGTAGTCTCCCCACTCGCCACACGTCTGCTCCCATCCATTCCTCTATGTCCTTCTCCCATTGTCTCCTAGGTCTTCCTCTGCTTCTGCTGCCTTCTGCTTTTCCTTCCATTGTTAGTCTCTTTAGAGACTGGTGTCGTTTCACATGGCTAAAATAACTTAGTTTCTGTTTCTTTACAAAGTTCAATAAAGTCCCGGGTATAACACCAAGCTCATCTGCGATGGATTCGTTAGTTCTACGTTCTACGTTCAGTCCACATATAAATGGTACAAACATAGAAAGAGTGGATGAATAAAAAATTTAGGAATTACTTTAGATATAAATTTTAATTGGAATAAACACATTCAAAAAGTACCAAACAAGTGTTTCAAAACCGTCGGCATCTTAACAGACTAAAATATGTCTTTCCTCTAGAAATTAAAATTCTCTATATAATACGTTATTATTATCACAGATCAACTATTGTATTATGGCGTGGGGATACCAAGGTAGTCGAATATTGAAAACACAAAAGAAAGCTATGATAATTTTATATATCAGTAAATATAATTCACAGTCTGAGCCACTTTTCCAAAAAATGTATATCTTAAAAATTGATGACATATTAAAATTACATGAACTTAAGTTTTATTTTAAATACGTACATCATGACCTCCCTGTCAACCTAATAAATTTGAAACTAAATACAAATGCTTACGTACACAATTACAACACAAGGAAAAAACAGAGTTACACCCATTCAGAACAAAACATGAATTTGCCAAACGATGTCTTAGATATAGTTTGCCACATGTCATTAACAATACCTCAAAGTTAGTCACAGAGAAAACTGGAACACGTAGCTTCAGAGGTTTTGCTAATTATGCGAAAAACAGTTTATTAGACAAATATGTAGATACGTGTACAATATTAAACTGCAGTACATGCTATCAAAGTAAGTAAAACTGTATTATTGTATGTGATATGTATGGATATGTGTTATATATATATATATATATATCAGCATATGGGTATTGTATATGTGCGTATACATAATTTGTATGTGTGTTTTACAAGTATATTGATGTGTGCTATTATTTGTTTATTGTAACATATCATAAATACTCCAATACATGCATGTATGTAATCAAGCAATATCGGTTTCTTTTTGTTTCCTTTTATTGTAGTGGTTCCTATGAGAGCGACTGTTGTCGTTTTAAAGGGAATAAAAACATATATGGCTTGAATTCATATTATATTACATCCTGCTATCTATTTCCATGTCCACCGAGCTAAAAAAATTCAACGAATTAGAAATTCCACATTTTATGCTGTGCATCCGGACATTTTCGAATATGCATATTTTTGGCGCGCTTTTCGGGATGCCGAGATGTGACGTCACATATGACCCATAGTCGCACCAGGCCGACCCTTTCCATGCATTCAGAGCATGTTTACAAGGATAGCTTTCGGATCGAAACGAACTTCAAAATGAGTTATTGTGCAATATTCCGATGAAATACAAACACTAGTCATCATAGAGGAACAAGCAGTTAGCTTACCATTCCACTCCAAATCCAATTTCATTCAAAACAATGAATGCGAATGGGCCTCCAAGTCGACTAGGTTTCGCCGAGCTTGGCCTTGGGCTCGTTTTCAGAATAATTATATCGAATGCAACCAACGAGAGATAATCTACACAAATAAACATACATAGCAACCATATATTGTATCCAGCTACAGAAAGTAACGTGTATAATCTCATAATATCACTAGAATATCGATGTATGAAGGATGAGTTGTACAATTTATCATAACAACTTAAATCAGTCAGCGAATTTCTATCGTTCGCGTTAGCTCAGTTGGTAAAGGCGTTGGTTCATTTGCATTTACTTTGCAATCGGACGACGCCGGTTCAATCCCCACACCAAACTGTTGATTTTTTTTACACTTTTTTTGGTTTATGTTTTCACGAAGTAATATAAACCAAATCATTGTTATACTATGATGCACTGTCTGTAAGTATTTTTTTTTTTAAATTTGCTAATTATTTATTCGCCACAAAAATTAAAATATGGGAATTATATAACGATGTTTCTAAATTTTATTTATCCAAACAAATATAATGTAATGGATTTATAAATTATTAATTGTATATTATATATATAATATATATTACCGTATAATATATATATATATATATATATATATATACAAATATATTATACAGTAATATATTGTAATTATATATGTGAAAACAAATGGTGATCTGTCTGGATAAATAAAATTTAGAAACATCGCGTTATATATAATTACCATATTTTCATTTTTGTGGCGAATAAATAATTACTACCAAAATATTTACAAACAGTGCATCATAGTATAAAAATGATTTGGTTTATATTACTTCGTGAAAACATAAACCAAAAAAAGTGTAAAAAAATCAAAAATGGCGTCCCTGTGTACGTTTACTTCCGTTAAAATGGCGTCCATGTATATGTTTACTTCCGCTAAAATGGCGTCCCTGTATATGTTTACTTCCGTCAAAATGGTGTCCCGTGTATATTTACTTCCGTCAAAAGGGTTCCTCCCACATACTTCCATATATAGCCGCATCCACCCTCTTCCTATCGACACATTGCCTCCATATAGTTTTCGTCTTCCTATCGACTTCTGGTCACCGTACGTTTGGTCACGTGATTTTTGGTCACATGTTTTCCATATCATGTGTAATATTTAATTATTCTTGTAGACATTCATCAACGGGCCCCTGCCCCTAAAGAGGCAACCGATCCATAAAGCCACTGCGACAGCGCCGGCACCTACAGCCACTGCGACAGCGCCGGCCCCAACAGTCACTGGGACCGGGACAGCGCCCACTGCGACAGCGCCGGCATCTACAGCCACTGCGACAGTGCCGACCCCAACAGTCACTGGGACCGGGACAGCGCCGGCCCCGACAGCCATGTTTACATGCTATATGTGCAGCAGCACATTCACTCGGAGAAGGAATTGGCACTGTCACGTAAAGCAGGGACGGTGACAAAGAAATATGCAGAAGTAGTAGCGGCGCGAAGAACACATCGAAGAGATAATGGTAAATTGATCATGTTGTTTAAATGTTTTCAGATGTTGCTACAAATGTCATCTCTTTACATGTTGCATACCATGATTAAAAGTCAACGTGTCTTTATTTCAGGTGCTGCTACAAATCCCATCTCTTTATTCTTTGTTACCACGATTAAAAGTCAACTTGTGTTTATTTCTGCGCCACAACCTCTGCACCACCTACATCGGTGACCAAAGTCACTACGGTGAGTAATCTTTGAAGATGTCGGGTATTATCACCGATCACGTCTGTATATTGTGTACATATCAACTGAGGAAATTGACTACCATACCATAAAAGACAACTTTTCTCCCGTCTAGTTATACGAACCTTTATTGCAGTGTTTTTTTCCAAAGTTTAATTAGTTAATACTTTACTACATGTTTCACTATCCGACTTACGAAAACATTTCTTAGTTTTTATTACTTTTATTAACCTGATTAACTTAATCTAACAAAACATTTTTTAACCTCAACAAAAGAAAATTATTTTATGCATTACTATTGGAGAATGAACACCTATTGTACTGTATTGTAAAAAAAACATATTTTATTGCAGAAATCACGAAAACGCCAACGGTCGCCGTCATCACCAATCAGGTCGTCGTCACCGACCGCTTCATCATCATTATCACCGAAACGACCGTCATATGCACCCTCTCCGTCGCCACCTGATCCATTCCAAGAAGATCCATTTGTACCACCTCCGGTGGTAGATTTTGTTCCAGATGATTTGTTTAATTTTTACTGGAATCAGTGGAAAACTATTCGTACACGATATCGTAAGGGGCCGGTCCAGAGAACCTACAACATTCGTTTAATAGATACGGACACGACCTCATTACACCCAACATTGTGGAGCATTTTTTCATAAACAAACTACCGCCTTAACAATTAATTTAAGTTTCCGATTTATTTTATTTAACCAGAAAACAAAAGAACATCTTTATTTTCATTCTTCTAAAAACGTTTCCGGTAGGTTTCTGGGTGTGACCCTTTAATCACTAATGCAGATGAATTTCAGTCATTTTTAAATTCCTTTAAAGAAAAATATATTTTAATTTGGGCTATTATGCTAAGACCCGATTCTCAGTGGGTATGCCATTTGGTAACAAACATTACCTACTACCTAAACATCATACCCGATCACCGAATAGGTATTGGCACTATAGTCCTTCCCGACTATGTGCTCACAAATAAAGGTATAAATTCGTTGGCCTGTGACTTTTTCCGACACGGCTGACCTCCTTATCAAGATCATCTTTGTTTTTTCAGTGCTCTCGCATTAAGTCGGGAAGCTAATATTTATCATCTTCAGCCTCATGTTGAAATCGTATATAACATCTACCAAGAGATCATAAACGTTGCCCCGTCTATGAAACATTTCCCCGGTTTTAAGTTAAGTGATCTTTATGACATTGAAAATATTTTTCAAATCAATATATATGTGTATGAATTAACTAATCATCACAACGACGACAACGACTTGGTAGCGTGTCATTTACTGAGACGTTCAACTTGTGAATTCCCCGATACTTTAAATTTGAATCTTCTCGAAACACATTTTTCATATATTCACGATAAAGAAGACTGAGGGAAGGTGATTGGATGAGAAGAAATTGGAAAATCGACAGAAAACGTGACAAGCGTGAAGGTGACAAGTGAGAAAGTGACCGTAGAGAAGGAGGGAGGGAAGATGTGACGGGAGAGGAGAGAAGAAAATGAGATGGGGGGAAAGATGAAGGGACGAAAGGAAGTGAGAGCAAATGTGATAGAAGAGAAGTCGATAAAAGGGACGATGACAGGAGGAAAGGTAACAAGAGAAAAAGCGACAGGAAAGAATGGATTGGAAGAGAATGTGACAGGAGAAAAGACGACAAGGGGAAAAGGCAACGACCAGACAGATGCAAACCGGAGAAGAAGCTACTCTGAGGCAGTGATTGAGGGGGCAATGAGGAAAGAGAAGGTGTTTAAGAGCGACTCCATTATGAGAAAGACGGATAAGACACTAAGCTAGGGAAAGGACGTTGTCGTTTGTCTACCGGGGGCTAGGATAGAACAAGTGACTGAAAGGGTAGAGAAGGTATTGGGGCACGGCAAGGGAGGGTCTATACTAATACACGTACGAACAAATAATGCAGACAGGGAGGGAACAACTGGGATAGTACAGAATTATAGACAGTTAGTGAGGAAGCTAAAGAAGACAAGAGTTGAACAGATTATTCTCTCAGGAATTTTGCCGGCAATGGGAGGAAGGGGGGCAAGATATAGAAACTGCAAGAGGATGGCGGATGCGTGAAGAAGAGGGGGTGGGATTCACATATTTATGGGGATACTTTGTTGGGAGGGAAGATATGTACACGAGAGATGACCTCCGTCTTAGTGGAAAGGGGCAGCAAGTTTTTTCAGAGAACCTGCTGCGATCTGTTGAGAGTGGGACAGTTTGCATCTATTAGAACTAGATTCGCAGGGGACTCACAGAGAAGCCTGAAACTGGAGATGTAGATAAAGACAGCACAAATAAATCAGCAAAGAACTGTCTGGAAAACTCTTCTGAAGCTGGATATAAATGTGTTTGCTTAAATGCAAGGAGTATAGTAAACAAAAAATGAACTAAACATTATGGTAGAAGATATTGACCCTCATATAACAGGTATAACCGAATCATGGACCACCACCGATATATCAGATGCCGAATTGGGACTGACAAGATACGTTATGTTCAGGAAAGGTAGAATAGGAAGAAAGGGAGGTGGAGTTATTTTATATATTAAAGAATCTATCCAGGCTTATGAAATAAAATTAGAAAGAGAAGCAGATTGCAAAGAAGCTGTCAGGTGTAACATAGTTACAGGAAACTCAACGTTAGCAGTTGGGTTAGTTTATTGAAGTCCAAACATAAGCATAGAAGAGAATGAAAAAATACAAAACGCTATAAAGGAAGTAAGCAAACGGGACTGTATTATTAAGGGGGATTTTAACCATGGGCATATACTATGGAAATCTCTACAGAGTATGGTGAGTGAGGACCACACGTTTTTTAGTACAATATACTTTCCTTTCTCAACATGTGCTAGAACCAATCAGAGGTGAGAATGTGTTAGACATAGTTTTGTCCTCACAGAATGAATTAGTTGACAATGTCAAAATATGTGAGCCACTGGGGAGTAGTGATCACAACCAGATACATTTTACCATCAAAGTAAATCAGAAAAGAATAATAAAAAGCAGAACAGGAGAAATTTCCACAAATGAAGGTATAAGGATATGAGGAAATATTTAGCAAAGATAGACTGGAATAACACACTGAAAAATAAGACTGCAACTGAAAGCTGGAATATCTTAGAGTGAAATTAAGTGCATAGTCGATAAATTTGTACCCTTCAAAAGGGAAACAGTCCAAAAAGAAACACTTATCGAAATAAGCCATTAGAAAAATTAAGTATAAACAAATGATGTGAAAGTAGATGTACTGGAAATTATGAAGGCTACAACATTTACAAAGAAGCATTTAACCAAGCTACATCTTAAATTAGAAATACAAAGAGAAGCTATGAACAAAAATTAGCTAGTAATTAATATAAAACATGACAGCAAGAGTTTTTATGCGTATGTTCGAAGCATACAGAAAGTTCAGGATAAGGTCGGTCCTCTAGAAGATAGTGCTGGAAATATAATATCAGAGGGATTCTTAATGCCAGAAGACCTGAATGAGTATTTTAGTTCAGTGTTTACCAGGGGAGATATTAGTTCACTGCCGGTACAGGAGGCTAAGTTCAGGGTGGCAGATTCAGACTATTTAGGACAGTTAATTGTAACCCTGGAAATGGTACCTAAGAAAATAAAGGCTATGGAGGATAATAAATTGCCTGGAGTGGATGGGATTCCGCCCAAACTACTATTGGAAATTGTAGAACAAATTAGCGTACCGCTTGCAACAGTTTTCAATTTGAAATTAGAAGAGGGAGTGGTTCCTTTAGAATGGAAACAGGCAAACTGTATACCGTTATTTAAAAAAGTTTCGAGAAACAAGTCAGAGAACTATAGACCAGTGAGTTTAACATCAGTGATTTGCAAATTATTACAAAGATTAATTAAAGATCACATGGTGGATTTTCTTGTTAAACATAACTTGATCAACCCATCTCAACATGGGTTTTTAAAAGCGAGGACATGCTTAACAAATATGTTATGTTTTGGAAGACATCACTAAGTGGGTAGATGGGGGATCATCAGTAGATACCGTCTACTTAGATTTTAAAAAAGCTTTCGACAAAGTACCACATCAAAGATTACTGCTTAAACTAAAAGCCCATGGCATAGGAAATGGTATAATAAACTGGATAGAAAAATGGCTGATTGACAGAAGACAACGTGTAGTAGTTGATGGGGAGGCTTCAAACTGGAAATCGGTATTGAGTGGGGTACCACAAGGATCAGTACTAGGACCTATATTATTCTTAATATATATCAACGATTGGGATGATGATATAACAAGCAAGGTGTTGAAATTTGCGGATGATACAAAAGTGTTTAGAAAGATTAAAAGTGATGGAGATAGACAGCATTTACAAGATGATCTCGACAGGTTGATCAAATGGTCTGAAAAGTGGCAAATGCTGTTCAATTTTGGAAATGTAAACGCCTCCACACAGGACATGGGAACGAAGATGTAGAATATACAATGGGGGGTACTGTACTAAGTACTACTGTAAAAGAAAAGGACTTAGGGTTAACCATTAGTGCTGATATGAAGGTTTCAGAGCAGTGCGGAATTGCCGCTTCAAAGGGAAATCAAATCCTTCGATTAATTAGGCGAAATATAGCCTATAAGGAAAAAAAAAAAACAATACCGCTGTGCAAAACAATAGTGAGGCCTCATTTAGAATATTGTATACAAGCGTGGAGGCCATATCGCAAGAAGGACATAGATATGCTACAGAGAGTACAAAGGAGAGCGACTAAAATGATACTACAACTGAGGGATTTTAGTGATGAAATTCGCCTAAAATAATGTAGTTTAACACCTAGAATTAATTCTCTGGGTGGCAATCTTGTTAAATCATACGCGCCAATTTTGACCAGCAAGAAGGCATGACTTCACACGATACCCACCTATTCCTTTCTCCAACCTTCCTCCAAAAAAGCAAACTATTTTTACGCACTTGAATATATGCATACATGGAAACAGTCAAAACGAAGTACGCAATACGCAGTACGCAGTACACATTGCGCATCACGCACACAATGGATTCCTGGTCAACGAGGACAAAACAATCGCGTTCGTCTTGGCATCACGCAACAACCAGAACAAACATAACATCACCAAATAAAGATCGGCGACTGTGACGTCTCTCCTAGTCCGAGTGCCTACAACATCGGCGTTGTTTTCGATGTCGAAATGTTGATGGTTTGTCACGTGCAACACTAGTCTAGTCGGAAGAGGGGGATATCGCGCACCCCCCGGAAATAAATTTCTAATTTGGAAGAAATGCGTAGAAAACGATTAGCTATGTTAAAAAGTCGTCCGGATGTCCCACGTATCATTTTCATGCAACTCAGTGCCGCCATTACTAAAAAAAATATGTTTCACTATATATCAGCCAATATTGCAGATAACTGAACACATAAGGTGTCTAGACACATGTTTTGAGGGTCAAATATCATAATAAAACTATTCTTGAAATGACCACACGCGTCCGTGGCATACTAGTATGCAAATTCGTGCCGCCATTACCGATTAAAAAAATATGTATATATATCGCATATAAGTTGAGAGAGGGTTTTAGGGCAATAATTTCAAAAATGGTGTTATTTTAATATTTTGTATTATTCTTAATATTAATGGTGATTTCTGTTTACCATTCCAGATAAACAATGGTGATAGGTAGTGGACATTAAGCCATCATCTCCAAAAGAAAAAGTGACCGGAGCGCAGATCCTGCAGCCCCAAAACACTCTCCGCATACATGCATCCTTCATGTGCTATCCATGTCTGATCATGGTCGTTTTACACCCTTCAGTGAAATCAAAGGAACTGCAGGTTCACGACAATACCCTCGACATTCGACGTAATCGTCCCCTAGCGAGTATAAAATAACTAGTTCGTGTGTCGCCTCTAGCGTGGCCTATTTATGCAACTGTTTTATTGGCCTCGACAGATTCGACAAATAATTATAACGTGAACGAAAACGAATGAGAACATTCGTTGATATTTCCGGTGTCCTGAACAACGTGCGATTTATTATGATATTCAACCAACTCCGGTTTCCCGAATATCGTGATTAATTCTGATGAAACCAAATCCGAAGATTGACGACTCTTTACTGGGTAAGTCAAGATGGTCGTTTGTCTTCGATCCGAGTTATTTGGTTAGTCACTCCCTGTATGCTCACAGCTATTGACACACACACACACACACACACACACACACACACACACACACACACACACACACACACACACACACACACACACACACACACACACACACACACACACAATTTCACAAATGGTGTTATTTTAATGTTTTATTGTTTGTCTTAATATTAATGGTGACGTCTATTTCCCATTCCACATAAACAGTGGTGATAGGTAGTGGACATTAAGCCGTCATGCCCAAAAGAAAAAGTGACCGGAGCGCAGATCCTGCAGCCCCCAAACACTCTCCGCATACATGCATCCTTCATGGCTATCCATGTCTGATCATGGTCGTGTTATACCCCTCAGTGAAATAAAAGGAATTGCAAGTGAAAAACTACAGCAGCTTCGTAAGATCCGGGACCGACGTATCCACCAATCACATGAGTCCACATATCTTGTTAAATCTTCTGGGAGATGATACAGAACCCGAAGCATTAACCTCGCAATGGCATCAATCCCCTCGTAAATTGTCTTCATCTTTCCATTTTCCGTGACAAAGTAGAGATCAAAGATAGTGATCGCAAAACTGAGCGAGCTGGAGACTTGTCGTCTTGGAAGAACAGAGAACATGCATGGGATCAAATTGAATCACGGGCCGAGAAAATGGGTCTAGTTCGACTGCATCGACACGTGAAAAACAAAGACCTCTTTGCTGGTGAGGCCAAACATCATCCATCATGCTTGAGATCTTTCCGCATGTGCGAACTCGAACATAACAGTGTTTTAAAGCAATGTTTTTTATTTTCATTTATTAACTTATTTATGTCATATTACATCACGTTTTAATGAATGTTATCTCCATTTACCACATAATCTTATTTGCCTATGCAGTATGCACCGCGGTCTAGCAATACATACCATACTTTATTTAACTTGCTAGTTTTAGCATTCATGTATTAATGTATTTTAGCGCCTCTGAATGGTATTTTGTGAAGATTTATGGAGGTCTATAAGTTGTCTTATTATTATTATTATTATGTGAGAAATAAAAGGCACAATGTTGATCAATTCTACACTTGTTGGGACATTGGCTTTTAGAAAGGCCTACCAGTGAAGCACGCCTGAACTTGACTGGTTTCTGCGGCAAATCTACAAATGTCGATATCCACAAGCAAGAAACACAAAATTACGCAGTAGGTATTAGAATAATTGTGTTCTTCATCTTGGCGCGAATATTAAACAAACACACAACATTACGCAGTATTCGATTTCCTTTAGTAAATTGCTTCCTTTGGCACGACTTACTAACGTCATAGCTTATTATTAATTGTAAAAGTCAGTCATGTTGCTCTGCATAAATCTTTAGTGCGATCGTCTCATGAGATTTGCCTCGCATTTGTCGGTCAACCCTTCCATCTCACTGTCGCTGAGCGTCAAACCATAGTGTCTTAGTATCCATAAGTGCGTCACTGAGTTTCGGTATCTTCTCTTCAGACACTGAGACTTTGTCGGCCTAATGAGGATGAAAACTTGGAGTCACGTGGTGGGTCGTAGGCCCTACACGTATGCGGATCCAGAGGGTGTTCCAGGGAGTCAGGACCCTCTTGTTAGCCAATAAATGTTCCTTTTGCAATTAATATAATAATAGTTGGCTGAAAATCATAATCTAAATGTCACAAAATGCATCTTTTCGAGTGCTTTGTCCAAAACACGTGTGTGGAAGAGGAAGCACACCTTCCACCCAACTTCGTTTCTTTTTGGCCAACAAAAATGTGCATTTATAACACATTAATAAGCATTACTTGGCTAAATACACAGCTATTCTAAAATTACATATTTTCTAGAGTTTGGTATAAAATAATGGATAAGACATTGTTTTCCATCTTTTTCCAAATGGTGGATTTACAAATACAATACTTGGCTGAAAAACATGTTCTTAGTGTCACAAAAATGCACCTTTTCGGGTGTTTTGACTAAACATGTTTAACCACACGCACACACGCGCGCACACACACACCACACACGCACACACCACACGCACGCACGCACGTACACACACCACACACACACTCTGGTTGCTTCTTTTTATTTGTCCACGAAATAACATTGTTCACAACGGAAAACGTATGCACTGCCAAAACAATCTTATTGTGTATAGTGTCATTCAGCCATTGGAGCTTCTTTTTGGCCACAAAATAATTAGTAGTAGAACTGCAGTCAAAGTAGTCCAGTCAACCTATGCCCGAAAGAAGGTCAACCTCAAACAAATTGCAATAGTAATTATGACAGTGTTTTTAGTTAGTACTATACGTAATTTTTGACGACGATGACAAGTGGTCAAAAGTCGATGCCAGTGACTTTTGGCTTAGTGAAATGTAGGGGTAAGCGTTATTTAGGCTGTGATATATATTTTCTTTGCATATTTCATACACATTTTGCATACCATTGGCAAGATAATGGATTAGTCCTACCCAGCGATATATAATAAGTATAAATTCGTTAAATATTAATGTGAACAATGGTTTTTAAACACAGTGAACCCCGACTTTTAGCCGCTATGAAGGGAGTAGCTTTGCGATCTAACGTTGACTTAGTCCATTTGCAACTGAATAAACGGATGCTCTATAGTATAATGTTTTTGGTGGAATTTCTATCCCATGGAGTCCCTGAAGCAATTCAGCTTGCTTGTCCTCTGGACAATTTAAAGGCATGTTTTTCAAATATGCAAATTAGGGCCTTCATTACTGAAATATATATTTTCTTCAATAGCTTTGCAACTATTCATGATAATGTCACAAAAGTGGTGTGAAAACCGATATTTTTATGGTCAACGTTTAAGATAAACACATCACCAGATTATATAACGGCTGCATGTTCGTCGTTTCATAAAACTCAGATATCGGCCATGTTGGATCTTATTACATGCTTATCCCCTATGCAATTTTTACGCATATCTCCAATGACTTTGATTCGCATCTATTGTCTATGCCCCTATAATAATAATAGCACAGTCAACAACAGAAAACACATTGAATCTCGTTGTAATATTGTTACACAACACATGATAAATAGCTATCAATCCATATACAGCTGTAGTTGACAGTGGTTTTTTTGCTCGAATGTCTTCTACAGTGTTTCAGTCAGCAGAAAATCTGAGGTGGCAATTTTTCGTTTTGTTTTTAAAGAAATGGCAGCCATTTTACAAAATGGCAGCCATTTTACAAAATGGCTGCCAAATCACATTTCCGCATATCACAACTACGTCACCTACAAACTTAATCTTGGTGTCAAAACATGGGTTTTAGAGGTTTCAAATATTTTACGTTTGGCCTTTTCCGACTTTCGGAAAATATGTCACACATATCTATGTTAATGTGTAGAATTGTGATCAGCAATTTCAAATATTTTACACATCACCATTGCTAACATTCATATATCCGCCATTTTTAAAGATGGCGCCCATCAAAACCAATTGTTGTTATAACTAAATGTTGATGCCAAAAGATAGATTTTCAGGTGCGATGACTTCAAATATATTACATACGCAATGTCCACAATCGTGAGAGGGTTACAAAACCCATCGCCAGCTGTACACGCGCAATTGTTGGTACATGACAATTTATTGCCGTGGCAACTGCAACCGTCAGTGCTACATGTCTTGCTCTCTGCTTTGCTATCACAGCTTATGACATCAGTCAGACCTGGAGGATCCGAGGGTTCAATGTCAAAGCTGGGTGATGGGATACCGTCCTTCACCTCCCACACAAACTACCTGATGTCCAAATGAGGAGGACCTTGCTGATCAGCCGCCTTCCAAAGCATCATCTGAAGATGAGTGTGAGAGAAAGAATGGGAAGCCAGTGCGCATGATGGCGTTTCTTCTCAGTGATTATGTGCGGAGGGCACATCTTTAGTTGATACTGTGGAAGGCGGCTGATCAGCAAGGTCCTCCTCCTAAAGGATGAGTTTTTTGGCCAACAGAGAAAACAAGCACATATTCATCAACTTACTGAGCAATGAGCTTGAGAAAGCTGGGTGCTGTTGTTTTCATGCAGATGACGATAAAGTAATGATCGTTAGACAGCACTGAACTCATCAAACAAAATCGACACTATCCTCATTGGTGAAGACACCGATTTGCTAGTGCTGTTGTGTTACCACTTTCAACAGGAGCTCTTTGGTGTATTGTTAATGCCAGAACGTAAACAAAGCATAGCACAAGTAAATGACAATCTGGTACATCAGAGCTCTCACACAATATCTGGGCCCAGCTATGGGCTAAGATATGATACCAGAGCAACAGTTGAAGAATGTGTTACTGCAGGAAACCAAGCCATTGTGTGTTTCCAATGTGGGAACATTTGCAAAAACCTTGATGGTTTGCTGTACAAGCATTTCATTGAAAATGTAGCAACAAGCGCAACTTACGCACAGGGATACATCTACCCCGTACTTCAACTGCTGCCCACTATCACAGCCGCAGGATCAATTCTCAGAACCAATTAACAGTGGAAAGGATCCAAGAAAACAGCCAGTATGCTGTCGGTCATCCGTTGTGTAGGGCAGATTGTTCGCTTGTGAAGATCAGTGAGAAGATCCCCGTCCCTGGAGGGGCGGCGGCACGCATTCTGGTGGTTGCAAAGGTCCATCCTGAATTTACAGGCTCTGGAGCAGGTTTGGCAAAGGTTTACTTGGCCTAAAGGTGCTTGAGACGCAGAGGCTTATCATAAAATACAACTTATGGCATTCTGATGTCATCCATGCGCGAGACGTGACCTGCCCAGCGGAGCTGTCTGAGCATCAACATTGTTTCGATGCTCCGGAGGTCTACCTTTTCCAGGACCTCTTTGTTGGAGACATAGTCCTGCCATTGCAGTCCCTTGATGGAGCGCCGACACCGCTGGTGGAACTGTTCAAGCAGTTATACTTGCTTTCTGTAGAGGAATCACGCCTCTGTCCCATACAAAAGGGTAATGACGAGTGACGACGACAGCCTTGTAAACTTGTATCTTTGTTGACAAACGCAGCGAGTGATTCTGCCATACGTATACATTTCAGGAGGCGACCGAGTGAACTGTTGGCAAAGACAAACTACAATCCGTTGGGATGTAGTTGCGGAAAGAACGGATTTGAATGTACTTTTGTGTGTGCATGGTGTGTATCAAATTGCAACTTAACATCTCCATTGAAGCTCTCAACGACAGCAGTGTTTGAACGGTTCATGTACCAGTAAACAACACTTACATGTTAAGCAATAATAAGGATGTACGTACACACCTCACTGCAATTTTTATAGTGTATGGTTTTGGTGAAGATAACTGATATTGGAATAAGTACATGAGTTAAAATATTAACCAAATACAAAGTATACTAACATATTCGTGAAAACGGTGTTACTATTTAGAAACAGTAGCTAAGGACATAAACTGTGTTGAAATAAACAAGTTTATGACTAGTATATGTAAGCAAAATTCGGTTGATCGCAAAGCTACTCCCCATGGTGGCTAAAATTCGAGTTTCACTGTGTTTAGAAAATAAGTTTCATGTTATTACTAAATGGAATTAAACTTGATGTATATCGTTGTATTCATATATCCATACAACTTCCAATGGTGTACAGAATATAGAATACACAGCTTAAATAAGTCCTTTCCCTACATTTTACTATGACAAAAGTGACTTTCGACCACTTGTCATTTATGTCACAAATGAAAATGTTCCACCACGTGAATTTCTGTGGACTTTTTATCCAATAATGCAGACATATAATGCTTACTAAAACGCCATAATAATTGCTATTACAATTTGCTTGAGGCTAACCCATATATTAACTGGACTAGGCCAACAATCGGGGTACATGTAAATTGCGATAATTTGTAAATGTGTTTAGAATACGATTCTGACCTTAATATTAATTGCAATGACATTTGTTAGGTACCATCACACAGCTAAATGCGTTGCCTTTCCAACGTTATACATATTTGTTATAGTACCCTCACAGAAAATAAGTTTTACAACATGAATTACGTGTACCCGCGTAAATTTCAGTGAGACCTACGACCATTTGGCAATATGCGAAAATGACAATGATCCACCAAGTGGATTTTGCTGGACTTTTTTCTGGTAACACAGACATACAGTAGAATCTAAAAATGCCACAAAACTTACTATTGCAATTTGTTTGAGGTTGAACCATAATTGACTGAACTATGGCTGGGTGACGGTAGTTGTATTAGGTGAGTGAAGACGTGATGTGCCGCCTATATACCTGCCAACTTTTTTGGAATTCAGTGAGATTCATCAGCGGTTCAGCAAGCTTCTCTTGACGCGCTGTCTCGGATCTTGATATCGGAAGACGAGGAGGGGGGCTGTTGAAGATTTTTCGCCGGAAATTCAGTGGTTCAGCATATCTCCGGTGTCGCGCTGTCTCGAAGACGGGGGGGGCTGATGTTGGAGATTTTCAGCGAAAACACGTGAGATTTGCCTGTATTCCAATTCCGGGAGACCAGGAGATACATCCAAAATCCAGTAGACGCCCGGAACTTCCGGGAGAGTTGGCAGGTAAACGCCTATACATACGTTATTGTGGCAGTCTAGGTAATTTCTTGGGATATCCGTTTCACTTTATAGTTCATCTGCATGGTATTTTTACTCCAAACAACCAAGTGATTGTTGTCGAATATGGCGATCCGACTTAAGCGAGGTAATATACATTACCTCGGATCAAATGGACCGACTCAGTTAGTCCGAGTTAGGCGAAGATCCGACTTACATAATCCGATCAACCGTTCCTCGGAATGCTGTCCAAGTTGAGCGAACATCCGACATAGGCGACGTTTGATGATGATTGATTCTTCGCTTGCGAAGATCAGCAGGAAGATCTATGTCCTTGGGAGAGGCGAGGTTTACTGTATATGCATGCGTGTGCGTGCGTGCATGGGTTACAGAGCGACGCAAACTAGAGTAGTGTTCCGAGTTCGGCGGCCGGCATACCTAGAAGAGATGGGATGCGTTACATCAGGCCTTCTGTCGCAATGCCGCAGTTTAAATACTGTGTCTTCAGAAGGTTATTTTAGTAAACGACTGGCGTAACATTCTTTGTAGTAGTTGCAAATGGTTAGTTTTTATTAACTCTTAAATGCACAGACCCAAATATGCTTGCTGATTCCCTATGAACACACGTTATACAATGCTTATAGCTCTGATGACAGAACCCTCAGCTGTTTGCTACACGAATCACAAGAGTGGTTCTGGTAAAGGAAATTTAATAACATGAAATTCTGCTGTTCGCAGGATCACAAAAATCCAACGCACAACACATGACAATAACAGTCTACATCAAAGGTGGTGGCGCGACACCCGAACAACTAACAGCGAGAAGCCACCCTTGCGAGTTCTTTTATGAAAGGTTATCCAAACGAATGACGTTTCAAGTGAGCAGTGTGTCACCTGTGTTATTTTGTTTGTGTGTGTGTGTGTGTGTGTGTGTGTGTGTGTGTGTGTGCATCAAGCGCGTGTCGAATCCTTTTGTGTGCTGGGGAGTTGGGGGTGTGGGGTGTGCGCGAGCATGATCTTTCGAACAGTCTCCTGTTGCCACATTGATTTAGTAAACATTTAAGGTTTTACACCATGGTGAACCGTTTTGTGTACTTTAAGTTGACCGGACTGTCTGAATGACTTTCCACACGTGTCGCAGGTGTATGGTTTCTCACCTGTGTGAATCATGTCGTGGTGCTTAAGGTTTCCGGACAATCTGAATGCCTTTCCACACGTGTCACAAGTATACGGTCTCTCCTGTGTGAATCCTTTCGTTGACGTTACGGGAACTGGACTTTGCGAATGATTTGCCACACATGTTACAAATGTACGGTTTCTCACCTGTGTGCGTCCTTTCATGAGTTCTAAGGCTACACGAATGTGCGAATGTGCGAATGATTTTCCACACGTTATCACAGGTGTGCGGTTTTATACCCGAGTGAATCATTTCATGTCGTCTAAGGTTTTTGGACTCGGTGAATGACTTTCCGCATGTATCACACGCGTATGAATTCTGATCTGTGTGGATCTTTTCGTGTTGTTTTAGGCTATTTGCATATGTGTATGATTTTCCACATGTTTCACAAGTGTACGCTTTCTCACATGTGCGAGTCATTTCATGGCTTTTTAGAGTACACGACTTAAAGAATGACTTTCCACATGTATCACATATGTATGGTTTCTCGCCTGTATGAATCATTTTATGTTGTTTTAGGCTACTGGCCGTTGTGAATGGTTTTCCACATGTATCGCATGTATGCGGTTTCTCACCTGCGTGAGTCATTTCATGCATTTTAAGGGCATAGGATACCGTGAATGACTTTCCACATATATTGCAAGTATGCGGTTTCTCGCCTGTGTGAGTCATTTCATGGAGTCTAAGAGCACAGGACACAGCAAATGACTTTCCACATGTATCACAGGTGAACGGTTTCTCTTCTGTGTGAGCCATTTCGTGTCTTCTAAGGCGTTCGCTGATCAAGACTGACTTTCCACATGTACCACAAGTGAAAGATTTCACACCTGAGTGAATAAGTTCATGGTCTTTGTGTTTTTATGCCTTTTAAGAATACACGAAATTGAGAATGACTTTCCACATGTATCACAAGTGTACGGTTTCTCACCCGAGTGAATAAGTTCATGGTTTTTAAGGATACTGGGCCTATGGAACGATTTTCCACACGTGTTACAGGTGTATGGTTTCAGATCTGTGTGAAACATTTCGTGGTTTTAAGGGTACTAGACTTTGTAATTAAATCTCCACATGTGCCACCCGAATATAACTGACTGGTGTGTATTAGTTGATGAAGTGCCAAATTACTGCCATCTGAGAATGAGTCTCCACATATTCTCCACATGTATTGCTTAAAACCACGCCGATACTTTCCGTGAACATTTACCCCTCCGGGTTGTGTTAATGTCATTCCACGTGCAGAAGTCGGATTGAGCACCACATTTGATTGTGTTTCGTTGAGTTGTTTATCATTCGTACTGCTGCACTGTTGCGTTTGATGAAAGTGTTCACTGCAGTCTTCACCTGCACATGTCTCTGAGATACTGTGAATGTGTTCTGCTTTGACCTCTTTCAGTACACCAGCCAATGTCTCGTCTCTTCACAGTCTCCGTCACATTCATCAAGATCTATCTTCTCTTGTTTCACTTTGGTCAGTTCATTAACACCGCGAGTCCATTTTGGCAGATGATCTGTGGTTTGGAATCGTGGAATATTTGTTTGTTCACATAATTCTTCTTTACTCTTCACAGTGTCTAACTGTATGGTGATGTGACCATCAACTATATAAATTTGTTGACTGCACGAACTGTCTTCGTGCATGGCTTCTATCTTTATATTTGCGTCAGTTTGTAGTCATAAGAACATCTTTGATCATCAGTAGAAACTGTACATTTGATAAATGAAATCTTGTCTTCATGTATGCCTGATGCAGTGAGCGGAGTGTCTTCTTGTGTGTCATCTGAGACTTGCAAGTGGACCTCTGCAATGACGTCATGTTTAACTTCGTTGTTCATTTCAACGGATGTTTTGTGTACCTAAAAATAAAACACACATCACATAACGCTACTTTAGAAGGAGTAGCGTCAACATTTTTGATGGTTGTAAAATCCAGTTTTCACAAGGAAACAAAATCATTCATTGTCTCTGTCTTAATTATACATAAGTTACAGTTACAAAAGACATGGACATCGCGCTAAATAAGAGCTTACATGCACAACATTCAAATGTGGCACACAGTATGTAATATGTATGTTATGTTGCAATGATACACTGGAAGTACAAATGTGGTGCTACAAAGACTTATCAAGTTATGCCAGATTGTGTTTCTTAGTTTCCTAGTTGTTTCCAGCACTCGGCAAAGTTCTATTAACTGACTAGTCTGTATACATTGTGGTTACAATGTTATGATCTTATGAGGTCTCATTCAACTAGCCAGCCTTTTTCAGAACATTATCGCCAAGCCGACCTTTCTATGCTGGCACTGAGGGTGGTCACTGCCAGGGTGCTTGTCGTCCTCAGTGGTTCTTTTACATCCCAAATTGAAACGAGACCGACATTAACGTGATCTCCGATTCACGAGGGATACACAGTCCCCAATGTTGAGAGCCAGGTTTTTACACCAAATATACGATACCTGCCCGGTCCGGGTATTGAACTCGGGGCGCCGGCATGTCAGGCGGATGTGCTAACCACTACACTATCGCGCGCCCCCATATGTATTTATGTGTAAAACTAAGATGACAGATTATTTGAGAGCAATAGGTAGATTCACTGTTTGACACAGTTTAAAACCTACAGGCAACTGTCTAGTTTAACAGGGGTCTAGTGGCTTAATGCTGTCTGTTGACACAAGCTACTGCCAGTGACCAATTACATATTAGTCACAGTTTCCATCAAACAATAGCAGGCAGAGAATCTTAGCTCCACAGCTGGGTGTAATACACAACCAGAGCCACCACTGATTCATGGTCAAGTAGATTAGCTCAATGCACCAACTAAGACAATACACAACACTGTGAGTGACAGTGTCTAGAGTGAGGCATAAGCAGTGTCCTCATTGCTGAATAGATCAATTAAACCTGCCAAGTGGGTGACATTCTGCACAAGTGTTCATTAATCCTTAGTGATTGTTCAGAACACCAGATTGACCACATACGTAAACAAAGCTAATGTAATAGGTGAAGAACAAGCAGTGTTCAGATAGGGGTATTGGTTGAATTGTATTTGTCTCGACGCAAAAGGCTTTATTGTGCCTTCATCGATTATAAGAAAGCATTTGATTTAGTAGACCGGTCCTCTCTGTGGTCTAAGATAATTTCATGCGGTATTAATGGTAATGTGTTGAAAGTTGTATACAACATGTACAAAAATGCTAAATCATATATAAATCAGGGCCAGGCTGTGTCAGCCTTCTTCTCATGTGATGTAGAGGTATGGCAAGGAGAAAACTTGTGTCCTTTGTTATTTGCTATTTACCTGAATCATTTTGAACACTGTTAGTCACAATTATAATGGACTTGACATGGCAGCTGGTGAAATTTACAACAACCTTAGTGATGATGATGCAGAAAATGTATGTTCTACTATATGCTGATGACACTAGAATGATTCAATCAAATACAGATTTCTTGCTTGTGTATAGCGGAACTATGTCAACTCTTCTAATGGTTGACATTTGGTTCTTTCAGGTATCAACTATATTGTGAATCTGTAATTATTAGTCTATATTGATACAATTTATTTACACAGTACCATGTCTACACAAGCCATGGCAAGCGTAAACAGAACAGTAGAATGCATTTGATATCAATAAAGTGTAGGATATTTTACTCTATAGTTGTCCAGAATATTAATTTTCTGTTTGTCACCTACAGGTGACAGAATATTAATTTTCTATGTTTGTCACCTACAGGTTTCTACAGACAATACATCTTTAACCAATAGACACCACAGTCACACCATTTTATAATAATTAAATGAACATCAAAATAAACACAACTTGCAATTATAGAAAATCAATAGTTTTGAAGATAAAAAGTGTTAGGCAACTGTTCAGTCTAACAGGGGTCAAGTGTGTCTACTCTGCCTGGACCCTGTGACCAATTAAAGATTAGTCAAGGTCTCAACTGGAACAGAAGCACTAGGCTGCAGAGTTTAGTCATGGTGTTGACTTTGTGGCACATTAAACAAAATCTACTGTTGGGGGTGGTCTCAAGGGCCCTTCTCAAAACCACATCACTAGATAATGTAAAACTTTTGCACTTTGGGGGCCCCTTAGGTGCCCTTAGAATGATTCAATCAAATACAGATTTCTTGTATATAGTGGCAGCACCCTAAGATACATCTATGCAAAATTAGAAAAAAAAAGTTGCTGAACAGTTTTTGAAAAAATAGGCAAAATGTTACATTTTTACCAGTTTTGGGGTCCTTTAAATGATTCAATCAAATACAGATTTCTCGTGCATAGTGGCAGTGCCCTAAGATATGTCTATGCAAAATTAGAGAAAAGGTTGCTGAACGGTTTCTGAGATACGGCAGCTAACGGCGGACGGCGGACGCAGAGTGATGGCAATAGTCCCTTGGACCTTCGACCAAAGGACTAAAAAACGGATAGCCCGTAAAATACTTCCCACAGGCACAGCATTTACAGTTACCAAAAAGAAACAATATCAAAAACGAACAACTAACCACGCATGTGTAACTAATACATAATGCATTGTTACGATAACAACTACCATAATTTATCTAATAAAACACTTCATCAACCAGAGTGTAGACCGAATAAGGGATCACCATTGCAGTTCTACCGAGTCCCCCACATTCATGTTTGATTGTAACAAGTCATTTTCAACGCTGACGCTTATTGTTAGTAATGGCAGAACACCGAGCTCATTTGATACATGAACCACGCAACAGTAGCTGTTGGTAAAGTCTTTTAATGATTCCAAACAATGGTTCTTAACTTAAATACACAAAGCTAACGCATAATATATCATGTTATGACTTTATACAGCGAGCGCGCGATAGTGTAGTGGTTAGCACATCCGCCTGACATGCCGGCGCCCCGAGTTCAATACCCGGACCGGGCAGGTATGGTTTATTTGGTGTAAAAACCTGGCTCTCAACATTGGGGACTGTGTATCCCTCGTGACTCGGAGATCACGTTAATGTCGGACCCGTCTCAATGCGAGATGTAAAAGAACCACCGAGGACGACAAGCACCCTGCCAGTGACCACCGTCAGTGCCAGCATAGAAAGGTCGGCTTGGCAGACTATTCAGTTAATAGAATGTTGCCGAGTGCTGGAAACAACCAGAAACTAGAGAAATGACAATGAACATCAAAGTTGGACGCACTGGCGCTGCTAACAGCCATCATTTAAGTCTGACGTCTTTCACAAACATGACAGTTAAATGTAAAGAATGACTTTCCAATGCCAGCTCTTCTATGTTATACGTTTTGTGTATGTTGAGATATTCTCAGGTGTGTGCCGTCTTTTGTGCAGTCTGGGTTGACCAGAACAAATGACTCCTACATTGACTGAGTATACAGTTAACCCTTCGGTGTATTTTGAGTTGACTGGACCATTTCCACACATGTCACAAGTGTACGGTTTGTGAGCGACTTTCCAAGTGCACCACAAGTACATGGTGTCTCTCCTGTATGAACCATACCATGGACTGGACGACAACTGGACTGTGCAAATGAATTTCCACACATATCTCAAGTACATGATTTCTGTCCAGTATGAATCCGTTTGTGGAATTAAGGCTACTGGCGTGTGTGAACGACTTTCCACACGTATCACAAGTGTATGGCTTCTCAGCTGTTTGAATCCTTTCATGGAGTCTAAGACTACATGACAATGAAAATGATTTTTTACATATATCACAAGTGTACGGTTTCTCACCTGTACGAGTCTTTTCATGTTGTTTTAGGCTATGTGAATGTGCATAAGACTTACCACACACACCACAAGTGTATTTTTTCTCACCTGTGTCCGAGTTCATGTTTTTTGAGAATACAGAACTTCAAGAATGACATTCCACATGTATCGCAAGTATACGGTTTCTAACCTGCATGAGTCAGTTCATGCATTTTAAGGGCATAGGATACCGTGTATGACTTTCCACATATATTGCAAGAATATGGTTTCTCACCTGTGTGAGTCATTTCATGGAGTTTAAGAGCATACGACACAGCGAATGACTTTCCACACGTATCGCAGGTGTATGGTTTCTCACCTGTGTGAGTCATTTCATGTCTTCTAAGGTTATCACTGATCAAGAATGACTTTCCACATGTTCTACAAGTATAAGATTTCACACCTGTGTGTGTTTTTTCATGCCTTTTAAGACTACATGACGTTGAAAATGATTTTCCACATGTATCACAAGTGTACGGTTTCTCACCTGTGTGAGTTCTTTCATGTTGTTTTAGGCTACGTGAATGTGCATAAGATTTACCACACACATCACAAATGTATGCTTTCTCACCTGTGTGTCTGATTTCATGTTTTTTGAGAATACACAACTTCACAAATGACTTTCCACATGTATCGCAAGTATACGGTTTCTCACCTGTGTGAGTCATTTCATGCAGTTTAAGGGCATAGGATACTGTGTATGACTTTCCACATATATTGCAAGTATGCGGTTTCTCACCTGTGTGGGTCATTTCATGGCGTTTAAGAGCATACAACACAGCGAATGACTTTCCACATGTATCACAGGTGAATGGTTTCTCACCTGTGTGAGTCATTTCATGTCTTCTAAGATTATCACAGATCAAGAATGATTTTCCACATGTTCTACAAATAAAAGATTTCACACCTGTGTGTTTTTTTTCATGCCTTTTAAGAGTAAACAATATTGAGAATGACTTTCCACACGTATCACAAGTGTATGGTTTCTCACCAGTGTGAATCCTTTCATGTCCTTCTAGGTACCTGGACCTAGCGAATGATTTTCCACACATGTCACATATGTATGGTTTTGGACCTGTGTGACATATTTTATGGTTTTTAAGGGTACTGGACTTTGTAATTAAATTTCCACATGTGCCACCCGAATACAACTGACTGGTGTGTATTAGTTGATGAAGTGCCAGATTACTCCCATCTAAGAATGAGTTTCCACATATTCTACGCACGTTCTGCTTAATACCACTTTGACACCTTTCATGAACTTTAACTCCTCTGGATTGTGTTACTGTCATTCCATGTGCAGAAATCGGATTGAGCACCACATCTGATAATGTTCCGTTGATTTGTTTATCATCCGTACTGCAGCATTGTTGCTTTTGATCAATGTTTTCAATGCAGTCTTTACTTGCACATGTCTCCGAGACACTCTGAATGTGTTCTGTCTTTACCTCTTTCAGTATGCCATCCTCACACACGACCCAATGTCTTGTCTCTACACTGTCTCCGCCACATTCATCAGGATCTATTTTCTCTTGTTTCACTTTGATAATTTTTTTAATGCTGTGAGTCTGTGTTGGCAGCTGATCTGTGTTTTGTAATCGCGGAATATGTTCCTGTTCCTTTATTTCTTCTTCACTCTTCACAGTTCCCAAACCTGTGGTAAGGCGAACATCAATATTTGTAGAAGAAACGCTGTCTTGTTTGTCATTTGGTTCGGTGAGCTGAGAGTCTTCTTTTGTTGCATCTGAGATCTCTGCACTGGCGCCACGTTTATCTTTGTTGTCCATTTAAATGATGTGTTGTGTAACTAAAAATAAAATACACATCACAATTTTCTATTATAGAGGAAGGTATGTCATTATTTGTGATGTTTAGAAAATCCTGTTTCAACTATGAGTTATATATGAAAATGATACGAACAGAATCAGTCAATAATGGTGATTCCTCATTAGTATGTTATTTATTGATTTGTCCTTTAAGTGTATTGGCCTTCAAGCAGTTGTATTGTCAACAGAACTACCCAAAGGCCAAAATGAAGAAAAATTATTACAATTAATTCATAAAAAGTATATTAATTAACAATTCTATGTACACTATCTCAACTATCTGTGGGCGCATGTTAAATCTGATAAATTCATCTTCACCAACCTTCAACATTTTGAATTGGCAATGTTGTGACAATAAATACCCCAAGGCAAGGAACTAATGAAGAGAACAGAGGCGGAAAACATCAGGGATGCAGGAAAATGCCTCAATTGAGGTGGCAGGGTTGCATGAAGAGGGATATGATAAGGTAAGACTAGACAGAGGAGTATGGAAGAAGAGAAGGAGCTCCCGATATAAAATAATGGAGAGAAAGTTTTGAACAAGGAGGAAGAATAACATATTTCCATCAAGCGGGAAAAAATATTCTACATTCTGCCACTTGATCGGTACCAACAATTCAGAATTAATCAATCTTTAAAATGTGTTTCTGTTTCCATTTTTCATAACACGTTCAATTATCATCATTTATCAGTATACCAAAGTGATGCCGTTTACAATGTCAATGGCACTGTACCTACATGCTGATGCTAGTTTTCTCTTGTACTGCTGGCAGACATCTCGGTACCAGGCTGAATATCTTGACATGAGACGAGTGGTGAGATGTGTGTGCGCCTGGCTTTGTTGGGGCTATGTAGCCTATGACTATGTTTGACGAGTTTTCTCCAGGTCACTTTCTGGCAATGTCTACAACAGTTTAACCAATGTCAACAGTAATCTTCTTATAGATCCATATTATTATGGCTTTTTATTTTTAAAATGTAATTGTAATTATTCTCTAATTATTCTCGGCACTTGTGTAGAATCCGGACCCACCTCAATTTCATTGTTATAACTTGAGTTTAGCCTAATTTATACCTCAGAGCATTAGTTCCATCATTCAACATCACCCCAGGCATTTTTATAATACAAAAATATTGTGTCTTAGCGAACTTTTGAAGACCAAATAGCGACCCGGTTTGCGCTGGCCTGCACCTCTGTGGTCGTGCGTTACAGCATCGCGCTCATAAAAATGAGCGATATACTGACACATATTCATGCAAACCGGGGCTCTATTTTTGTCTCAAAAGTGCGCTATGATGCAATATTGGTGGAACTAATGCACAGAGGTATCAAAGTTAGACAAAACTCAAGTTATAACGGCGAAATCGAGGTGGGTCCGGATTCTACAAAGTGCCTTATTCTCGGTATGACTAAAAGGTGCACGACCACGCACGACCAAAATGTATGTAGTGTTGGTAACCAAGCGGGCTGTTGGTGGCACGTAGCCGTAGGAGGTATGTGGGTACAGGTATGTGTGTGCAGCTCGCCAAATTCCAGATATGTTCTTCACATTGGAGTAACAAAGTTCGCAACTTTTATCATCGCTTGTGGTAATTCGCCGGTTCCATTCGACAGATACTGTGTCAAGACTAAATGCTCGTCCGGAAGATCGGATAAAATGCCTAAATTGTGTAACTTCTGGCACCTGGGTGAAATACAGACTCAAAATGTTTAATAATGCACACACAAACCATATATATATATACACCATCAACGGCCAAATTATCTACCAACACATTATATTACATGGTCGTGCGTGGTCGTTCGTCAACTTCGTGGTCGCGCGCCTTTTAGTCAAACCCCTTATTCTCTAATTGAGAGTGGGCGATATAGCAGCAGTGGCCCGTGCTTTCGAAAACTTCAATTCAAACAAGTCATTCGAAACAAATAAGTCAATGGAACGATTTCAAATTCAACTGCATAACGTATGAGATAAAGCAAAACACGGCATACCATAAAACACCACTGCGCATCAAGTTTGTGGGGATGTCACAGTAAATAGCTTAAAAATTACTTTTTACAGAAACGACAGTAACAACCAATATCGCCATCTGTCGGAGATCTAGGTCATTATTACAATGTGAACTTTAAACACCAGACGGCCGTTCCAAGATGGGACGTTGTACTTGTGGAGACAGGCGTTGTGGTGCCAGCAAGTAGGGCCTAACAAAGCCCTAACATCCACTGATTTACCACATTATAGTAACCATAGCATGTGGTTGGGCTTTAGACACAGAATACATAATTAATTATCAAAAATAACTATCTTGCATAATTCGCTGCGAAAGTGACAGGACAAGCTGGCCCGTGGCCAGCTTTTCACAATGCCATGGGGGTTCACATTTTACCAATTCAGATTCCAGGGAGCGCCACAAGTTCAAGTGATGTTATAGGGCTCAGCACACTGTTGGTTTTCCCATTGGCGACCATGTTAACGTTTTGTGTGATTATAAGAAAACGTGACCTACAAAGTGTCTTAAACTTCTCACCTGCTGTTATTATCATCTCATTGACATGCTGGTCGAGTTTAGTCAAAATCTAGTATTTCTAGCTCTCATAAAATGCCTGTATGTGTGACACCCGTCAATATTTACGAATGGATGCAGGCAGTAATCCGGCTAAAGGGTCAACTAGCCAAATTGCTACCAAATACCCTTCCGCTTAGTAAAATCAGCTACCAATGCATAATTTTGCTGTCAACAGCTTCTACAATCACACCGGGAAATCTGACTACTCAAATGCATTTATGTCGGAGCAGGTGAATTTTGTATTAAAAAAATCGTTTCTCAAAAATAAATTGCACTTTTTCGTCTGTAACCAAGCAGGAATTCCAACAGTGTCCTGACCCCTATATTTGTTCACAATGCAGAGGGCCCCACACTTTCAGTTGGTGGCTAATAATGCAGAAGGTTACATTTCTAACTGGAAGAATAATGGAGTGGGTGTGAGATTGGTGGACCATGGACGGTCCATATGTGGCTTCGTCTTATAAATTATCCAGTAGGCCCATAACGAGGTCGTTTTGGGTGAGCGTGGGACTCATATGTGGTCTGTGACTGTGGAGATTTGTCCGATGTTGTTGCCCGATTAAGCATATAATTTACACCCAATTGTATTACTAAAAGTGATAGTATATTGTTAATATTACTTAATTATTTATTCCAAACCCTTCGCCGTGTGTGCAATTGTTTTGAATATCTTCATATTAGTATAATAAACGGGGCACCGAGGAGTGTGGGTGTGTCCTAGTTATTTTTCAGAATAAACAGTTAAAATGTGACATTTACAATCTGGTTTTAATCCAATTAATACATTATATTTATCTGATCTGATGTCCAAAGGTTCCATAATTTATCATAAACATAATTAAGTTAGTAAATTAACAAACCTTTAGTTTATAAAACATGCCCTGTAAATGGAAGATCAGAACAATTATTTCCTCTTCTGGAATTTGAATTAAATTCTAGGTGTCAAACAGTTAAGTACCATATCCTCTACACCACACTGACTCCAATAAACACTAACTGTATTTTATAAAAATACGGAACACAAAATGGACATAATAATTGATAATAAAGGCCCTTCACACACTCTTGCCTCATCATCAGCGATAACGCCCCCCTTTCTGAGATCTACAAACATGCAACTAGCAACCACAGTATTTCGATAACCATACAGCCACATGATTTCTCATCAGCACGCGCATTTTAAAATAGGTAAAGCTAAACTTTATTGTGTATTGGTTAAATATAAGTATTCATCAAAATTCACATTCCAGCGCAATACTTGAAAATTATTATTTGTGTTAAGCCAGATGAGTTTGTCTACCGGGTTTGCAGCTTGTACGAAATTCTGGGTACGAAATACACTCGCTTCACATCTTAAGTTAATTGTTGATTGTTGATAATAGCCTCTAACAGTCGGTAGTTACCTTAATCAGCATTTTGTCTGCATTTGTCACTACAATTAGGACTCATAATTTTACGTTTTGTGTAAAATTGGCTTCTTGTGTATTTGTTACTCCATGCGTTTACATAAGAGCAAGGAGACCCCGGGCTAGTGTGAATTAAGTACATCTGCATGGCTAATTGGATGCAATGATCATTTGACACACATTCCTCTAATGACTGCCTTTTTCACACATGGTATTGGGGACAGACCCCTCAGCCAGGTACCCATACATTCACTGATGATCATTTAATAGATAAGGGTTAATTCTCTGTTATACAAGAATGCTTCGAGCCGCATTTAATTTATAGCAACAGCATTTGACAAATATAGAACTATACCGTGGACTGTGTAAAGTCACTGATAAAATAAGAAGAAAACATAAGGATGAAATGGCATCTAAGACCATCTTGTGGCAACCGACACGTGGAAGAACCAAGGCAGGAAGACCAGCAGCAACTTACATCGACATCTGAAAAATTCAGAGCAGTGCAGAATTGCAGCTTCAAAGGGAAATCCAATCCTTGGAAAAATTTGACGAAATATAGCGTACAAGGAAAAAGAACTAATAATACCGCTGTTCAAAACAATAATGAGGCCTCATTTAGAATATCGTATACAAGCGTGGAGGCCATATCGCAAGAAGGACATCGATATGCTAGAAAGGGCACAGACGAGAGCGACTAAAATGATACCAAAACTGAGGGATCTTAGTTATGAAATTCGCCTAAAAGAATGTGGTTTAACAACACTAGAGACCAGGAGATTGAGAGGAGAGCAGATATAAGTGTTTAAAATAATGAATGGTTATGAAAATATTGATAGAAATATTTTTTTCTCACTTAAAAAAGATAGGACTAGAGGACATGAAGTTACATTAACAAAGGAGCAGTGTACATTAGATATAAGAAAGTTCTCATTTTCACAAAGGACTGTAAATGAATGGAACAGATTATCTGCAGATTGTGTGGGTGCTAGTAGCGTGAATATGTTTAAAAATAAAATTGACACTTACTTCAGAAGGGCGGGATACACATAGATAAAAGGGTTGGACTCTCGATAAGCCAAAGGGCTGGCTTCCTTGTCCACCTGCCGCCTAGAGTTAATTCTCTGAGTGGCAATCTTGTTAAATCTTGTTGACTGCTAAAAGGAAATTGTGGGTCGATAGACGGAGGAGCTGAAGACAGCAATAGCAGACAGAGGGATCTGGAGACGGATGATTGAAACCAGTAATGTTCGACTCCAGTGGCCGACATGAGTGAGTGAGTGAGTGAGTGAGTGAGCGAGCGAGCGAGTAATTTTCTGTACAAATCAGGCTTCCTTGCCATTCCTTGTAATGCTTGAACAATGGGGTACGGACAGTTGCTCAGTGGACAGTTGCCAAGTGGTCAAATGAAAACATGGACAGTTGCTTAGTGGCAAAAAAATCCATAATAATGTACTAAAATCATGAAAGGTAATAAATATATTTGACATTTATATTATTTAATACATATTATTATATTCCTTAATTTAGGACAAAATTCTTTGTTAGATAGTTGACATAATTTAGGATAAAATTCTTTGTTAGAAAATTGACATAATTTAGGATTATATTCTTTGTTAGATAATTGACATAGAACTGTTTGCCCCAGCTTTTAATTGTATGAGGCTTCTGAAGCCAGTCACAGTGCAAAATTGGGGTTACCCTGGATAGGAGATTGCAAAGAACGACCAAGCACGCGTACCAACAACCTGTGTCAATCCTGGAATGTTGGCTTCCAGCAGCTCGTCGGCCATTCTCACCCTCTGTGTAGACTCTGATAAACGCCCAACGCAATGGCCATGCCCTTGTTGTCACCGTGATCCTGCAAGATCAGAATGGTCAACCTCCAAGTAAGCGGGTTAAGCGTAATACCACACAACAGCTTCAAACCTGGCTTCGTTCTTTGTGCCTTTGTTGCTGAGGACAAGGAAGTAGGAGACTTTCTTCGTTCTGTTGCCCACAGCATTAGACTTGCATGAACGCAAGAACATGCATGAACTACTACAGTATGAATGAATGTATTGTAAATGTATTGATTGACATTGGTATGAATTTATGTTATATAAATAAAGTGTTGTATCGTGAAGTTCTTGTTGTTTTGTTATAATATAATAATTTTATAAAACATAAATATTATACTGTTATAAAAAAGGACTTCTATTTATTACATTTATGGACATTTTTTGGTCACTGAACAAGTACTGTTCACTTTTTCATTTGACCACTGGGCAAGTGTCCACTGGGCAACTGACCGCTGAGCAACTGTCTACTGGGCAACTGTCCTACAGCAGCTTTTGAGGGGGGGGGTAATCAACGCTTTTTTATAGAAAGCTAGGGGGTTCATAAAAAGGGGGATTCACGTGAACCCCCCGGCCACGGGCTTGACAACGTGTTGGCAATGAATTGGGAAACTTTACCTGCAAAAACGGCATGGAACTGCTGGTCTGGCAACCGTCATGGCATGTTTTACAGTATACCCCTAGGGAGGGTGCTGTTGAATTGTTCACCGCTGCGCCGCTATAACTTCAGCTTCTCCGGTGTCTCGGCTGTGAACTCATGACATCCGAACAAACACGGGGAGACAGTGCTATTGATCAATTTTATTGTTTTACTCCGCGCCGCTGCATGCTGTCGTTCTTTCAGTCAATAAAAATACACATTAATCGTCTCATAAAATTTACATTTCCACCCGCTTTGCAGTGGCATTGACGCTCGCCACAAAAACACATTCACGCTCACATTTAATACGGGGCAGAACCATATGTCTGCCCCCCCACCCGAGAAATTCCATGGGGCAGCTGCCCCCCACCTCTGTTCCAGCGTCTAAGCATTAATCATTTGCAACTAAATCAAACTTCTAACGCCAGTGGTTTACTCAAAACAACGAAACGGTTGCGTTAAGCCGCAAGATGGCGCCACTTGATCGCCCACACACTGGCAGTGGCTGGCTTTTCTTGTGCTTGAAATTTCACTTGCACCTGGGCCTGTGATTGAAACCGGTATACGGCTAGTTCTAAGCTCATTTCGTTGTCATCACCAGAAGAATCGGAATATATCCACAGCATCATGCCATCCCGCCTAAACACACAGCGCATGCGTGCTTTATTTGTGTACAGGGTCTTGACACTGAATCAAAGTCAAGCGTCACGTTATGCAAGTGTGACGTTAGATCAATAATCCGTTTCGGGTGATATTATAGTTTCTAAAATTTATTCTAAAAGTTCAAATAACGTTATATGTTTGTACAGGAACGCCAGAAATGTTAATATAAAAACAAAATAACTCTTAATGTCTGCATGAATTCAGTGATTTTGATTACTAGGCCTATGCATGTTCAACTTGGTATATTGGATTGTTGAAGAATATGCGGAATGCGGTGTTCATATAATTATATTATCAGATTTATGTTAATTGCTCCACCGAGGATTCACGTTGGTATTAATGATCTGCATGGTGTGTGTGTGTGTGTGTGTGTGTGTGTGTGTGTGTGTGTGTGTGTGTGTGTGTGTGTGTGTGTGTGTGTGTGTGTGTGTGTGTGTGTGTGTGTGTGTGTGTGTGTGTGCGTGATTCGGCTAGCCCTTTTCCTGGAGAGGGGCGAAGAGCGGAAATAAGTATAGCGCACACCTGCTGCGGATCCAGAGAGGGTAATCTAGGGAGCCCAAAAACATCCACTAGCGGGCGACACAAATTCATATTCGGTCGTCTGAGCCGAACCTTCAGCACGACTCCGCTGTCGCGTTGTCGCGCTGTCGCACTGTCGGATCATGACATCGGAAGACGGTGGGTGTGTGGGGAGGGTGTTGTTGGACATATTTTGCCGCCGCGTCGCCGTATCGTCAGCTTATTGTAACATAAACGGGGGGCGCATTCCAAAGGTCTAGAGAGGACGTAACGGGGGCCCATTCAAAAGATCTGGGGGCACGCCAAATTCCAAAGGTCTGTGGGAACGTGTCCCCCACGGGTTAACGGGGATCTGGCGAACTAGCTAGGTGAGGAGATGGATGCCACACAGTCTAAAAACATTGAAATGCACAAATGATGGCCCGAGTCAACAACGGCTGTGCTACCCACCGGACCCCTGGATGCGAGCGAAAAGTCTGCAACAAGATGAACGCATTTGAACATTGCGAGAAGTGATACTACCCTCCTTACCAAAAATGGCAGTACCCAGGTACTTGAGAGATGGTCTGAGCAAAACAATTCTACAACTACGAATTGCATGAGATGATATCGTTCCGGAACACCGCTTCAAAATTAAAATACATTCTTCGGAGGCAGTCCGAATGCTGAAGACACAAATGTCCCCCGGCATCGACAACATATTATGAACATACCCGCTTAATTGATCCAACATGGTGAGAGAAGCAATGGTAGACGCACCTATGATTTGGGAGCCAAGACTTGGCCAGAAGAGTGGACGAAATCGCTTAAGGTAATGATACCAAAGAAGGGAAATAATTGCGGTATTTTAAAAACTACAGAAATATAAGTCTGAGCAGCCATCTACAAAATAATGCTACAAATAATACTCAACCGACTCAAAGGTAAAGCAGAAGAACTGTTATAAAAAAAACAAGCCATCTGTACGATTTATGGGGCATCGTCTTGAAAGGCGTCAGGAAGCGTGGCGGAAAACAACTTGCTGAAGGGAGTTGGTATCATCACACATCCATGTTTGATTCCATTGGTGACTGGGAACGAGACAGACGACTCTCGGCCTTCAAGGACATGCGCAATCATTCTGTCCATGAATTGCCGAAGTATGGTGATTAATTTCCGTGGGCAGCCATATTTCTCTATTATTTTCCGCAGACAATCTCGGCTAAATTTGTCGAAGGCCTTGTTGAGATCGATGAAAGTAGTGTAGAAGCCCATGCACATGCTGCTCTAGGCATTTCCCTTGAAGCTGCCTGGCTGCAAACACCATGTCGATGGTTCCCCGTCCTTTCCTGAAGTCGCCCCGATTCTCTAGCAGCAAACCCTGGTTAAGGTGCTCCACAAGAAAGTTCACGAGGATTCTGGCAAAGATTTTACTAGCAACAGAGATTCGTTGGTGATTATCACAGACTCGGCGATTTGCATTCCGGTATTACATGTAGACAGTCTAATGTTCGGGATTTTCCCTCCATCTTCCGCACAGTCCAACGTGGGTACTTCCACTGTAGCAGCGTATCGGTATAGCGTGCTCCACCTCCTTTTCCTTGTCTTCTGTGATATGATGTTGCATGTGTCTAGTAAGGTTTGTATCGCACCCACTTTCTATTGTAGCAGGTAGACTAGAGGAACTGAAGTTCAGATACCGATCGGTGTGGGTCTTTTTCCAGTACAGAACGAGTTTCAACATTCCATCCCCGTCCTGTACCGTAACTGTAGCTAGGAATGCCCTTTTATGACAAAATTACCCCCAAAATGTATCCTTCATTACCAAAAAGAGCCCTTTTGTGATCTTTGCCCCGAGAGCTTGCGAATGTGTAGAATTTGTAGAATTATTTTCAATAATAATTTTGCTCCTAAAAAGTAGGGCCTGTTCCCTGTTATGGGATTTGTCCCCCAGCAAAAAATCAGGATATCCCTTTAAGTTTTAAAAAAGATTGTTTACATTTTTACCATTTATAGTGCCCATTCGGGACTTTCCCTTTATGGACAACATTGCACACTGTATACTTTTTAACTACCCTCACAAAAAGAGCAGGATTTTGGGGGCAAGTGGTAGATTTGGCCTGACTGGGGGGAAGTGAACGGCCTAGGGGGGCCCAAATTCCCCCCACTTTGTATGTTGTAAAAACGTCCTAGTTTGAAGAGAATTGTAATGTAAAATAGGACCGATTGATTGTAAACAGAACACATTACGCTGGCATTTCACATCAATTGGAAACAGTTTGAATAGCGTTATAGCGCGCGTTGGCGGTGAGTCGTATAGTGCGCGCTCAAGCAGAACCCCTCGGGCGGCGAGTGGACTCGTCTGGTTACCGTGCGTTCGCGTACGCGAGGCGGCAGGCAGCGTTCTGTGACGGGAGCCAGGCGTGGGACGCCGAGAAGGTACACGAACGCGATCGGATTATCTCGAAAATGTCACTGGCAAAGTTGCACGATCTATTCTAAAAAATGGCAAATGTAAAAGTCGCCGTTCGCGTGAGGCCTCTAAGTGACAGGTACGTCTCTGACTCTCATCCTGCAGCTTTAGAAGTTAAGAAAGTAGCTGCCGGAGCGATAATACGCATCGGATTGGGTGGTGCCAAGAAATCGCGTCTAAAAATAGCAGCAACTTCGGACGAAGAACGCGGCGTGGAAACGACTGAGTAACTCGCTTGATAAACTCCAGAAGGCTCATATGTAGAATTTAGAAGTAAAACTGTCTATACCCAGTGATAAGCATAAAGCACATACTTCAAGTTCAATATGAGCAATAATTAGAGGCATATATCCATCCTAGCGTAGCCCCAGGACTTCGCGGATGGTTCGGCCCATACTTCTTGATTCGGCCCATAGCGAAGGGTGGTTTGGTCCATACTTGGCTCGGCTCATGGCCGTGGTGACAGTCGTTTCAGTCCACGCAAACGTAACAGGATGGTTCAGACCGTAGGCCGAACCCGTCGTGAGCCAAAACATCCGACATAGGCATATACATAGCCTATGGCTATAGGTATAGGCAATGTTTTTAGGCAGTCCAGAGTGATTCTAGACTGCCTTGCCCTTGGCTCATGTGTTTTGAAATTGGGGCACTTTGTTAGGGTGAGAGAGGGAGGGTGAGGAGGGTGGGTGTGTGTGTGGGTGCATATGTGTGTGCACATGTGAGTGTGAAATAAGTTGGTGTGCAGCCATGCCAGTTTTGTTTTTAAAATAGATATGTATTGTCACTTGGTAGTCTCTGGCACATGTTTCTAGTAATATCCACACATTAAGCTTTTACAACATGATCCATGTACTTGTAGAAGACTATTCAGTATTGGTGATTTAATTATCTTCCAGCCAATGCAACAGTTCGAAGCTAACTGTGAACCAAGCTAAATATCCTAGCGGTGAGAGCATTCAAATAAAAGTTACCCTATTAATGACTGAGTATTAATTGTGCCTTTTTAATACCTGTTGGAAGAATAGTACACATTAGTATTTATGTAATTGTATTAGCCCAACAATGTCAATTCTCTATAATAAGGCACTGCAAATTACCTGTAACTTGCTTAATTATAAGTGAGTTGTATTTTTGAATAAGAAGTGATATTAATTAGGCCAGTGTTACTTAGAAGATCTAGTAATTAACTCACAGGTCTAATTCCAACAGAACAGTGATGTCTACATGTTAGGTACCATCGGGTGGTCAGAGAGAAAAGTTCTGGTTAATTAATGAGTAATAAAATTCTCACAGCCAGTCCGTTGACAAAGGCTGTGAGATACAACCAAACTATTTGAAATATAAAAATTGTGAGTAGACTCTACAGCCATTGATGTAAGTAGTTTGTTTGTGGCATTGATTGTAATAAAAACAATTATTTTAATGAACTTTGTAATTTTATTATCAAATGCTGTACAAAATTAACCATTCTAATTGAACCCAACTGTGTCTGGGCCACTGGGAATATTTAATATTGTATAATGAATTTTTAACATATTTTCAATTCAAAGCAAACTCCATAAATATACGCCAAAACATGATTTGTTCTTAACAATGGATCTGGTTAGTTGAATAAAGTTCAGCTCCACAATTCCATTGATGGATACTCCACCTGGTTGATGAATCACCAGGTGGAGAATCTCTCCCCCGCCATTTCACTGAGACTTGATGATTTCAATGACACCAACACTAAAATCAATGACCGAATGAAAAATGTGATGAGCGTAACTGACCAATAAATAAAGTAACCGTGACCAGGCTGTATATTCTCAGTGCATAACGGTTGTGAACTTGGACAACGATTCCCAGACTTTGTGGAAAGTACCAATTTATTACCTGCTGGCTGAAGATTAATGTGTATAACTTGGCAATGCGGACTCGTACAGTCATCCGAAATTATAGTGTATGTGCATATGATAGCCTGATTTGGCTGCTTGCCTACATACTTCATATTTCTTGTGTTTGGTTAACTTGTTTCACATGTGACATGTCGGTAATAAATTGCGGTTTCACAAAATCCTATGGATTTATATGGACAAATATGTCATCGATTCTCATTCTTCATGGAAGTGTCTGGATCTTGTTAAGAGGTCAGTGAGCAATAAACTCTGTTTTCCTGTTCCATTGCCTTCTCATATTTAGATCAGGACAAGTAGTGTTTTACAGCCATAGGAACATTTTAGTGCACCTGTGCGTGTGTTTGTGATTGAAATGGATGTCATTTCACATGCATTTTTTGTGGTTCAGTAATTTTAGTTAAAATGATACAGTATGTACATTATATATAACATATTTACAAAATATATGTCATGAATAATTAATGATTGCATCATTCATGAATATTAATTAAAAACTAAAATTTATGGTGAATGTATTTTCCCATGGTGTATGTGTCAATTCATCTTAAATGTTTAAAATGGCATGATTTTGCAATTTAAGGCGTTTTTCAAGGCCAATTAAACAATCTTAAATTTGATTTTTTAAATGAATCTTGGCATGGGCCAATGCAATTAGTAAGATGGATAAAATGGACGTATACGTTGCTGAACGATATATTATGTATATTGTTTCTGTAAATAATCAGTTGATACAGTTTGAAATAATTACCTCCTTATGGGACTAGGGGTTGTTTGTACACAATTTCTTTGTTATTTTGGATTTAATTTGGTCTGGAAAAATGTCTTAAATACTTGAAGTATTGATCGTAGAAAGATCTTTAAAAGGTATAAAATCTGTACACACAACACCAGTGCCAGAGAATCACTGTCAGAAGCTAACAGAAGGCAATGGAAGAGCTCATTACAATAGAGATGGAAATTTATCAAAGAGAAAACAGAAGAATATGGTCGAATGAGAATGAAAAGAGGTGGTGGAGAGAGGGCAGAACAGGCAGAATGTATGATATAATATCAGATGTGGAGGGTGGAGAATGGGGGGAGGCTGGGAGAAGACCAAGACACATGGATGGTGAGAATGAGTTACATCCTCAATCTATGGCCTCCACAGTGGAGAGGAGAAGGATCTAAGTAGAAAACAAAGAGCTATGAGAAACTGGTTATAAGATCAGTCTGACTCTGAAGATACATATAATTTGTTTAATATTTTTTGTCAGATTTATATATTTTCCTGTTGAAGAGACAGGTCCTTTAGCAGACTACATTATCCCTATTAATTGTTGATCAATGATTCAATATTGTTCATAATATGTATATGTATATATATATACACACACATATATATGTATATATATATACACATATATGTATATGCATATATATATATATAAATATATATATATATATGGTGATGGCAGATTCTTTGTATCCGAAGATCAGAAAGGAAGTCTTTGTTTCTGAGGACGGCGGCACGCCTTCTTGTGGCTGCAAAGGCGTATTCTGGACTTGCCGGCTTTGGAGCAGGTTGGACACAGCTGAGTCTCCTACATATTGCAGAATTGAGACTGCGACTTCCAGTGCCATCTAGCACTTGTCGTTTTGCCCCTTCTCCATCGCTGTAGGAGTTTTCTTCCCACCTTCACTATGTAGATTTAAAGTAAGGATCAGTGCACGCATATCTATCCCACTCTTTAGGCCAAGGGTTTATCCACAGTGGCTCAGCGAGCTACGGCGGCTGTGGCAACCATGAATCTGTAGGTGTTACATTGGAGTGTCCTTCTCCTAGCCTCTGGCTCAAAAACCTTCCCGGAGGCACAGGGACTATTTACCCATAGCTGGGGCAGCTGTCCAGCATAACTGGCACTGAGGGTTTGTTTAGAGTTTTCCTTCTCCTAGATTGGCTGCCAACCAAGGCTAAAGAGTCCAGTCTGCCCACTCCTGTTATACCGTCTGGTGGCGCCCGTCTGGTGACGCCACTGCCCAGTCATGCCAAAACGCAATCGAGGCTACCCATGCCATAGCAATATCCATTACGCAAGATTAGTTCGATTGGGTTTCAATTTCACTGCTACCCTGTGTGAAAAATTGCAGCTGATTAAAGATCTATGACTGTCAAATGACAGCCAGCCGACAAGAATCCCGTTGAGCAATAAGCAAACTCCACGACATGGCTCAGGAAACATCAGCAACTGTGCCAACGCTAATTTATATGACAAGAACAGACTTTCTTTCAAACAAATGGGTGTATATTTTGCCACTAGAGGGGACCACATACAGCCGGTCTGGTAACGCGAACGATAATGACAATTAGCGCGAGCGATAAATCGCTCCCTAGATGAGCAATTAGCACAAGCGGTAGGGAGCGAAGGTGATCGCTCAGCTTAAACATAATGCACTGATGTACGTATATGTATATATATATATATACATATAAAGCCCTGTATATATATACATAATGTATCGATATGTTGTATAATGCATGTATAAATAACAAATATCTGTCAAACTTTGCATACTAAATTAATTTAATTGTACATGGCTGATAAAAAATATGATGCAGAAATGTGTCCCTTCCACCTGTGAGTTTAGACACCATATCAACAATGCTAGATGTAAAAGTAAGTTATATATATATATATATATGTTGCTGATGTTTCCTGAGCCATGTCGTGGAGTTTGCTTATTGAAAATATTGATGGAAATATTTTTTTCTCAGTTAAGAAAGATAGAAGGACCAGAGGACATGAAGTTACATTAGCAAAGGAGCAGAGTAGATTGGATATAAGAAAGTTTTCATTTTCACAAAGGACTGTAAATGAATGGAACAGATTACCTGCTGATTGTGTGGGTGCTAGTAGGGTGAATATGTTTAAAAATAAAATCGACACATACCTCAGACGGGCGGGATACACATAGATAAAGGGGTCGGACTCTCGATAAGCCAAAGGGCTTCCTTGTCCACCTGCCACCTAGAGTTAATTCTCTGGGTGGCAATCTTGTTAAATCTTATTAAATATATATATATATATATATACATATATATATATATATATATAGTGTGTGTGTGTGCAGTATCCTTAGGACTGTCAAAGCCCTTCACACTTTGTACCTGTGTACTAGTGTATTGGGAACGTGACACAAAAAGACTGACTTCAAGTAGCTTGCCAAGAGAGACTCATGATGCTACAGTGGACTTGTGTAACAGGTGCTATGAGGTGAATTGATCAGTGCCTTCCAGAAAAGCATATAACAAACAAGTAAATAACTCTAAATAACTATGATGGTATTTCTGAAATACATTGCCAATTAGTAGACCAGACGCCAACAATGTTACAATGTTTGGTAAGGAAGGCAATGATTGAACTTAGAAAGCAGTGAGTGGACCTTGGCGCCTTGGTGAAGACAAGCACTTACAGTGATATCATGTTAGGATATCAATACTGTACATATTAATTTATAGATTTTTCTCTGCAGCAGGAATCAGGGGAGGCTATGAAGTTGGGCGTGTGTGTGTATAACTTTCATGATTATCTTGTTTCAGTGATGTTGAGAAGGCGGCCCACATTATTGTAGGAAGCACAGGAGAACACTCACTGAGTGTGCACAACCCAAAGGTGAGTAGATTGCTCTGTTATCTGATTGTCAGTTAGGAATTATCGTTGTGGCACAGATATATATGTTTAAGTATAACCTGAGTAGCGTAAATATTTATCTATGATGTGTGAGATTTTTTTAACACAGCTTCAATTAACTGACTGTGCAAAGTAAATAACTAAGTAACTCAATCTTGCCCTGCAGTCAAAAATAGAATTGTATACAAAGAACTACTCTAGACCATGTGCAGGGAAGTTCTCCCTAGTGAGATGTGAGGTGTGGCTCTGATCATCTTGCAGGGGTACATGGCCTCCACACACACACCCTGCAGGGCTAGTAGGCACATCACACATGGATAACCTTTTACAGTACATCGCTTCCAGCAAACAGCTGCATAACACACTTTGTAGAACTTTGTCAAATCTCCGCTCTCTATTCCTCCGATTATAAGTAGGAACAGGTATAACCCTATCCTAGAAATATGACTCATTCTCTGTTTTAGTGTAATCCTAATTTGGGTGCGTCCTAAGAAGCCATTATTGGCTGAAGTGTAAACTTACTATAGTCGGTCTACTTTTTAGATAAATCCATAGATTCTATAGGTTGCAAGTAGCTTAAATCATGTATAGTCTCAGCCTGAACTTGCAGATCATTAAATTGATTCCTATCTATTCTAATAGTAGATGTACTGTCTTTCAAAAGGAATGCAGTACCATGTATGTGTATCTTTACAAGTGTTGCTCTTTCAAATCTACTTTCATGAGGGATATTGTAGTCATATGATGTGTGTACTGGAATAAATGTGATTTATTTGATACCTATCAAGAAAACTGTTGGTGTTCTGAATATTTTGGAAAGTCGGCTCACTCAATCAAAATATTCAGTCCAAGAATGCAAACAAGTTTTTTTTTAGAAGTAATCAAGTCAAATATCACATTCCAAGAAACCTGAAGCACCAGTTGAAGACATATGGCAATTTACATTTGAATTTTGCAAACAGCAGTTTCTTGAAATTATACTTTTTAGTGAACAGTTCGGTATGAATTATGGTTATGTTTCTTTGTCATAAAATTGAAAGTAAAACGTTGTGTGTGATTTTATTTATAACAGACCTGAAGTGCTCAGTTGTCATGGTGTGTGCACCTACCCAGAGATAAAACATTTTCCTGCTTCTAGACCTGTCTAGTAGGAGATCTAAATTATTGTTTACCTGTAGAGTTGCACTAGTCCATAAAGAAGCTCTACTTGTTGCAGTTGGAAGGACTTGTGGATGTTGCTGATAGTCGAGAACGCGTCAAGACGTTTGTCTTTGACTCTGTTTATTGCGGTCTCGGTAATCGCACGCCTGACTGTGCATCCCAGGAGTTGGTAAGTCTCATGTTTGTTCTTCTCTTGTCCAGAGCAGGGTTGGAGTCAAGTACATTTGGAATCAAGTACATCTGATCATGTACAATTCCAAGTACATTAGGTCAGTCACAACGATCAAAAATAAAAATATTATTTAGATGCAAATTATTAATTTATTTGAAAATGTATTTAGTAATTGTAGATATAACTACTATGGACATTTGATGTCAATCAGTGTTATCAGTATCACTCAGGCCAAAGAGTAGGGAAGTATTATTTTGTATTCTAATTGCTCATCTGTACTTGAAATGTACTTGAAGTGTACTTGATATATTAACAAGTACAATTGCACAAGTACAACAAGTACTTGTAATTTCAAAAATCGTAAGTCAAAATAGTGAACAAATTATGTAAGTACAGGTCCTTGACCGTAATCGAGAGATCATAGAGTTCTCCACCACAGCATGGTGCACAGCTATGCAATGTGTGTGTGTGGTTAGCTCATTTCAATTCAGATTCAACAAGTTAATTCAAGTTGCAATCCAAATTTATGAAGTTTAACACTGATTGGATTTCAACTTTTTTGCATGTGAAATTTTCTGTGCAACTGAAATTCAACAGCTGAACTCAACTGATATTCAACAGTTGAATGCAGTTGCCATTCAACTGAAGCCAAACATCTGCTGTAGCTCATGAAAGTCATTTCCATGTGATATTTTCCAACTGCTCCGACCAGTTGAAATTTGTTTATGTTTGAGTTCATTTTGAACATGAATTTCACTGGTTTAAAGTCCTATCATTTTTATTTGAGGACGGGCACTGGTGAAATATATGTGTGTGTGCATTCGTGCATGTGTGCGTGCGTGCGTGCATGCTTGCATGTGGGTATATTTGTTTCTCTGTCTAGCTACTTATATCCAGTACAAATCTGTCAAATAGCACAACAGAAGTATTTTTATGTACTTAGTACATTATTTTATATGATACACATGCCTGATTCTACAGTTGTTGGAAAACTTGGACTTTCCGTCATTATCTTCGCTCCCTGAAATACAGAAAGAAACACCACTTTGTCAAGGTGTTTAAATACTCTGTACTCAAGTGCAGAGGTACACCCAAATCACAGGTCTGGCAAGCATCATAGTTTCTGGTTGCCAAAAATTATGTGGCAGTTAACTAGAATACTGGCCACTGTTGTGGTCTGTCAGCATTGAATGGTTGATTAGGCTAAGTACACCAGTAATAATTTAAGTAATGACAAATTGTATATATATCAATAAAATTATTAGTGGTTTTCTTCTTGGCAAGTTGTGTGCGAGCAGTTTAATTGACAGGCGAAGATAGTGTTTATGACAAGTGGACAATAATGAGTGAAGTGTGCATTTAACAGTTTTGTTTCTAGATTTTGTAGGCATTGGGGGCACACCTGTGGACCCACCTATGGACACACCTTACACCAGTTCATGACCAGCAGTTTGCCCTATAAAAGTACACTTCTGGTATCTGTTAGCCCTCCAGGTCTGCTATCTTACAATGTTTGTTTAGCCATCACATGGTCTCTGATTACGTATCTGTAATCATGCCACATCTACATGATTGGTTCTTGAGTTTCAATGGTGCCTTGACCAACCAGTGGTCACAGCTTACTCAGTATCCTTACAGGCAGTAGAAGCAGTACTGTGGTTCACCTTACGCCGTTACTGTCGGTACATTTACTCTGTGCTTCTTGTACATTTAGTGTCAGAAATGTTGTTATTACTTAGTACCAGTATGTTTCTTTATTATTAGGACTATTTCCGTATACTCCATCTTAATAATCTGCTGTTACCTTTAAACATTGTGTTTTGCTGTGAGTATAATGTGCGTGCGTGCATGCGTGCGTGCGCGCGTGCGTGCGTGCGTGTGTGCGTACATGTGTATGACTGTGTGCATGAATGTGTGCATGCATACACTGTATGCATGCGTATGTATGTACATACGTACATATGTAACTGTATGCAAGTAGCATACATACAATACTAGTATATGGACATGTATAAAAAGCATGTCCAGGCGGGTCATTCTACCGCTGAAATAGAGACATATTTACCTGTACCTGACAAGACATACACCACTTGAAAGGGGCAATAATTGGCCATACTCAGGCAAACATATTCTCATCTCATCATGTGTCAGTTCTATCATTGCATCATGCATTTATTTGTGCCTTTGGAGCAGAACAGCTTTCCGATATGATGAACCATATCTCATTTACCTGCTCATTTCCCCAAGTCCCTTACAGTGGTGTCATCCTGTGTTTGAGACACCTTTTTGTTTGTGTAATTAGTGTGTGCAGTGCTGACAGATCATGCATTGAGCTGATAATATCACTGCATGGATTACTGGCTTTGTGTGGCGGTTGCCCCAGTGAACTATAATGGACTGTTGAGCAGTGTGTAGCAGTGTGTAGTTCAAGTATTCAGGGTGCATAGGCCCACAGAATATACAGCATGTTTCAACATTAAAAGGAAATTTGTTTGAATAATGTTTGCATCTAGCATTGCCATACAGGTGAACATAAATAAAGTCGCAGTTTTGACTTTGAAAAAGGCACAACAAATAAGTCTCAACATAATTTAATATGATGGATATAAATTAAATGCAGAGTTTGGCACATTTTCACTGAAAAAAGCCACAACGAATAAGTTTCAACATTATTTAATATGATGGATATAAATTAAATGCAGAATTTTGTATATTTTCACTGAAAAAGTGATGATTAAGGCAACTATTCTGAAGGAAATGCCTTCCTTGCACATTTTTATGAATAACAAATGATGTTATGCACTGAATGTTAGTATTTTGTCTTTAATTTTATGAATAAGACATATTATATTCTACACAAAATATAAATATATTTCCAAAATACAATTATTATGTATTTATTTAAAGTTGTGACTTTTCCTGTGACTTTATTTCGTACATTTCCTCATAAAAGCCTTATTTTTTTAAGTTTACATCAAAGAGGTGTTTCACCACGTGACGGCTTTAATAATAATAATAATAACCCTTTTTAGCACCTAAATCAGTTCACCCCTAAATCATCAGGAAGCCTTAGTTCAAATGTGCATCAAACTTGAACTGATAAGCGTAACGTCATGCATTAACAACAATAACAAAAATATATTTGCATGGTTACAAATGTCAAATGGTATGACTACATTTGTATATTAATAAATGTCACATCGTGTCTGTTTATTTTTATAGCACAGAACAGGATAGCGCAGATGAAACTGAATGAAAATGCTTAGTCATTGTACGGAACCTGTCATATTGTCAATAAGTACATTTTAGTTGTGACAAGCAACTATTGTTTTTGTGTCATGTCATGTTATTTTGGCATACTGCCATGGTTCCTTGCTTAAAGGAAGGTGCGTAGTATGGTAACATGGCATCTGCACCTTATACAGTGTGCATGACTGTCAGGACTTTGTCGACAGCTCAGCTTAATTACATTAAAGATTTGTCAGGTGTTTCTATAGATTAAGCACACACTGCAATTAATCAATCTCATGTTGGTTCCAGGTATGGAGCTTTGTGTTGGCAACATTGGTTCATGCATAGATCAACTTACATGGACTCCTTATTATTGCACTGAACTGTTATAAATTACTCTACACTGGATAAAGTAAACAAAGATCAGTGCCTGAACATATATCCTTCTTAATAATAACTATAAAATAAAACATTATCATCAAATTACGTCATGAAACTATTTTAACTGATCATTAAAAAAACTGATTTGTTTTTAATTTACTTATATTTGTGTTGTGCATATTTATATCTGTGCAGGTTCTATAGCCTGACGTAACAGTTTGCTGCTGGACTGTCATATAAAAGGTGTGATTTATTATATAATAATAATTATATTCCATTGTAGAAATATATATATATAAGCTAGAACGTAATTTCAGCATAACAGCATTGGGCATTTTGCTAGAACCAGGCTTGATGTTTACCAGGCACTATTTTTGTTACCAACTTAGTCCTGTGATAACCTGTTGAACCTTGGGCTAAACTGGGGTTTAATTATTGATACAATTTGCTACCCTGGCCCAGAGTGTTCACTATGTATGTAGTACTAGGCTAATCCAAACAATATACTATTATCAGAGAACCTTCCAACCAATTATCATGCTGCATTTTAATTATGAATGTGTTATGATAATCTATCAGAATAAGTGTTTTATATATGGTGTGTGCGTGCATGCATGCGTGCGAGCGTGCATGCGTGCTTGTGGTGTGTGATTATTCACACAAATTACTTAAAGCAGTTCCCACACCACAAAATATAAACATTAACTAACATGATTCATGATTAACATGCTATCAACGTTGACTATTCACTTTTGGATTATAAACAGACAAATTAGATAAAAAAAACAATACAACAAATTCTAGACTGTTAGTCATACATGTAGGCAGTAATTTCAGAGGAAACTTGGCAAAATTCCTCAAAGATGTGTTGGTTTAAGAACTTTATATGACTCATTCGAACCCTATGTTTGCGACATATACACATATATCTATCGAGAGGGCAATTACACATGACTAAGTACTGAATAAATTGGCTCATTCACACTGTGGACGTAATCAATCACTGTCCACTGTTGGGTCTGTCTTCTAAACAAGCTGTTCTTTGACGTGTTTAAATACTTGGCTCTTTTATCCTGTAGAAAGACCAGACGTGAAAGTGCAAATTTTACCAAGATTTCCATACGTGGGTAACCATTGAGTCATGACCGCCATACTATATGTAGTAGAAATATTGATAGCCTGACGTCAACATTCCGTGCAAGAAATAAAATCACTCGGGTCAGAAAAGTGTTAATAGAAAAGGCATGTATACATACCCTTAAGACTTAACCCATACAGTATCGTGGGTCCATGCTTGCCTACTTACGCCTTCCACGCAATGCAATGACACGATCTCAGGTAGATTGAAAATGAACAGAATTTCTTTCTGACATTTAATAACTACCAGATTCCCTGGTTGAGATCCTGGGCTGACTCATATTTATAGCAGCAGAAGGATTTAAAAGAAGATTGTTTCAAGATTATGACACAATTGGTTAAATGTTGTTTCAAGAGATGTTCACCTTAAACCATGAGGCAGTCTGTTCATTGTTTGATATAATATTCTTAGTAGTGGAATAGATATGTGCAGGGTTTACTCTTTGCCCAAAAATCTTCAACCAGATGAAGGTAGTCATCAAATAGAAGAACAAGAAAACATTGTTCCCAATTTGAATGTTGCACCCACAAGATGTTGTAAACTTAAAAAAATATTCAGATGGTAAACAGCCACTATTGGCACTTACTGCGGAGCTACTAGTGTGTACTTCTACAAATTCCTTTGAAGTTGGCTGGTTCTCACAACTGTGATCAAACATGGGATGAAGTACCACTGTTTACACGCATGTCATGTTCATGCAAATTAATGATCACCCCTGGCTTGAGAGGGTGAATCACAGTAATGGCACTCACACGACAGCTTTAAGGTTACAATACGAACAATATTTTGCATATAGTTTCGGAATAAATTATGTTTTTTGACTTAACAAAGTGTTGAGACTTATGATATCATATTATGTTTGATTAAGATATAAAACAAAATCATATCAACGACTACGTTCACCTTCGGTGTGGTGATCAACTCAAAAAAGTTGGGATTATTTCTGCAGGTTCTATCAACATATGTCATGCTTATTGTCGGACAACACAAAATGAACCTAACAATACCATGCCCTGATCATTATCTAGAAAATCATATCACACCAATATCTTATCATAGTAAAACTTAGCTGTAATGCAAAACCATCAGTAGTGATAAATGATTAAATCGCACTAGTCGACCGACCGCGTTATGATTATTGGCACCTAGTGCCGGCAGTGCGATTGACTAACAGTGGTGGCACAATACTAGTTTACAGGTCGACCAGTAAAGTGTTCACACAGTCGTGGAATGGCCCCACAGACGTGTTGAGATAACCTCTCATGCTATGTTGTGTAACCACAGTTTATAGCTGCTAAATGAGCCATTGCATGTTACAACAATAACACAGTAGAGGATGTACAATTGCACATGCGACGAATCTCATCAAAGCTTGTGTAGATCTGTTCAGTTCGTACCTAGCACAAATACCGATAGGTCGCCGAAACCAGTTGTCCTGCACCCACGTATCAAAGTCTGCACAAGGGATGATATCATAAATGTAGTGTCATAGAGACGTAATTAATGTGGGGTAAATGTAGTTAAGATTGATTGAGATTATTGATAATATAGTGGGGCTAATGATTGTGTTTGTGTTAAGTTAATGAGCTGTAAGAACAGAGTAATAATGTAACTTTGTTGCAATAATAACTTAAGACATACTCACAATATATAGTAGTACCTGGTAATAGTTTGCATAAAATAGTTTCTAATGACATTAGTTAAATAGCAGTGTATAATGTTAGTAATTTATGTGTTGCATTCCACTTATTCCACATTTTTATTTTAATAAAATTAATACCAAGAATATCTTAAATGCATTTTAGTAATATTGGTTTCATTATTAACTATACTACTTAACTGACCACTAAGCATACAAGTTTAGTTATGAGAATCAACATTTGATTTTAAATTGTAATTCTTAATGTGACAATGATTCAGTGAAAATGGGGAATCAGACATCTATGTATAGATGCAAAGAACATCAATGACCATTATTTTCAAGGTGGAATAGCAGATAACATCTATTCCAATAATCCTGCAGTAATACATTCATTTTGAGACTAGATTGATTTGTGCAATTATGCACAGTGCCTTTATGTGCGTGCCTCGCAGCCAAATGTAGATGTGAAATACTGTATACCAAAATAAGTCAAGTATTTATTGCTTACAGAATCAAGTGTTCACATCCAGAGCAATGTGTGTACCCCAGGTACTAGCCAATAGCCTTTAATAACCTCAAATTACAATAGATTCTTCACTAGGCTTTTTAATTATATTTGCACACATAAGATTTTATTGTGTAATTATTCCATGATGCATGGAAAGATGTATCATATCTTAGTGTGATCAACTTTTGGAAATGTTGGCGAAAACACTGATTGACGGATTTACAGATGTATTTAGATTTTAAAATCTTTTTGTGTAGCACCCAATCAATCAAGATTGCTCTCAGGTGCTCTACATACAAGTAATCTATACAAGTATAAGCCATTTTCATAGTTTACCTGGAAGGGCATAATAAAATTATATTGTATGTGTAACATGGTGGGATGACTAAACTTATAGACAGAATATGGAGAAGGAGGTAGCCTTGATTATCCAGGTGCCACGAGATGGGAGCAATGTGGGCTCCCGTTCTACCTCCTGGAAGATAACACTGGTTTCCACTGTACGACACTGATCCCAGTTTATCCTGAATTCGGGTAGAGACGATGATTGGCTCTCAGGCTAACAATAAAACAAAACGATAAATAAGAGTCAACTGATATAAGTTTATGCTACGCAATGGAAACTTTGGTTATATTGACACAAGTGATAGACAGAAAAGTTAAATCCTCATTTATTTTTGGATTAAGAACCTCGATAACAATGCTGAATGGCTGCTCGCCCAAAAACATTTGCTGCTGGCAGCGTACGTAAACTGGATTTTTGAGCACTAGCATCGATTATTCAGGCGCCGCGAGATTGGAGCACCATAGGAGCGGTACTAGATGCGTGCAATCATAACTCATGTTCTCGGCCAGATTCTGTTTTCCGGCGAAATCACGCAGCCGGGCGAGAATCGGTTAAGAGAAACTAAGAAGGACTCAGAATTTTACTGGGCGCTTAATTCTACAGAATACAGATGCAAGGAAGTAATGACATCAGAGATCACCGCATGGCAATAGGTATGAGAGAGAGTAAACAGACAGACCAGGTTTGACATTCAATAACTCTAAAGGAAGATGTGGGATTGATCCATTCAAGCCTGGTGAACTACATGTAGGAATAGAGCAGGCGGTAGAGATTTAGAAGAGTTCTCAGTTTTGGCACCACTGTTCAACTGGCTAGGTCAACTGATGACCAGGTCAAGTGCTTGAGATCACCAGTGAATTTATGACCTGACATTTGTCATATATATCATATCCCAATGGGGCTGGGCATGGTCTTCATGTAAACAAATATACACCGCGTACGCTTTTGTGGAATTTTTATTGATTCTTCATATTTGCCGGAGTGTTAGAAGTTTACTTAGTTGGAGCGGCTTTCACAGGTGTGATTCAGTGATCTATCAACACTGTCTTTATATAAGGACTGGTCATTGATCCTGGGCTTAGGTTAATGGTTCTTTCGTCAAGTGTGACACTAGTAATTGCTAGGGACGGAGTCTAAGGCAGTTGCTAGCCAAGTCAGAATGTCCTGTTTCTCAGTGTCATTGGTAGAATTCTTTCTTAATTTAAATATGAAACATAGTTTTAAGTATTAGTTATTTATTAGTCGATTGTTGTAAAAATTACTCACTGGTCACTGAACTGGTCATATACATGCATTTGGACATGCGTACAGAGTGCTACACACCATACATACACACACACACACACACGCACATGCACACACATACGCACACACACACACACGCACGCACGCACGCACGCACGCACGCACGCACGCACGCACGCACGCACGCACGCACACACACATACACACACACACACACACACACACACACACATATACACACACGCACGCACACACAAACACTACTAAATATGTTTATTTCATATTTATTTGGTTCAGTTTCTTGTACATCACAGCTGTTGTTCCCTGTCACAGCTCCTCGATCTGTCAGATTTGACTTGGTTTTTATTCCCGCATCCTCCAAGCGGCTGTTACAAGACTGCGTATCTGTTCTACGAAGTTCGGTGACTAACGACTACATTTAAAACAGATGGACCAGTTTAGCAACATCAACTCTGTTGGAGAAGTCAAGTCTTCCCAGTTGACTGTCAGCAACAGATGGTCCCTTCCTCTTCTGTGGGTGTAGGGTGGCAACCCAGGATGTCTAGCAAGCTAGGGAAACAAAGAGGCTGTGAAATTTACTACCCTGGGAAAGATCTATCCTTGTCAGTTTCCTCACCAGGTCCCACTTTCCTGGAGGTTTCTCTGCAGAAGATTATCTATAACTGTTAAAGTGGCCATATCTCTTCCAGGCAGCAGGGAATGTGGGGTGAGATAACGGGTGCTGCAGATTTCTTTCCTCCTTTGTTTAAGGATGGAATTAATAGGCGTACTGGTTGTTTTTGTCCAAATGAGTGTAATCAAATTCTGATACTTGGTATGGGTTATACATATAGGTATATGGGGTCCATTTTAGAAAGCTCATAAACTCAGCATTCAAACGGTGGTTTATGTGGTGGGATCTTACACAAAATTAAAACATGAACAATGTAATAGCACAAGTTAAACTCTAGTATATATCAAAGTATAAAATAATTTTAAAAAATGGCAATTTGATTCAAACCTACCTGCTTAATTCTAACAATAATCACAGAGACTAAGGTTTTTAATCCCACAACAATGTAATTAATGGCATTTCAATTAACAAGTGCATATTGTTACCACATTGCACACAGGCGCAATCAACCAACAGTGGTTCTGTGTCAGTGGCTGAAGGATATTTGACACAGAATGTTAATTACACAGGACTTTGACTAATAGATTGAGTAAGATTAAATACTATGTTGACAGGTGTTGTGATTTTTCTCATTAGCAGTTGATCAGTACACCACTTGTAGGTGAGCATAGAATGATATCCACACCCGTGTTAATAATTATCATTTCCTATAATTAGATATGGTAAACATACACACATTCTTGTTCTGGGATGAGTTACAACTCAGTGTACAGTGGCACAGTGCCTAGAGCATCGGATTCTCGACCGAGAAAACCAGGGTTCGAATCATGTGCTGCGGTGTCAAACTTTTGGCAAGTTTGTTCACTCTATGTTGCTCCAGTTCACTCAGCTGTATAAATGAATACCTGGCTATAGACTGTGGTGGATATTTGTGTACAAATAATCTATGTGTAGCTTGTTTGAATGTTTCCCAGAGAAGTCTCGATGGTGTTCAATTGAACAGGTCTGCTAGGGAGTAAAGTGTAAAGCACTTTGAGCAGTCCTAAGGACTGGGTACTGCTCTATATAAGAACTTACCTTTACTTTTACTTTTTCCTGTTTCCGAGAGACACTGTTTGAGTGTCATGTTCCGTCATAATTACATATTTTCATCTCAGGTTTACACAGTTCTCCTCAGTTGAAATCTTCCAAAAACTTATGTTATTTGCATGTGGCCTAGTGAAAGTTTACCGTTAGTAATTATTCCAGTAACCTGTAGCATATTCAGGTTCTCATAGGGGAAGGGGTCCAGGGGTAGGGGTCTGGGGGAAGGGGGCTAAGCTTAGTTCCGCATTCGTTTTCCATGCTCAAATGTAATGGTGCAACAAGTTTTACAGTGATACCTTACCTATCTGTCCATAACAAAACATGATTACAAGGGACACTTGTCTAGTTTGACTTGTTTGTGTTGTCCACTGTATGTTTCTAACAGTTACCTGGTCATAGTGGACAGTCTTGATGGTGTCCACTATGGAGAGGTGTTGCTGTATGAATGACAGATTTATTGGCAACACAACACAATATACACTAGACACTATACAATGTTTGTAGAGGGTAAATATGAAGTCATTGACTTTTATGTAAATTTACCCCTGGATAAGACAAACTTAAGAACAGATTTCCAAAAGGGTTCCATCACCCATACTCTCCCCTAAATACACCAGTAACTAGTATTTCCCTACAGCTCTGCAAGTACTACGTCATCAGTAGGCAAGGCTGCGTGTTGTGAACTGTCATCTTGCAGGGCAATTTACTGGAGGCTATGTATAGTATCTTACGATGTGAGGACTTGTGGCAACTCTACTCCACAAATCCAATTGACCACTGGCTTCTGTGGTTAGCAACTTCAAGTTGCTTGTGTTGTTAGACAATATTACTTGCCTGCACAGACCTGTTGGTCAAATCTTACTGGCTATTGTATTTACTGAGCACCAACTATGTCATCAGTGTGTCTGACCATATTTATAGATTGTATTCTGTTATGTTTCTTTTATAGTTTCAGCTCTAGCATGAAGAAAGATATTGACACATAGCCATTGTGTTCAATCCACGTAGAACTATCAATTTGCAGAGATGAATTGTGGATATACGATCATTTAAATTACCCTCTTCAATAATTTGTTAACGTATATCTGACATCCCCTGAAACAGGCTAGCTCGTTGGAACAAATATGTTAATTTTGTTTTGGTAAGATAATTGGACAAAACAGTGCACTCAATAATAAAGCACAGCAACAACTTCTATGGGAAGTATTCAGCAATCCAGTCAGTATGTAGAGTTGTCATGTGACTAATTAGTATATACATACATGTTTAATTTTTGTTTAATGAAATCACTGCATCTGGGTAACAAAAGACAATCATACGAAAGTGCTCAGTGTTATAATAGCATTCACAAAGAATCTTTATGTCCACAACTGGGCTTACCAAACACTTAACCACAATTAAACGTAAAACTCCAATAACTGATTATAAATTAAATTGATCTAACCTGCAACAAGTCAATTTATTTAAAATAATTATGTTAACGATGACGCACCTTCCACAGGCTATTTCAGACAATTTGCGTTAGTTAATCCAAATGAGCCTGTGCAAAAGGAGCGGTTTCCAAAGAGTTGCCACCTTAATGGTTTGGACAGAGGTACTTGATATTTATTACGAGACTGTCAAGTGACCGAGCCAAGATGCAATAAGGCTCACTCAAAGCAGCACTATTTGTGGGCTGATCGATAACCAGATTTAAATGATGCTAGCCCTCCAAACGCCTGGATTAATAGTGCCACACCTCATGCTGGGACTTTGTGAAATGTTAAACGTAAGCCATGAGTTTTGTGTACGGTTTCTAAGAACGGTGTTCTTCCGCGGTTGGATCAAGATACTTGTGAGGACAAATGCGATTCAGGATCCTGGTTATTTATACTGCGAAGCAATCGACATATGTGTGCATGTTTCCAATTATCGCGGGATCGTGAAATTAAATTGCGATAACTGTGACTGAGGTTGCACAGTTCAATGAGCAGTTTACTATGGAAACTATCCATGTTGACTGCCGTTGAGTTACATAGCGTCCAGCATTATGTGATTATCGCATCTATTATTAACTTTACTACCATGTTTTGTCTACATGTGTCTAAATGTTTAGGTTGGTGTTTTAATAGCTGATTTCTTGTGATGCCAGCGTCAGTTTTGATAACAGAAATTCATGTCTTGTTGTTAATTTGGTTTAGTATTTTGTTGTTGTTAATTTTGATTAATCAGTTTTTAATAGTCTTCTTCTCTTGTTTAGTAGTTTCACTAGTTAGAGGGTTACCCACCACCAGGCCATAAAGACCTGAGTGATTCATTAGTTATTTTGGTTACCTAACTTAATTCTTCCCAGAGACGTTGACTATTGGAATGACAAATAATTGGTGTTTGCAGTTTCTCTGAAGGAAGCAATTTGGATACAATCTTAGATATTCAAATTTGTATTACTATTTAATATATGACAACTCTTCATAACTTGATTTGTGTAGATATAATTATATACGTATACATGCTCGTTACTATTAAACATACCTATGTTACAAATCAATGACAAATCAATTCAGTTAAGGCCACATTGTTCTCTGTCACTTTGGTGTCGGTGTCGCATTGTTATGAGAAACTTAATTATTTATGCAAGGTGTTAGTTACTGTAACTTGATATATCGTCAGATGTTTATTAATTTAATATCTGCTTCTCATTATCACTGAAAATCATTAATGGTATGCATCATTATGTAGGTAATAATAGATATATAGCACTTAAATCTTAAGAAATACCAGCTCAGAGGCGCAACAGACCAGAGTTGCTTCAGGCCTCGACATTAGCACTGGCCCACTGGCCTGGCACCTTTTTTTAGCCTGTCAGGCTAGTTCGGGCCACCAATTTTCATATTTTACTGGACCACCGGGCCACTGGTTTCAATCCAATTGATCACCATCGTGTTTCCGGTAACCTGACCCTACCTAGAAAAATAGGACAAACCTAAAGCCTAATCTTTTTATTTTATATTGAAATCAATGTTTGTTTTGTTACATTTTTTATAACTAATTAAATACCGGCAAACTCAGTCATGCGTATATGATAACGTGTATGCTCTGCCAAACGCCATCTGTCTTTTTTTTTTTAAATGCGATAAATCCTTATCAGCCAATTAGCCTTGTTTTGCTCCTCTTCCTGCTACATATAATGACACCACTCGATGTATATCGCCTTTTGACAAAAATACCTGGAATTATCACATTTTTAAGACAATAATTTTATACTGCATTTAAAAACAATTTGCTGTAAACATTTCAGCCGTTGCTGCCATTTCTTTCATTACAGATTCGGCATGGCAATGTAGCGTACGACCTATGCGTCGCAGGTCTGCGCTCAACGGTGTCGGCGGAGTTGTTCGCGGTCGACCCATGTATGTCGTGTCACCTGTGTCCATGGCGAAGGAAAATTATCCATTTAAACTGAGGCGGAAACACAAGAGTCAGAACCAACAAAACGGATATCGCCTTTTGTCCTGAACCCCCCAAGTACATATCACACAATGTTTCTAAGCACATTAAATAGATTGCAAAGTTAAGCAAGCACCTGAAGTGGTTGGATAAAGATATCAGTCTGTGATGCCAGTGTGATTTACTGGACAGCAACATTCCAGTTAACTGACCACTAATTAGAGGCCACACTGACCACTAGCCACTGACCATTATCATTAGTATGAGGACCAGATACCTCCTGTCTTACTAATATTGCCTTCTTGGCAAATAGGAATCTTCCAGGTGAAGTCTTGGCTCTGACGGAGTGAGGTATGGAAATGTACAGCTTGCTTGAATTAGGCAAATTCAAAGCAGCCCTGTATCAGAGGTGCTGGTTTACCTTTTTATTGCTTTCAGTGCATCCCTGTAATCTCACCTCCAGTCAAGACAAAATAGTCATGATTCGTGGCACGCCACCAGTAGATATGTACACCAACATGTTGCAGTACTGAAAAGGGTACATATGATCCACCTTTATCAAGGACACACTGTCCAGTTTTAGACATAACCAATGGTCCAGTTTTAGACAGGATCCAATGTTCCATGTTAGACAGGACCCAGTTATAGACATGAATCATGGTGCAATTTTAGACAGGATCCTTGGACCAGTTTTAGGCAGAACTCTTGGTCCAATTTTATACAGAAACCATTGTCCAGTTTTAGATGGGACCCATGGTCCATTTTAAACAGGACCCAGTGTCCGGTTTTAGGTAGACCCTATCATCCAGATTTTTTAACATGGTCTGGGTTTAGCCATGGCACAAGATCCAGCAGATAGATTAATTGACCATAGTATGGAAGAAGGAACAAGATAGGCCACTCTGGGAATCTGTTTCAGTTTCAGTTTTGCGATCTGGCACAACATTTTGAAGAGGGCTTTATAAAAGTCCTGGTCATGTCTTTAGCATGTGTTAAACATGTCCCTTTCGTCTGTGTTTTTATTTTATTTTAGGAAGGTAGACCAACAGATAATCAATAAAAATTACGTTAATGTACTGGTGATCGAATGTACTTATCCTGGTCAGCTGGGTTGTTCCCACACATATGCACCAAACACTGGCAGATGTCTATGTTACTGACACGTAAGAACAGGAAGGTGGTATCACGTTAACACCAAACTACCCTACTCTCCTCCCTAGTGAACCCAAACCAATTAAAGGTTGAAACTTGTACACAATTTCATATTCAGCTGTTCCGAAAGCACTTGATGATTACATGCAATTTGTACCAAAGCAGACAATGCTGGTTTGATTACATCTGCTGGGAGTGTTTGTAGTTAATGTATAGTGCTATTTAATGCTCATGACTTCCATGGGGGGTTTGCTCATAATGTCACCTGTCCGTCCAGTTGGCTTGTTGATGAGTTATTCCTGTTTGAAACATTTATATTTGGAATTGACAGTTTGATAGATGGAGTAGTCAGCTGGTTGCCTGTGGGGTTTTAGGTTAGTGATGGATAGAAACAGAAGAGAGGTTATTTACTTGTTGCACGTAAATTGTGATGGATGGTTTACAAGTTGTAGTATGTCTGTTTTAATCTTCTATCGGTTATAAGGCCTTCTATTGTCAATACATTAAAATACCTCAAATCTTATATCTTGATCTATGTAGATGAATATAACTTTATTAATATTGATAACACATGGATGTCTGATACAGCAACATATTTTATTTAAATTTATAAACTTAACAATACGCAATTGTAAAGAAGCTGTCTATATACAGATTTGCAATGTGAAAATTTGATAACATTTTATAACTAACATAAATAATAGTATCAACAACATAATTCTCTCAAACAGAATAACACTACGCATTTAGTCACCTGCCTTCCTACAGCCTGGATCAAACTGTCTATTAGTCTAATAGTCTATTAATATAGTTCATTACATGCATGCTCACCATCCCCTCCTTGTAGCTAGGCATGTTAACCAGTGTACACCATGAAGTCATTTATTTTCTTGTCAGGTGATTAAACAGACTCCAAAGACCAGAGAATGCTCTGAATATCTATTAATTACCTTAGGGTAGTGATTACTGAGTGGCAGCCAGTCTGTGTAAAGGCAGGGTTTGGTGACTTGGAGTTGGGGGTGTGGTTAAGGAGTGTTCTGTTGTTTGGGGTAATTGGGCAGTCCTGGGGTATTATGTTGTGTCTCACTAATTAAGGACTTTAAGAGGTGATTGGGGTGTACAGTGTGAAGGAGCAGCACATGAAAGGTGACTATCTGTGGACTGGACTATCAAACAGATTAAAATAATGACTTTCAGTTGAGGGGGCCACTGGGACCAATCAGGGAGGTCACCATGTATGTCCAAGGGAGTTATCAGCAACTTGCTGGTGTTGGTGGTTGATATCTTGATTTTCTTCGGTTGGGGATGGCAGTCAGAAGGTGGAAGTTCATAACTTCATAAGTGGGGCATTGAATTAAAACATTTGTTGAAATGAAGTATCTACACTACAAAAATATGGATATTTAATAATAAAGATAATTTGATAGTTTTGCCTTTCAAGTTACAGTGTATGTGTATCGGGCAGTATGTGAAAGAGATCTATGCTACTAGTATGCTCTAGTAACAGGCAGATAAACATTTGTTTATTACCAGTACAGCTGCAGGCTATCAGGCCTAAATATTGACTTAAGTAATGGTTGTTGTGAAGGCTCCACAGACAAGTTGTCCACCAGTTTCAGGCATTATATATCATGTAGATTTATAAGTATCAAAAGTTCCCCTTTACAGGAGATAGGTCTCTTCATAGGAGAGATATAAAAATATTTGGGCTCAAAATCAACAAACACATACATGTATGCACGTAAAGAATATATTAATTAATATTAGTAATTGGTTCAAATATATTTTTCTTCATTTATTTCCTAATATTACAGTGTCCTGTGTTCATATTATCATTGCTTTTCCCTATGCTTTATAGTAGGAGAGATAATTATAATGAAAAATATTGAAACAATTGTATATCATGGAGATATAAAATGTCAGAATCATCTGTTACATTTAGGCTCATGAACAAATGTCAATGTATTCAGCATAGAATTAATGTTAATAATATATTTTGTTACTAATTATTGACAAAATATTTTTAAAATAACCACATGGTTTCTTTTCTTCACATGATAGTTCACAATCACATAAAGTAAAGGTAAGTTCTTATATAGCGCAGTATCCAGTCCTCAGGACTGCTCAAAGCGCTTTACATTTTACTCATGGCAGACATGTCCACTCGAACATCATTTTGACTTCTCTGGGAAGCATTCATCCACGCTGCAATTAATGCACAAAGACTATTTGTACACAAATATCCACCACTGTTTATAGCCAGGTACTCATTCATACAGCTGAGTGAACTGAAGCAATGTAGAGTAAACAAACTTGCTGCACAGGATTCGAACCCAGGTTCTCTCAGTCCAGAGTCCAAAGCTCTTACTACTGTGCTACTGTGCTCTATAAAGGATTTCTATAAATTCAAAAACTGTTTTTAAATAATCGTTTGCTTATATAGGCTAATTATCCACTGCAGTGTGTGATTAAGATTTCCTATTATTTTGTTGCTAATGTTTCCCTTGAGATTGTGCAATCATTGCTCCTTGAACAGTTTTAAGGCACAAATTTGGTCTATTCCCCCTTTACGCCTATGTCACCATGTCCACTTATAGATTTGACTGACATGGGTTAAGTGATACCCCAGGCTAGCATGATGTCCACACCCCAGTAGCCAGCTCCTGATTCTAGGATAATTAGAAGACCCTGCTCTCAAGAAAGGGTGGGCAGGGGGTGTCTTGTAATCATCAGCTTCTGTAAGTTTATTTCTGGCTTGGAGCTGTTAGTACCAGCTAATGGCATATGGTTCCTCTTAAGTGATTGATACTCGATACCCCAGAATTCACCCTGAGAGCCAGCCCTGTGCCAAATGACAATTACGATCCATTTCAGACTTGTATATAAGTTTTGACTTGTTATTACATGTGATGTCCAGACTGTCACTTAGACCAGTGTTGTCTGCATCTCAGAAAACAGCTACTAAGGTTTAATAAGATATTGCTATCCAAAGCAGAAACCTCCGATGGAATGTGGATAAGGAAGCCATTGGCTTATCAAGAATACAACACTTCTGTTTGGTCTCCTATTGGTCTACTTCTTGGGGCACCAATGATGATCTCATCAAGAAAATTCATCACTAAACAGAATCCATTGTTAAATGGCAAAAAACCATTGCTTATCACAGGGGATATTATTTCCGTGACACACTGGTGACAGTGTCCCGGTGGTGCACCCTGGTGTTGACTGTTTTCAGTATACACTATTAAGTATATATATATATATAAACTAATGTCTCTCAATCCTGACTTAAGCTGAGTTACTCATCTTTATAGTCTTTCTAGCTTATTGTGTCCTTCTGTGCTAGTAAAGCATTAATTTGTGTATGCAACATTATAAATTAAGTCTAACAGACTATTACTTTGTCCATTGGTATACATTGAATCATTATTGCTGGCAAGTGTTTTAAAGGGAATAAAAACATCTATTGCTCGAATTCATGTTATATTACATCCTGCTATCCATTTTCACGTCAACCAAGTCAAAAAAATTCAATGAATTAGAAATTCCACATTTTATGGTGTATATCCGGACATTTTCGAATATGCATATTTTTGGCGTGCTTTTCGGGATGCCGAGATGTGACGTCACTTATGACTCAAACTCGCATCAGGCCGACCCTTTCCATGCATTCAGAGCATGTTTACAAGTATAGCTTTTGGGTCGAAACGAGCGTCAGAACAAGTTATTGTGCAATATTCCGACGTAATACAAACACTAGTCATCATAGAGGAACAAGCAGTTATCTTACTGTTCCACATGAATCAAATTTTATTCAAAACAACGAATGCGAATCGGCCTACAAGTCTACTAGGTTTCGCCGAGCTTGGGCTCGTTTTCAGAATAATTATATCTAATGCAACCAACGGGAGATAATCTACACCAATAAACATACATAGCAAACATATATTGTATCCAGCTACATAAAGTAACGTGTATAATATCATAATATCACTAGAATATCGATATATGACGGAGTTGTACAATTTATCATAACAACTTAAATCAGTCAGAGAGTTTCTGTTGGTCCCGCTAGCTCACTGGGTAGACGCGTTGGTTACTTGTCATTTATTTTACAATCGGGCGACGCTGGTTCAATCCTGACAGCATGCAAACCTTTGATTTTCTTTTCACTTTTTTTGGTTATGTTTTCACGAAGTAATATAAACAGATCATTTTATACTATAACGCACTGTTTGTAAATACTTGTTTTTATTTTTGTAGTAATTATTTATTCGCCACAAAAATGAAAATATGGTCATTATATAACGATGTTTCTAAATTTTATTTATCCAAACAAATATAATGTAATGGATATATAATTTATTAATTGTAAATATATTGTACGATAATATATTGTAATTATATATGTGAAAACAGATTGAGATCTATCTGGATAAATACAATTTAAAAACATCGTTATATATAATGACCATATTTTCATTTTTGTGGCGAATAAATAATTACTACAAAAATAAAAATAAGTATTTACAAACAGTGCGTTATAGTATAAAATGATCTGTTTATATTACTTCGTGAAAACATAACCAAAAAAAGTGAAAAGAAAATCAAAGGTTTGCATGCTGTCAGGATTGAACCAGCGTCGCCCGATTGTAAAATAAATGACAAGTAACCAACGCGTCTACCCAGTGAGCTAGCGGGACCAACAGAAACTCTCTGACTGATTTAAGTTGTTATGATAAATTGTACAACTCCGTCATATATCGATATTCTAGTGATATTATGATATTATACACGTTACTTTATGTAGCTGGATACAATATATGTTTGCTATGTATGTTTATTGGTGTAGATTATCTCCCGTTGGTTGCATTCGATATAATTATTCTGAAAACGAGCCCAAGCTCGGCGAAACCTAGTCGACTTGTAGGCCGATTCGCATTCGTTGTTTTGAATAAAATTTGATTCATGTGGAACAGTAAGATAACTGCTTGTTCCTCTATGATGACTAGTGTTTGTATTACGTTGGAATATTGCACAATAACTCGATCTGACGCTTGTTTCGACCCAAAAGCTATCCTTGTAAACATGCTCTGAATGCATGGAAAGGGTCGGCCTGATGAGAGTGTGTGTCATAAGTGACGTCACGATACCACGTGATCGCCTAGCTCATTAAAATTTCATTTTCCGCGGGAATTGCTTCACAGATGGGCTTAAAATCGAATTTATGCTACAAATGTATTTTTCTGTATTTGTTTAATGTTGTCAAATGTTACATACAATGTTAAACTTTGTGTACACATGGAAAAAGATTTTAGCTAATGCCTTATTTTTATTTCCTTTAATTAGTCCACTGAACAGAGACATTTTTAGATTGTTGATGTGTAAGATGTGAGCAAGATGTTGGATTGGGATAGGTAGGCCTACAATCTACACATCCCACCAGCTGGTTGAATGTTTACAGAAGCACTTGCTAATTACGCCTGCACAGTGGAATAAACATGCAAGAATGATTCTAGGAAGCAATTACGAGACATGTCCCATTGGCTATGTGAACCAGCGACATCTCTGAAATATGGGCTCCACTTATGTGACATTATATCAGGGTTATTTTCTTCTGGTGTGCTCAAATTACAGGCGCTTGTATTTTAGTCGCAGCAGTTGTCATTGATACATCCAGGCATCGCCGGGTGGCGGTTGCTACCATAGTAACAGTGCTCACCAATGTGGTGTCAGAAACTAGGTGTACATCCTGGTTTATTTGGTATTGTTTGTTGTATTTGTACTTTTTATCAACTAGCTTTTTGGAGTACGTAGACAATGTTGACACTGTGCTTTTAAACATACACTTTAATTACTAGCACTTGAAAGGCACAGATTAATAATAATAATACGGTAGCCAGACGTTTTGGTAAAGGGCACTTTGGCCATGGACAGTTGGGCAACAGACATTTTTTTGTCATTTTTAAAGATGTCCTTATGTGTGTCTGGTTTTAAACGTGTGCAGCTAGCCGCAGATTGGCTGTAGCAATTGAACACTCTAACCTGTCCCCTCTAATGCATGAATTTACCTAACTCATATCCCTATGACTGACTGGTGTTGCCTGGGAAGCCATGTTCTCTTCCTCTGTCTTGAAAGTTAATCAAATAAGCACTAACACTATCTGTGACTGCTAGTGGGAAGCTAAGTCCTATGTCTGGAAAAGTGACTAGCCTAATTTCTAAATGGTTTAACTGATTGGCACCACTGACATGGCTGAACAGGTTTTAACTCATTGATAGATTTTATTACTTCATCATGTGTAATTAAGTTCAAGAAATCTGACAAAACATGCAATATTCATAATAATAAATAATAATAAATTAACAAAATGTACTGTCTATTACAAAATGTATATAATTGTCTATACAAGACACCTTTAAAAATGACCAAATAATTATGATTATTTTCAATAGTTTTACCGAAATGTCCTATTATGAAATGTCTCTTACTGAAATGTCTGATTACCAAAATCTCGTGTTACTGAAATGTCATGTTACCAAAATGTCTGTTGTCCAACTGTCCATGGCCAAAGTGTTCTTTGCCCAACTGTCCATGGCCAAAGTGTCCTTTACCAAAACGTCACCATATGATATAATTTATTATTAAACAAACAATTGATGTGTCAACATCACACATAACACAGAGTTCACCATAGTGCACTATCAATTGTTAGATGTGTCCTATTTAAAGGATGACAGCAGATGGAATCAACAACAACAGCAGTAAGATATATATGCAGAATACAGTGAATATCATTGTAATAACTGGCAGTTACCGTCTACAATATAATCACTCCTAGGCTAGGTGAAGCTAACGGTGATAGAAAGATTAATGTTATTATTGCGTAGAGAATTTTTACAAATCAGGTTAAATGGTTTGATACATTCTGTGGCAGAAGAAACCTTAAAAGTAAATGGAACGATTTTCAACAATTACAGTGTAATCATATTTGTGATTGTGCATTATTTCTTTTAAGAAGCTGAATTTGTTTTTACTATAAAAAGAGACTCTTAAAGTCATAAATCTCAAAAAGGCCACCTTGTATGTTTCCAATTTTTCCATACTTTCAACCAACGTCCAGTGAGTTTTTTCTACCTTTTATTTACATCAAATGTCTGTGCTCTTTTCATGCTCTTTTAGTGGTAGACATCCGCTTTATCAACTATTTGTTGTATGTTTAACGGTACATTTTTGTCAAACACGGTTGTATGTACTTAGAATTTGTGCATTACAGTTCTGTTGACTTTTAATGTAGCTATGACCTTATTATTGCCCAGCTGGGATATGTCATGACTACCTGGTACACATTATACTCTATGACATACAACTTACAAGGTCATTCACTTTTATAGAAAAGAACTGTACAAATAATTACCCACTGAATTTGGATGAGGTAATTTGACACGGTTTTCTGTGTATTGACCCACCTACATGTGATTACATTGGGATTATAGTATTTGCCAAACAGCTTTCTGAGGAATGCCTCTGTTGTTGCAGATATTCCAAGACCTGGGCACGGATGTGTTACAAGCAGCGTTTGATGGCTACAATGCCTGCATCTTTGCATACGGCCAGACAGGGACGGGCAAGACACACACCATGATGGGACACCCGGTGAGTGCACTGCATGATAGGATAGCTGGAGTTGCACTGCATGATGGGATAGGTGGAGAGTGCACTGCATGATGGGATAGCTGAAGTGTGCACCATCCTCACGTGCCAGGGGTCGTTGCTGCTGATTACGTCAGTGCCAGCCAGCAGTACCCCCCTGGCTGATCGCTTTGCGAAACTCTGCATTTAAATGAAATCGCTCACTAGATCAGTGGTTGGCGGCAGGTCAGGTGGTCATAATAAAACTAATTTCAACCAACCGTGGCTCGTGTTACATGCAATGTTTAGGAAGTAGAAGCAATAATTCGAATACACAATACCGCTCAGCTGCTCGTGCTAATGGGCGAATGGGTCATTATATATTGGGATTCCCAGAAGTCGTTTATCTGTCTTCAAATTGGGGCGGGTACTTGCGCTGTTCTCACGGGTGATGCAGTCGCGACTGGCGAAGTCAATTACTAGTTTGACTCAGCTAACTTCCGCACTTCGCGTAGGGGATCAGCCAGGGCTAGTTTTGCATGGCAAACAGCCCTGGCTTGCGAGGATGGTGTTCACTGCATGACGGGGGTAGCTGAAGGGTGCACTGCATGATGGGATAGCTGATGATTCAAGGTGTGCACTGCATGATGGGATAGCTGAAGGGTGCACTGCATGATACGATAGCTGAAGGGTGCACTGCATGATGCGATAGCTGAAGGGTGCACTGCATGATGCGATAGCTGAAGGGTGCACTGCATGATACGATAGCTGAAGGGTGCACTGCATGATGGGGTAGCTGAAGGGTGCACTGCATGATGCGATAACTGAAGGGTGCACTGCATGATGGGATAGCTGAAGGGTGCAATGCGTGATGGGATAGCTGAAGGGTGCAATGCGTGATGGGATAGCTGAAGGGTGCAATGCATGATGGGGTAGCTGAAGGGTGGACTGCATGATGGTGTAGCTGAAGGGTGCACTGCATGATGCGATTGCTGAAGGGTGCACTGCATGATGGGATAGCTGATGATTCAAGGTGTGCACTGCATGATGGAACAGCTGATGACTTAAGGGGTGCACTGCATGATGGGATAGCTGAATGGTTCTCTGCATGATGAGATAATTGAAGGGTACACTACATGATGGGATGGCTGAAGGGTGCACTGCATGATGGGATAGCTGAAGGGTGCACTGCATGATGAGATAGCTGATGACTCAAGGTGTGCACTGCATGATGGGATAGCTGGTGGCTTAAGGGGTGCACTGCATGATGGGATAGCTGAGTGGTGCACTGCATGATGAGATAGATGAGTAGTGGGTAGTGAATGCACTGCATGATGGAATAGCTGAGGTGTACATTACTGCACAGTGGCATCACTAACAAGTGCACTGCACTGATGGTATACCCAGTGAGTGTAGTGCAGTATGCTATTCCTCAGAAGTGCAATAGGTATTTGACGAAAACACTGCATTGTGGGTTTGTGATGAGTGCATTGCACGATGGGTTATTTGATGAGCGCACTGCCAAGTGGGAAATCATGGCGTGATGCTATATCTGATGAGTGCACTGCATGATGGGATATGTTGGGAGGGCAATGCCACAAAGAATTACTATCGCTGTGACGCAATACCTGCCTACCCACTGAGTGCCCCAGATGCCCCAGGTGGCTAACAAATTTCACCACCTTCGGCAGTATGTGGTTCATTTTTTCCTGGTCCACCAGCAAAGATTATGTTTCCTGCTTCACCTGATGTCTACCATGTTGTCTTCTTGAATTTGACCTAATTCAAAACTAAAATGAAGTTCTTAGCCAGGCAATTAAATTAAATTAAATTCTTTATTGCCAGTTGAACATAACATATAATACATTCAACATATGTGCACATTATAAATTAAAAAACATTCAAGTGGAAATGGAGAAAGTAGAAACGCAATGCTTATTTGGCACTTTCCCCCAATATCAATAATACATGGAAACCATAACTACATTCACATTTCTAGGTGTGTTCTTATTAGAAACAAATAAATTCAGTTACATAATTGGTACGCTTCAAGGAAGTAATTTGTGTATCGTTTTTTTAGATTTCTGATAGAAACTGATCTTTTTATATTGTCTTCTAGACATTCCACAATTTAACACCATAGACATAATGAATTGAAATTGAATTGAATTGAGTTCTCGTTAGTAATATCAAACTTTGTTGCAGGGTGAGATTGGCCTTATCCCTCGAATTTGTGAGGTGAGTATTACTTTGATGATTTACAATCCATTTAAAATTTAATAAATAATATAACTTTAGTATGTGCTTATGGTGCAACGGCTATTTTTTTATCTACATTGCTTTATGCTATTTTCTGAGATCTTTTAAGATTGCATCAATTAATAATATAAACAGTTATGACAATGGGGAGTTAGACCTCATCTTGAGAGATTGGTTATTTGAAACCACTATAGTAATAGATTCAGCTGCTTTCTCTCCCAGTGGGATATCACTTGTATTGATTACTGGACTGACATTTTCAAAAGGTGTTGGAACAACCTCTTCAGACAACTTAATATTATATTATATTAAAAACTGTTTTGTCATTGGCTGGACTTGTGTAGTAAACTACAAAGGATACAACAACATGCTAATAGAATCTTATATGTACAAAGCAATCATAACATCCTCTTGGTAAATAGGTTTTGTATGAAGCATTCCAGTCATAACATTGACAGAGTTGCTGTCATACAAGGCCTACAGTTGTTTGTTCACAGTAAACTGTGATGTGTAATGAAGAAGGTATAATGGTTGGATGCTCCTGTAGCTGATTAAACCAGTCTAGTGTGTTGCCCTGGAGGAAGAAAGACAGTACTGTAGGGGGTACGGCTGATGCAGCAACATGATGCAGGCACTACAGGGTGCAGGCCATGTACAAATACACACCCTGTAGCAACTCTCAATCTCCACATGAAGAAATCTAACACATTGATCTATGAGGTTGGTAGCCCATTTGGGCAATGGCCTGTTGCAGGGGCTGTGACACTATTGGGCAATGGGCTTCAGGCACAGTTGCCTAATTGGGAAATGGTCTGCAGGGACTGTACTCATATTGGGCAATGGTCTGCAGGGACTGTGACCATATTTGGCAATGGGTTGCAGGGACTGACCATATGCATAGACATTAGCACAATTAGGCTTTGGACAGTGGACCTATTGGGTAATGACTACATGGACAGTGGCCTTATTGGGTAATGACTACATGGACAGTGACCCTATTGGGTAATGACTACATGGACAGTGGCCCTATTGGGTAATGACTACATGGACAGTGGCCCTATTGGGTAATGACTACATGGACAGTGGCCCTATTGGGTAATGACTACATGGACAGTGGCCTTATTGGGTAATGACTACATGGACAGTGGCCCTATTGGGTAATGACTACATAGACAACAGCCCTATTAGGTAATGACTACTTGGACAGTGGCCCTATTGGGTAATGACTACATGGACAGTGGCCCTATTGGGTAATGACTACATAGACAGTGGCCCTATTGGGTAATGACTACATAGACAGTGGCCCTATTGGGTAATGACTGCATGGATTATCGGGTAGTGGATTGTGAGACATTGGGCCATTGAGACATTGGTGTATGAAGACTGTTGTCTACTGTGATATGATATGGTGGTCGTGTTATGCATGTGTCTGGTCGTGTTGTAGGGGTTGTTTGGTCGCATGGAGGAGGTGGCAGAAGAGGAGGATGAGGAAACAGTCTCGTTCAAACTCTCTGTCAGGTAAACTCCAACATCCCATCTCTACCAGTTTGTATCCACCAATCCCCTCACCACGAATGGCACAGGCTGCAATGGTTCGGGCCATAATCTACATTTCACAAAACTGAGACAAACAGAATACATTCGCAGGGGTGCTAGTATTGATTTTTTATATTTTTAGAAACAATAAACAATTTACCACCAGTTTTAGTAATGCAGTTTGGAATTATTTAGAATTTTGTTATTGATGTGTATGTGTCTTGAAATGTAAATACGTAACTTTGATGTGTTTGGTCAACGTCACTTGTGCACAGTGCAACATCCTTCTCATTCTTGACAGTTTGTCCTTCGTTATTTTATCTGAAACTGTTCTAACTGGTAACATATTATACCTATCCCTGTTTATATTTCACCATGGCCACATAACACGTACAACATTCTGTATTGACACCGTATGTTGTAGCTACCTGGAAATCTACAACGAACGAGTGCGAGACTTGTTGCACACCTCACTGCCAACAGGTGGCAGCAGGTACTCTCTCAAAGTGCGAGAACACCCGAAAGATGGGCCTTATGTACAGGGTGAGCTCAGACATCACTGGCACGGCTATACTAGAGCAATACCACTGTCTACAGCCTTATAGTACCTATTAAGTACTACCCCACATACACGCATGCATGCATGCATGCACGCACGCACGCACGCACGCACGCACGCACACACACACACACACAACCTGTTGTATTATTTTGGGTGTACACAAAAGCCAGGGACATACACTGGCGCCATCTATGGAATGTAAAGACACTACGGATACTGACATTGAATCAGAAACTAGAGTGTATATTTAGATAGGCTTGTGTTTTGGGCTATCATAGTTCCAAATTTTATTTTAATATAAATTAATGTTACTACCTGTATGCTCAGCATTCAGTTCCAATAGGGTTATATGGTACTTGATTATTGACATATATGACCTACTTTTTAAATATGCAGTTTTCTTGGAAATGGAATCTATTTCGTATTGATTTAGTTAAACTGTGGAATGCATTGTGTTTGGCCATTGTAACAACTGTTGGTGTAATTAGATGTGTGACTGTTATCTACAGATCTCTCCCAGCACATTGTGAAAGACTTCCAGTCTGTGCAGGCACTTGTGGACAGAGGCAACAAACACAGGTAGTCTGTCTCTGATGTCATGCTATCTCTCACAACATCGTCATAGTATTGATATATTAGGATTTACTCATTGACATTTGCAAGAATTGAACTATCGTACAAGGAATACGTGAAGATTTTACATCATGTACATAACATAGTATCCAAGAGGTACCCCGGCATTGCACAACAAGAAAAGACACCTGTGATATCACAAAACAAAATGCTTAAACTTTTTTTAGTTACACTGCCAGGACCCTATTTTGTAAACCCAGGCATGAATACTATACAATGAATGTAAATCAATTCATAGAAGACTCTAACTGAGTGGAACAAATGATCTACTGATTGTGTAAATCCTAGCGGTGTTTACCAACTTTGTTGACAAATATCGTATACAAACATTCTTTTGAGACAGCATTTACAAACAGTGTTTATAGTGTTTACAAACAGTGTTCACAAACAACATGTACGAACAGCATTTACAAACAGTATTTACAAACAGCAGTCACCATCAGCATTTATAAATGGTTTTACAAAAAGCATTTACAAACATTGTTTACAAACCGCATTTACAATAATTGTTTTACATTGTCTTCAAACATCATCTACAAACACTGTTTACAAACTGTTTACAAACATAGATCAAAACAAAGTGGTATTCTCAATGGTGCCCTTGTTATGTCAAGTTCAATACTTAAGATGTCTTTTACTATCTTATTTGATTTGCTTTAATCTCGACTCTTCAGAACAACTGCTGTGACCCACATGCACGATAAGAGCAGCCGAAGCCACGCCATCTTCACCATCACCTTCACCCAGGTAACAACTGTGAGGTAGTCTGGTCTGTTACCCACAATCAGCAGGGGTGGTAATTATTAACTGGCAGTTTGCAGACTTGGTTGTTTTGAATATGTGAATGTTGCGACCGTGCTGAACATCAAAGAGCCCCAGCATCAGTTACATTACCTATAGAGTTGTCTGTAAACTTAATGCTTTTTTACATTTGGCACAAGAAACGGTAAACCTTTTACATATTTATTAATTATTAAAATACAGAAACACATAAATAGAACTACGATATGGTTCAGTGCACAACATGATTGGAGTTAATTGATGTTTTATTTGTTTAATTCACAAAAATCCAATATAAATAATACATTTTGGATATGTCTACAAGATTATTTGGCATCTGTAGTTTAATCAGTTATATATATGTTTAATAAATTACTAATGTCTGTAAACAATGTGAAGTATCCAACAATTTTATATCAGTACATTAGCCGACCAATAACAAATTGCCAATATGTACAAATGCTTTTTGTTGCATTATTTGGCATCTATAGTTTGGTCACAACCAGTTGTCATTTCTTGGAATAATCAACTACTTTACATTCACCGCGGATCAACGGCTTCTTTTGTTATGTATTATTATAATCATTGTCCTTCACAGAATGGCAGTAACATTATGTAATATCACTAGAACATAAAAATATGATTGCACACTATTAATAAGACTTGTGTTTCTCAGTTGTACAGCGAGATATATGTGGTTCAACAGTATTTATTTTGTACCATTTGCAGGCCAGGTTAAATGTTGACTTGCCAAGTGAAATTGTCAGCAAAATAAACTTGGTGGATCTCGCAGGCAGGTGAGGAACCAACTACACGTTTCTAGAATATTGCAATACGAACCTATCAGCTGATCAAGTACTAGTAGCAGTAATAACAATAACAATGTTATATATAATAGCTATATTTACAACATTTATGCAGCTTATATGTAATCTGTTTTGCTTGCATGATATATCTGGATTATTTAATATAAAATAATAATAAATTATATTGCAAGCTGTTTGTAGTGCTGTGCAGTGCTGTGCAGTGAAGTGCTGAACAGTGCATGGAGTTTGGCTCTTAGACTGGCAAGAGACACCATACATGTTCGCTGTAGGAGTGCTTGGGAAGAGAAGAGTTGGAAGCACTTATGGTTTGTTTGCAGTGAGAGGGCAGACCCAATCGCTAGGTGTGACAAGAGTCGATTGAAAGAAGGGTCTAACATCAACAAGTCCCTAGTGACACTGGGCATTGTCATCCAGACACTGGGTATGTCACTCTTAGCACAGCACTCGTAATGACAGACTGGACAAAGCACGGATCAGCTGTATTTCATGTGGCGCCCCCTACTGAATGGAGCACACACCAAATAAAACTGGCCATGATTAAACTGCTACATACAGGAATAATTGTGATAAAGAGATTACTCTGAGAAACATCAATACTATACATCCTATTTATTAATTCTCTGAGAAACATAATAATGTACAACCTGTTTATTGGTTTTAGGAAAACCTACCAAAAACAGTTTATTGCAAATTGGTTTTGCACACTTAACAAATAACATGGATTTTTATAAAAGAATGCCAAAGGCTAATGCATGAAGAGGATATGAATTTCCATATATTTGCTATTCTGCCCATACAAACAGTTACTCCCACCTGCAGAATCTGATTGATTTTTCCACCTATTAAAACTGGCATGTAAACAAGACAGTGTATTGATATTTTAAGATTGTGCATCCAGCCATGGCCGTGGGCAATGACACATATCTCATTTGTGTTTTATCATAGGCGGCTGGCCATTTATGAATCTACGGTCAATATTCTTGTATATAAATATTGTGGAATTGGACTAATCATTATAATACTATTAACTAAACAAAAGCTGTATGTGTTATCATGAAGTTGGACTAAAATGGTTCAATCAATTTCCAATCTTCAGATTCATGCCATATTCAGGATAAGGTTTTCTGTACTAATATAAATGTCAGAACACAGATTTTGTCTCAGAAATGAACACATATAAAATTATACCAACTGGACTTGGGCTCAAATGGGCGTTTGTGCATTAAAAATACAAGTCAGCCTGCAGTTGACTGCAAATATTAAAACTGATGCAAATATCCCATGTATAAGATTATACATAAATGCAGATAATAAATATTGATGACTATTTCAAATGCAAATGCAGGTAGCTATGCATTTATAAATGCAGTTAAGATTTCAAAATTTTTATGGGTGAAAAAGATGACACAGCACAATGAAGTTTATAATTATTAACTTTATTAAGTTTAATTTTGTAAAACAGAAGCTTTTACTTACTAAATAGTAATATTGTTTGCATTTTAAATATGCATTTTACAAATCAAATGTGTTTGATTCAGTTGTAGTTACAAATGTTCTTCATGAAAATGCTTATTCAGAGCATTTTGAATGACGTTGCACTTAAACAGAAATGGGACATTTTCAAATGAAACCATGTTTCAATTATCAAATTAATTTCAAAACAAAGCACATGTTTTGAAGTGTACGCGCAACTATAAATAAATCAGAGATTTCACTCTATCAACCACGCGCATGCGATGTAGCCATTGTACGATCGCCGCGCCATGACATATTGATTGGCGGTTGTTTCCGGCACGAGGCATGTAGGACTCTGCCTACCATCAGTGGAACGATGACTTGACTCTGCTCTTATGTCCGTAGCCGAGCGTTCTCTACTCAACTGGGAGGCGGCAGAGAGCGTTGAGTCAGGCCACTTCAGTCAGAGTAGCGGCAGTATGGGATCTGGTTCCCTTCCCAGCAGTCCCACACGACGCCAGAGACATGTGTTCATCCCCTACCGCGACTCGGTCCTCACCTGGTTGCTCAAAGACAGTCTCGGCGGCAATGCAAAGACTGTCATGATTGCGAGTGAGTATCGCACCTGGAATTTCTTATTATCGTAGAAATGACTATTGATGATACACATTGAACTGGGTGTGTTGCTTTACAAAAATTCAGTTTGTGTAAGTTATGTCAGAATCAGATTGTGTTGTTAGATTGATTTCAGTGGATTTAAAAATGTGTGGAAGTTGTTAAATAATTCACTCTAAATTTCAGCCATGTGTTTAGAGTGGAAAATGACTAATTTTCAGAATAAAAATCTCCAAATATTGTGTTAGGTTGGTTCTGTTCAAAATGTTCTGCTTCCAAGACATGGACGAATATGATGAACTCAAGGTTTTGTTTTCATCTTCTTGTTTGGAGAATTGTATCTAAATCCATACAAAGTCTTGGCCCAGTGGACTAGTATTAGCATGTGCCTGTTAATTAATTCCCTCTGATGTGCCAGTACATTCCAAGGTAGTCCCTACACAAGTTTTGGCTTAGACAAATTTTTACAACTAATGAACTACAACGGCCTTGTCAGAACCAACAAACCGTGACCGATTAGGCAATATTTCAAATAATGTTAGCTAATAAAAATGCAATGGTTTTGTACCTTCAGAAGCTTTTTTAACCCTCCAATGTAATTGTTAATTGACACTTCACTACGAAATTAAAGTGGTCATCACCTCAGGGCTGTCACAGACATGTTTACTCCTTTCAGCCTGCATTAATATTACATGCTCAGCACGTACACCTTCACTTTGTGCCTGGGCCACATTCATGTATAATTGATACCACACCTATATGCTCGGGTATTGATTTGAGTGCAAATTTTGCATATGTGGTGGTTTATAGTGTTTGTGTCGTCGTTGCAGCCATCTCTCCATCGAGTTTGTACTACAGTGAGACAGTGAGCACACTGCGCTATGCAAACAGAGCAAAGAACATCATCAACAGACCTGTTATCAACGAGGTGGGTCACAGCAGTGTAATTGATACTTTAATCGATTGATTTGTGTGTGTAGAATTATTTATTTATACCTAAGCTAGCGTATGTATGTGTACGTGTGTTGATGCTTCCCTCCTAGATGGTTTGTATCTTAGGTTCCAGTTTTTCAGGGGTTAATCTATCACCCTTCGGAAGAAAAGTAACACCTTAATTTTGTTCAAAATTCTCCACTTGTTAACTTTTTTGTGATTTCAAGGTTTGTACTGTGCAGAAATTGAATAATAATGTTACAAGTACTTTATGCGATTGTACTGAGGTGCGCCAATCAGTTGGGATGTTTTTGGTAATTTGCTTGTGTACCTAATCATACGCATACTTTAAGTGTTATTATTAAAGTGGTTGAATTTGATCAGGATTTTTCCCAGATATTTGTTTTTAACTTAACTGGTTGTATGACCATGAATTCGACCAGATGTTTGTACAAAACCTTGACCAGTAATTTGTTCAGGAATTCAACCATATTTTTCAACAGTCAAGACCATGACTTCGACCATGAGTTTGTCTACAAATTTTGTTTTGTCAGCAGTTTGACTGCTCATGAGTTTGTCTACAAATTTGGTTTTGTCAGCAGTTTGACTGCTGTTTCAACTAGAGATTTGACAACTTGAACCATTTGTCAATGTAATTGTTGATGGTACACCAGTGTTTTCAGCAGGAGCTGAGCAGGATTTTGCCACCATAGCTGGGTATTGATTTCTTAGAAATTAATATCTATCTTTCCAGGATGCCAATGTGAAGTTGATCAGAGAACTACGAGCGGAGATCATGAGACTACAGACAATGCTTTCTGAACACTGGGTACGAATTACAACTAACAACTGTTCTATAATTGATTTTGTCCGCAAACTGAAGTATCTGACTGTTCGAACTATCATATGAGTGTATAAATATTTCTAGTTGCTGCCGCTTGTTTAGTAACTTAGATACTTTATTTGTCTTCTGCCAAGTAGTAGGTTTGTTTGCAGATGCTTTAATGGAACTCGTGCTGAAAAACTCAATACAGACATCATAGTGTCAATACATCATAGTGTCAATACACTACCATGCTTTGTATTGCGTAGATAGTTTTTTGGACAGAAACTATTTTTATTGTTTATTTTTTTAAATGCTACTACAATAACTGAGGAACCTCACTATTAAGGACACCTTTGGACTAAGCCAGAGTGATCAGAATAGAGAGGTCATTGTATTGGCGGGACTCATCCTATATTTAAGTGTTACAGAAATAATTTGGGACTTGTCTATGTCTCTAGGGTGACCTTAATTTGTAAAGTGGCTGTATTGCCAAGGTGACCATAAAGTGAGGTCCTACAGTACATCCTCTGCGTTAATTAATTGATTAGTGAAACAATAATTCAGCAAGGGCAATTAGACATGCCTTGGACATTGTAGATTGCAGAGACCTGGAATGAGAAAGACCACCTTGATTTCTATGCTTTATATTGCTTGGAGTGGTTTCGACACAAATCCTAATAATTATTATTAACGCTTAAATAGGAATTTGCTGAAATATTGTCTGCATTAATTAATGGCGCAATTATTCAACACGGGCAACTAGCCGTGCCCACGACATTGTAAATTGCAGCGAAAATACAGAAAATTGAAATATTTTGATTGTGTCACGCTTCATTGCAGTCGAGCAACACGCATGGGCGGGTCTCTGTAGAGATCCAGGTATGCTGGTGGCCATTGATTGATGTAGCTTGAGTACCTGCTTGAGTCACCGCTTGTATTGCAGATTGCACGCCATGTCACAATGTAGTCACATCGTCGCTTGGCAGCAGATTTCTTGATTGTTACAACAATGTAAACCATTTTCATGGTCCCTGCATCATCCACCAGAACTAATGGGTTTCTTTGTGATGAATGCACAAAGATACAGAATTTCAGCTAAGGTAGTGTAGTTGTGATTAAGGCATGGATATTGAAAGTGCATAGGTGCATGTTGCTTAAAGGGAATAAAAACATCTATGGCTTGAATTCATATTATAGTACATCCTGCTATCTATTTCCATGTCCACCAAGCAAAAAAAAATAAAAACAATTCGTTGAATTAGAAATTCCACATTTTATGCTGTGCATCCGGACATTTTCGAATATGCATATTTTTGGCATGCTTTTCGGAATGCCGAGATGTGACGTCACATATGACCCATAGTCTCATCAGGCCGACCCTTTCCATGCATTCAGAGCATGTTTACAAGGATAGCTTTTGGATTGAAACGAACGTCAAAATTAGTTATGCGATATTCCGATGTAATACAAACACTAGTCATCATAGAGGAACAAGCAGTTATCTTACGGTTCCACATAAATCCAATTTTATTCAAAACAAAACAAATGCGAATGGGCCTGTCGACTAGGTTTCGCCGAGCTTGTGCTCGTTTTTAGAATAATTATGTCGGATGCAATCAACGGGAAATAATCTACACCAATAAACATACATAGCAAACATATATCGTATCCAGCTACAGAAAGTAACGTGTATAAGTGTATAATCGTATAATATCACTAGAATATCGATGCATGAAGGAGGAGTTGTACATTTTATCATAACAACTTAAATCAGTCAGCGAATTTATGTCGGTCCTGCTAGCTCATTTGGTAAAGGTGTTGGTTCCTTGGCATTTATTTTGTAATCGGGCGATGCCGGTTCGATCCCGACGCCAAACCATTTATTTTGTTAACACTTTTTGTTGTTTACGTTTTCACCAAGTAATATAAACCAAATCATTTTTTACTATGATTTAAAATCGAATTTATGCTACAAATGTATTTTTTCTGTATTTTTTTAATGTTCTCGAATGTTACATACAATGTTAAACTTTGTGTACACATGGAAAACAGATTTTAGCTAATGCCTTGTTTTTATTTCCTTTAATGAATCGCTCAGATTGTGAAAATATACCAGTTACCACTGGTTTTGTGATAATAGAATTGGAAGTGTTTGACACAGGTTGACAGACCCAACAACTGTTATAAAACATGACAATAATAACAGTTAGTAGTTGAACAAATGTTGTATATAAAATAGTTAAACAGTTTTCTTTGGTATTTATTTGTTCTTCTGCTGTTAACTGTTTATATTATTCAAAAGAGCAGGGACATTGAGCTAAGTACAAACTATTTTTGTTTGTAAATGTATACTTAAAGCAAGATATGCAGTACAGCTCTGTACATGATTTGTGATTCTGCTAGTGTAGTTTTTTATTTGAGCTATTTGGAATAAAGAATTAGTATTCAGTTAAACACTGCTTGGTCAGCATGCCAAGAGAGACAGAGAGAGAGGAAGAGGGAGAGGGAGAGGGACAGAGGGACAGAAGGACAGAGAGCTTACGGCAAAATGTGTTTTCACACAAGCGTGCCATTGAGTTGATTGCATACAACACCCTCGGCTAGACATTGCATATTTGTGCACGGCATGCAAATGTTTCTGGCACCAACCACTAAATTAACCCTGCATGTATCATGCAACTCCAAGATTAAAACTGACTAGGTGCTATTAGAAGTTAAATTAACCTTGCATGGCATGCACAGCATGTAGAAAATAGCACCCAAAAATGTATGCTATTACAAATATTTGGAAATTGTTTTTCTGTTTTGGATATTTGTGGATAATAATAACACTAAGACAAAACAAAGACCATTTTTTGTAGTTCTAATGATGATTTTAAATAGGAAATTATAAAATTGTGTTAATATACGTTGTAGAGAAGTGTAAGTTTTCTGATGTGGTAATTGAAGGTAAATGAAAAAAATTGGCCTCGTTTCTTTTGACTCGATAAGAGTTATTGAATCCCTCACCCTGGGTTGTGTACTAGGGTGACAGAAGGCAGCTGTGATGTTGTGTGGTTCTGTTGCAGGCCGGCTCGGTGATGTCACTCAGTGAAACTAGCTCATGTCTCGCAGAGAGGCTGGAGGAAAGTGAAAGCAGGGTGAGTGAGGTCATATGATTGTAGTCATTACATGATTACAGGGGGATGAGGCCATATGATTGTAGTCATGATTACAGGGTGGGTGTGGTAATGTCATTGTAGTCATGTGATTACAAGGTGGTAGTAGTCATGTCATTGTAGTCATGATTACAGAGTGGGTGTGGTCATGTCATTGTAGTCATGTGATTACTGGGTGGATGAGGTCATGACATTGTAGTTATGATTACAGGGTGAGTGTAGTCATGTCCCTATAGTCATGATTACAGGGTGGGTGTGGTCATATCACTGTAGTCATCATGATTACAGAGTGGGTGTAGTCATGATATGATTGTAGGATGGGTATAGTCACGATATGATTGTAGGATGGGTGTAGTCATGATATGATTACAGGGTGGGTGTGGTCATGTCATTGTAGTCATGTGATTACAAGGTGGGTGCAGTCATGTCATTGTAGTCATGATTACAGAGTGGATGTGGTCATGTCATTGTAGTCATGTGATTACTGGGTGGATGAAGTCACGACGTTGTAGTTATGATTACAGAGTGAGTGTGGTCATGTCCCTGTAGTCATGATTACAGGGTGGGTGTGGTCATATCACTGTAGTCATCATGATTACAGTGTGGGTGTAGTCATGATATGATTGTAGGATGGGTATAGTCTCGATATGATTGTAGGATGGGTGTGGTCACGATATGATTGTAGGATGGGTATAGTCATGATATGATTGTAGGATGGGTATAGTCACGATATGATTGTAGGATGGGTGTAGTCACGATATGATTGTAGGATGGGAGTGGTCATGATATGATTGTAGGATGGGTGTAGTCACGATATGATTGTAGGATGGGTGTAGTCACGATTTGATTGTATGATGGGTGTAGTCACGAAATGATTGTACGATACGTGTAGTCACGAAATGATTGTATGATAGGTGTAGTCATGATATACGATTGTAGGATGGGTGTAGTCATGATACGATTGTAGGATGGGTGTAGTCATGATACGATTTGTAGGATGGGTGTAGTCATGATACAATTTTAGGATGGGTGTAGTCATGATACAATTGTAGGGTGGGTGTAGTCATAATACGATTGTAGGGTGGGTGCAGTCATGATACGAATGTAGGATGGGTGTAGTCATGATACGATTGTAGGATGGGTGTAGTCATGATACGATTTTAGGATGGGTGTAGTCATGATACGATTGTAGGATGGGTGTAGTCATGATACGATTGTAGGATGGGTGTAGTCATGATACGACTGTAGGATGGGTGTAGTCATGATATGATTGTAAGATGGGTATAGTCATGATATGATTGTAGGATGGGTGTAGTCATGATATGATTGTAGGATGGATGTAGTCACAATTTGGTGGGCATATACGTTCATCACATTTGTAATAATAGCGTCAATCCAATTTTAAATTGTTTGTGACACTACAGCATATAGAAGACAGTCTTATGAACATTATATCAATTAATATAAAAATGTGATGAACGACCTCTCTTTAATGGACATGAATGCACACGTGAGTGTGTTACACGTTTATGTTTGATTTGTTACACGTTTATGTTGGATGTGTTACACGTTTATGTTGGATGTATTACACGTTTATGTTGGATGTGTTACACGTTTATGTCTTTCCTCAGGCGAAGGAGCTTACTCGGTCGTGGTTTGACAAATGGCAGGAAACACAGGAGATCATGAAGGTAAGACACAGAATGTGAACCATCATGCTGTAGCTAGGGTATGACGTATGTGTACACGTTTCACCGCATGTGCTTATTACTGTAAGTTTCCTTCAATAATACTCACCCAAGTATATTACACATCCTGAAGAGCAGTCCTAGCGGCGTCATGTTTCCACCAAGATGTATAAACCACATCACCACAACTCAGTTGTTTAGGTCTTCCTCATCAGTGAGTGATGATTTTTCTTTGCCTGAGATGTTACATTTTACTGGCCCAACATATCTTATGGTATTTCAGTTCCTCATCCCGGCAGATAATGTTTTGCCCTGTCACCATGTGTAATACTCCCCAGACTTTTACAAAATGAAGGGAAAGAATGTGTATTGTACACAGAAACATGGTATGGTACAGGAGGTATACACAAATTACGTAAAAACTTCAGGCATTAAATTAATTGTCTTAAACTTAAGTTTTTCTATCGTCTTAATATTATTAAGGGCTGGTCTCATCTGTTCACAAAGTGTCAAAATGCTGTGCGTTTAGTATTCACTAAAACTAACCCCATCAGTATATGCACACATACAAACACACATGCACACACACACACACACACACACACACACACACACACACACACACACACACACACACTAGCCCAATCACAGTTAGTAGCCAAGGTCTGTTGTTGTGTTGGAGCAGGACTCCGACATGAGGATCCACCCGCTCCAGTTGAGTCGTCACTCCAGCTCCCTCGGAGTCATCGTTGACTCTCACCTGCCTCACCTAATCTGTATGGACGATGACATCCTCAGCACCGGCGTCGTCATGTACTACCTCCAGGTGTGTGGGAGGGTGTATTGATGACGTATGGCATTTACATATTGTACTGTTGATTTGTTGTATGATGGCGTCAGTGGTGGTTGATCACATGTGTGCTTGCGTGTGTATGTGTGTATGCATGCATGAGTGTGTGTGTGTGTGTGTGCATGATTGTGAGTATTTGTGTGTGCATGTGGTGATTATCTGTGTGCATATCATGTGTGAATGTCTGCATGGGCACATGTCTACATTTAAGTGAGTGTATATTTAAAAAAGGACTTTGTAATTACTTTCATGATTTCATTTTTTTGTAGCATTATAAATAATTTTAGTTACTATAAACTGTATTATTCTATGTTGAAAAAGTAAACATTGATTGACTGATTGATTGATTGGTTTATTGATTTAATTTATTGATTGAAATGAAATTTTGCTTAAGAATAATTTCAACTTTCCCAGACTTCCCTCTGCTGTCACATGCAACATCACAGCTGTTACTTCTAACGTAGAAATACTTTTCACCCACATCACATATTTCTCATCTCAGGAGGGTTCAACCTACATTGGCACATCAGACGCCGTTACAAGTCAAGATATAGGTCAGTGTTTTTCTGTCTTTGTCCAACATTTGTAGTATTTTACAATATTTTAAAGCAACATTGCAAACTGAGCAAGATCCCAAAGTTACCATGCATTTATATCATCTGTACATCTAAATTATTGTGTCACAATTCTATTTAGTATTCAGTATAATATTATGAGTAATTTATACTTTATATTGTAATTATTAATAAATATTAGATCCGATGGTAAAAATATCTAAAAGATGAAAGATTACAAAAAACGAACAGAGTACTGAATTATGTAATAATTGATTAAGCAGTGAAATGCATTCACAGCCTTTCACTTGAAATGTTTGCCAGATGATATTATATATAATTTGTGTTTGTCCTCAGTTCTGCGAGGTGATGACATTAGACCTGAGCACTGTGTCATCAAATATGTCAATGATGAGGTGACGCTCCACGTCAGACCTGACGCGGTCGCCACGGTGAATGACCAACACGTCACTCGACCAGTCAGACTTATCCAGGGTCAGTGACCTTTCACGCTGTTCAGTTTGACCTTTGCACTTGGATTTAATTCCGAAAGTTTTGTATTTTTATTAAACAAACTTGAAATCTTTTTACAAAATGTTTTTCAGTTCAAGAAATGCAGCTTTATGCCATGGTTACACCCATTTTAGTCTCTGAACTTGATCACAATGTCACTTTTCAAGTGATACTGCAAAGGCAACCCATGATATGCCATGAAAATCCCTGGATACAGAAAGTTCTGATTTACTATGTACAGCTGCCTTATGTAGATGGCTTCCCTCACACAGTCACAAAGGTCAGCTTGACACATTCTAATTGTCCGGTGAGAGATGCATGTTAACAATTTATAGGTTTTGAATTAATAATTGTGTTAAATGTGTAGTACTGATTCATTTCCCTGCACTTCTGCGTGTTGTAGGTGATGTAATCATGTTGTAGGTGATGTAATCATGTTGTAGGTGATGCAATCATGTTGTAAGTGATGCAATCATGTTGTAGGTGATGCAATCATGTTGTAGGTGATGTAATCATGTTGTAGGTGATGCAATCATGTTGTAGGTGATGCAATCATGTTGTAAGTGATGCAATCATGTTGTAGGTGATGTAATCATGTTGTAGGTGATGTAATCATGTTGTAGGTGATGCAATCATGTTGTAAGTGATGCAGTCATGTTGTAGGTGATGCAATCATGTTGTAGGTGATGTAATCATGTTGTAAGTGATGCAATCATGTTGTAGGTGATGCAATCATGTTGTAAGCGATGCAATCATGTTGTAGGTGATGTAATCATGTTGTAGGTGATGTAATCATGTTGTAGGTGATGCAATCATGTTGTAGGTGATGTAATCATGTTGTAGGTGATGCAATCATGTTGTAGGTGATGTAATCATGTTGTAGGTGATGTAATCATGTTGGGGAAATACATGTTTCGCTTCAATAACCCTGCCGAGGCTGCGAGACTGAGAGAACACAGGAAGGTAGGTCAACATGTTCATGCATGCGCACACATGCACGCACGCACACACGCACGCACGCACGCACGCACATGTGCACGCGTGGTCACATACAGTCATGCTCTGTCACACATGCATGCACACGCATGCAAGCACACAGAGACACAAACACTCCACACACATGTACGCATGCATGCATGCATGCACGCACACGTGATCGCAGCCATGCTTGCATGTACATACACAGTTACACACGCGCTTGCATGGATGTTCACCTTTACCTACTGTTGTCACTTCTTACGCTTGTACACTTACCTACTGTTGTCACTCCTTGCATGTTCACCCGCTTGTTAGCCGAATTACAATGTGTTGTTTTATTTTCTTATAGAGAACATTTCAATTTATAAATCTACTGAACCTCTTTTTGCCTGCTCCAGTTAATCCTGCTTTATGACTGCAATCAGATGGCATTTGCCCCAGTAATATTCTCACGCCTACAAATAAAATTAATCCATTCGTATTAATTCACACTCAATATTCATGGTGTCATTCAGCTGTGACCTGGTACAGGTCCACATGGTTATTTATGACCGAGGGGGTCCTAATTCAATGCACATGTCCAGTGCACTGTATAAAATGTAATTGTCTTATCTGGTTTGGCCATTGTGTGGGAAACTTCACTACTTGTGCATGTGAAACATTCAAAATACACTTGTAGTTTTCTGCCAAAAGTAAGTTTGTATTATGTTTATAGATTTGACCAAAACATTTAAACATTTTATTGGTGATGTTGTAATTACAAAGATATTTTTTGTACCCATCTTTCCTACCCTATGTATTTTTGTAAATGTATTCTTTATTTGCATAGGTAGTGCAATTTTTCTGCCTGACATATATAGTGGCTGTTAATAAGTAAAAAGCATATTAAGCTTTTTTCTGTCACACCCGTTTCCGTGGTGACAAATAACATTTTATAAATGTTATCATTATTTTTAGTAATGATGCAAAGTCATCAGAATATGGGGCAAACACATTTTGTATAATAGTTTTAAAACATTATTTCAGCTGCTGTGTTACCCCCACCCCCAATAATATTAGAAAAACAAACAACAGTAACAACATTAGCACCAAAATCATCAGAGCAACTGCAGAAAATGAAATCTTGAGATGGTCTCAGTGCTCAATCATGGACAACTATTGACTGTTCTTGAAGTTAATAAACATGCTCAAATCTCATGTTAAGATGTTAGTCATTCATTCATTCTCCTTGCAGCCAGTGAGCCTGTGTCTCATGTTTGTTGTATGTTTACAGTTGCTGTATGGAGACAGTCGTCTACCAGGGGCTCTCTCTCGCTGTAGCAGTATGAGTTCCATCAACACGTCTACCAGTGGCATCGACACAGAGTCACCCCCTGTCTCACCCCTACACTCTGCCCCCTGGTGAGTTCACACCCCCTTTACACTTCACCCTCTGGTCAGAACACCCCCTCTACACTCCACCTTCTGGTCAATAAACAACCCCCTCTACACTCCACCCTTTGGTCAGAACACACCCCTCTACACACCACCCTCTGGTCAGTACACACCCCGCTCTACAATCCATCCTCTGGTCAGAACACACCCCTTCTACACTCCACCTTCTGGTCAGTACTGGTGGTGTTGGTGATATGTAGCAACAGTTAGGCTGTTGGCGTCTCCTTACAATCTCTCTTGTCACTTCCTGACTGCCACGTGTCCAATGTTTGATGTTGTCAATTCGAATGTAGGAACTGAAGTCACAGGAAAAAGTCACAACTTTGAATACACACAGTTCTTTGTATTTTATAATATATGGTGATACATTAAACACTGTCAGGTGCAATATTTAACTGAATCATACAAAGTTATGATAATAAAAAAACATTTTTGGAACTGATGAAAAGTCACTTATAAATCATAGAATTATAAAATGTATAGAACTGAGACAAAAATATTTCTTGTTTTTGTTATGTATCAAACTTTGTTGTGTTCAAAATCAGTGAATGATGTCCACAACACTGCCAATAGAGCTTCTTTAAAAACACACATTTTTACATTGTGAATATTTCATTGTCAAAATTGCATGCACTGTTTCTTGTTTATTAAACACAGTTTGGTATGCCGTGTTTCTTGTGTATTCAACATGTTTATTTTAGTATTAAGAACACTAGATTTAAAACTGAAGAACAGACAGCCTTGGTTTACTTTTTTATCAAATGTATGAAAGCCATAGTACAAATTTAGAGAGAGCATAAAATTTGATGAGCCAAAATGCCAATACTTGTAATCAAAAATATCTACTTTTGACAGTATCCCTTTGTATGGGCTGCTGAATCAGCAAGTTCACTGAGGGATTAATCACATTATTACCAGTGCTGTTAGTGTTGCATGTTTATTTGTGCAGCAGAGATTGAGGTCAATATTTCGTGCCATATTGTGAGAAAAAAATGAAGGCAAAAATACCCGAGACAGCAGTCAAGTGACCTACTTATTGATTGGCTGTCATTGCAGCATGGAGCTGGAGCAAACTTGTCAGAGCGAGGCGGAAAAGTTGGAATGGGCGCGGTAAGTAAAACTTCACTCAATATCTCGAGTAGCAACATTTTGACGAGAGTATAACTTTTCAGGTTGCTAGAAACTGATTGCAGACATGACAACGGTTTGCCTGTGATTGAGAGTGATTTCTGTCATTTTGCCCTGTTGTGGTATTGTCAGACTTGGTTCTGCAGTGAGAGGCACATTGGCAGAACATAGAATAGTAAAACATGCAGTTGTTGAACACACAGGTGTAGAACACACAGGTGTAGAACACACAGGAGTAGAACACACAGGTGTAGAACACACAGGTGTAGAACACACAGGTGTAGAACACACAGGTGTAGAACACATAGGTGTAGAACACACAGGTGTAGAACACACAGGTGTAGAACACACAGGTGTAGAACACACAGGTGTAGAACACACAGGTGTAGAACACACAGGAGTAGAACACACAGGTGTAGAACACACAGGTGTAGAACACACAGGTGTAGAACACACAGGTGTAGAACACACAGGAGTAGAACACACAGGTGTAGAACACACAGGAGTAGAACACACAGGTGTAGAACACACAGGTGTAGAACACACAGGTGTAGAACACATACCATCAGAACATAAAACAAAAGACATACTTTACATACACACAATAGCAGAAGACAAAACTGGACACAGAATTCATGAAAATGTGTTGATGTTTTGTGTTCTGTTGCTACATGTGCTTAGTAACTTCATCTGCGGTATATAAACAGTAGCTCCACTCACTGTGTTCAGTCGATTTGCTGACTATGTTCAGTAACTCTGCACGTTGAGTTTGTTAACCTGATACACCGTGTTCAGTAAGTATATACGCACTGTTTGCAGTAACTCCACCCACTGTGTTAAGTAACTTCCCCACTGTGCTCCGGAACTCTACCCCTTTGTGTTAAATAACTTCTCCTCTGTGTTCAGTAACTCTACCCCACTGTGTTCAGTAACTGCTCCCACTATCTTCGGCAAAGTATTATGTAACTGCACCTTATATGTTCAGTAACTATACCTGCTGTGTTCAGTAGAACTCTTCTCACTGTGTTCAGTAAAGTGTCATGTAACTCCACCCTCTGTGTTCACTAACTCCTCCCACTGTGGTCAGTAACTCTACCTCCCTTATTAAGTAACACCTCCCACTGTGGTCAGTAACTCTACCTCCCTTATTAAGTAACTCCTCCCACTGTGGTCAGTAACTCTACCTCCCTTATTAAGTAACTCCTCCCACTGTGGTCAGTAACTCTACCTCCCTTATTAAGTAACTCCTCCCAATGTGGTCAGTAACTCTACCTCCCTTATTAAGTAACTCCTTCCACTGCGGCCAGTAACTCTACCTCCCTTATTAAGTAACTCCTTCCACTGTGGTCAGTAACTCTACCTCCCTTATTAAGTAACTCCTTCCACTGTGGCCAGTAACTCTACCTCCCTTATTAAGTAACTCCTTCCACTGTGGTCAGTAACTCTACCTCCCTTATTAAGTAACTCCTTCCACTGTGGTCAGTAACTCTACCTCCCTTATTAAGTAACTCCTTCCACTGTGGCCAGTAACTCTACCTCCCTTATTAAGTAACTCCTTCCACTGTGGTCAGTAACTCTACCTCCCTTATTAAGTAACTCCTTCCACTGTGCTCATCCATTTTGCTCAGTAAGTCTTATCCCTTTGTTCAGTAACTCCACTCTCTCTTTTTGTTAAGTGACTCCACCCTCCGAGTCAGTAACTCTGCCCACTTTGTACAGTAACCCCTCCCACTGAGTCAGTAACTCCACCCATTGCATTAAATTACTCCACCCACTCAGTAACTCCTCCCAGTGAGTTAGTAAGTCCTCCCTCTGAGCCATTGGGCCAGCTAGTCTTAGTTGTTTTGCTCCTCCGTCCTGCTGAAGCTGTGTGCCATGAGACAGCACTGGCAGTATTTAGCAGGGCTGGGAGAGACTGAGTCTGGTTATCACGTGGTGTTTCACTTACAATTATTTCTAATATTATTATGAATTTGATATTTTCCTTTATGACAGCTGATGTGACCTAAAATGCAGATCTTAATGCTGAATGTAAAGGAGACAGTGTTTTAACAGTGAGCTGGTCTCATGTAAGAGAAAAAGGTCTTATCTAAGAATTATCTTAAGGCCACACTCATCAGCTAGATACAATTATGTTTTTATTTGTGCCAATGGTGCCATTTTGTTCTGCCCAAAGATAGAAAGTAGAAACTATTTTGATCCTTTTAGCCAGACCCCTGTTTCTGTGGTAAAAACAAAATGTCAGCAATGCAAAGCAAATATTAACAGACATATAAACACTGCTATTCTTTAACTTTCTCATTGGGCAGGGAGAGTAAGTTAAATGCAACATTCAAAACTTTATGTGGATGGTATAATTATTCTCTCTCCCGGGATATCCTTTTACCAACTGCTGAAAACATGTTTTTGAGAAAATAACCAAAGATTTTGTAATAGATTTGATTACATGATATCTGCACACTTGATCTATAAATAAAATTGATTTAAACATTTATAATTGTTAAAAAAATTACCTTTGTTGAGAGCAAACATACAAAGTTATTATTTCTGGGAAAAAAACATTTGGAGGGTTTTTAGTCCTTTGGCCGAAGGTCCAAGGGACTATTGCCATCACTCTGCGTCCGCCGTCCGCCGTTAGCTGCCGTATCTCAGAAACCGTTCAGCAACTTTTTCTCTAATTTTGCATAGACATATCTTGGGGCACTGCCACTATGAACGAGAAATCTGTATTTCATTGAATCATTTTAAGGGCTCCCTAGGGCCTCCAAGGACCCCAAAACTGGTAAAAATGTAACATTTGGCCTATTTTTTAACAACTGTTCAGCAACTTTTTTTCTAATTTTGCATATGTGTATCTTAGGGTGCTGCCACTATATACAAGAAATCTGTATTTGATTGAATCATTCTAAGGGGCCCCCAAAGTGCAAAAGTTTTACATTATCTAGTGATGTGGTTTTGAGAAGGGCCCTTGAGACCACCCCCAACAGTAGATTTTGTTTAATGTGCCACAAAGTCAGCAGTGTGACTAATCTCTACAGCCCAGTCCATTGAGACCTTGACTAATCTTTAATTGGTCACAGCACCCAGGCAGAGCAGACACACTTGACCCCTGTTAGACTGAACAGTTGCCTAACACTTTTAAACTGTATCTTCAAAACTATTAATTTTCTATAATTGCAAGTTGTGTTTATTTTGATGTTCATTTGATTATTATAAAATGGTGTCTGTTGGTTAAAGATGTATTGTCTGTAGAAACCAGTAGGTGACAAACATAGAAAATTAATATTCTGGACAACTATAGAGTGAAATATTCTACACTTTATTTATATCAAATGCATTCTACTGTTCTGTTTACGCTTGCCATGCCTTGTGTAGACATGGTACTGTGTAAATAAATTTTATCAATATAGACTAATAATTACAGATTCACAATATAGTTGACACCTGAAACAACCAAATGTCAACCATTAGAAGAGTTGACATAGTTAAGGCACAATAAATCCTTTTGTGTCAAGACAAATACAATTCAACCAATACCCCTATCTGAACACTGTCAAGTTCAAATACATCAGCACGTTTTTCACACCTGCATGGTGGTTTAGGCTCAGTAGTATGCTGGCAGCTACTAGACCTATAGGCTTGTGTGAAAAGGATAGTTGGCAGAAGAACTAACTTCAAAGCACCATTGCATCCATTTAGCCAGGCAGCAATCACACTGTCCCAGTGTCTGCTGCTATGTTTATATAATAATTATATAGGCTTAATGATCCCAATACACCAATCTGTTGGCACAATGTCAGATAATGGAACTAGGTTAAACATCTTAACAATAACTATAATTAGTTCTGTGGAGCTGTTTTTTTCAGTGAACAGTAAACGTGTAAACATTTTACTTCCATCATAACCCTTAATGATCTGTAACTATGATTCACCAAAAAACATTTGAATAATAATTACCTACAGGGTTGTTTGATTTATGCCGGGCAGAAACTGTTTCTGCCCGGCAGAAACAGCAACAATAGGAAATACATGCCATTGATAGGCAAACATGTTCTTTTTATAGAAAATTTCAGTTTCTTTCTGTACCTGTCTACGTATGATAACCATTTGTCTGCCCTGCTCACAATAAACATCACATGAATGATAAAAGGAAGATCACTGCCACTTAACTTGTGGATAATTATTATTATAAAACTGCTCTGCTACTGCTTGGTGGACAGTAAGCTGCAACTGTCTTTGAGTTTGTTTACATTTTGACAAACTACTATTATATAGCACTAATTTTTGAAATAATCACATTTTGAGAATGCATGTCATTGTTTGCGGTGTAACTTTCGTATGCTTCATTTTCTGCTGCTACAAGTTGCATTCATCTGAAAGATTATTCAATTACCTATCCAATGATAATACATATGTTGTGGTGTTAGAAATATATAGCTTTGGTATATTGTACACGAGGGTTGTGATAGGAAACTATTGGACATTGCGACAGTGCAGAGAGACAGTACGAGATGTGTCACTCAGTATATGAAGTATGACTTTCAGATACTTCATTTTGTAGTGCTATGGATTATGATGGGCCTCTCCATTAGCTCCCTATATATTTGTAAGTTTGGTGAGTAACACCTTCGAAGTTCTGACAGCAGGACACTGTCGAGACAAAAGTTTTACAAAGGCTTCAATTTCAAACGGTCTATCACCGTCCAGCTGACCCATTTTTGTATATGTTGTATACAACTTTCAACACAATACCATTAATACCATATGAAATTATCTTAGACCACAGGGAGGACTGGTCTACTAAATCAAATGCTTTCTTATAATCGATGAAGACACAATAAAGCCTTTTGCATTGAGACGAATACAATTCAACCAATACTTCTATTTGAACACTGCCTGTTCTTCACCTATTACATTCGCTTTGTTTAGGTATGTGGTCAGTCTGGTGTTCTGAACAATCACTAAGGATTAATGAACACTTGTGCAGAATGTCACCCACTTGGCAGGTTTAATTGATCTATTCAGCAATGAGGACACTGCTTAGGCCTCACTCTGGACACTGTCACTCACAGTGTTGTGTATTGTTTTAGTTGGTGCATTGAGCTAATCTACTTGACCATGAATCAGTGGTGGCTCTGGTTGTGTATTACACCCAGCTGTGGAGCTAAGATTCTCTGCCTGCTATTGTTTGATGGAAACTGTGACTAATCTGTAATTGGTCACTGGCAGTAGCTTGTGTCAACAGACAGCATTAAGCCACTAGACCCCTGTTAAACTGGACAGTTGCCTGTAGGTTTTAAACTGTGTCAAACAGTGAGTCTACCTTTTGCTCTCAAATAATCTGTCCTCTTAGTTTTACACATAGACATAATCTGGCATAACTTGGTAAGTCTTTGTAGCAGCACATTTCTACTTCCAGTGTATCATTGCAACATAACATACATATTACATACTGTGTGCCACATTTGAATGTTGTGCATGTAATATTTCCATGCAATCCATTTGCATATATAATGTAAAACTTCAACAGCCGTTTTCTTCATTTTCACTTTTTGACCCTTACCATGTTCAATGCTCCATAACTTTGCCAATTTTTGTAGCAGTCATATTTTTTGAAACCGTGTATAGCACCCTACCAAACCTTTACAAGGATGTAAGAAAACAATATTACAATTTTTCCGACTTATCACTCATTTGGTCAGCCGGGGTCACATATAGACGTATTAGTCCAAAGGACTTCAGGGCCACTTAGCCCATTTTTCTCTATAAAAAACACCATTTCACATGGAGTGTGTGTCCTTAACATTTCACATGGAGTGTGTGTCCTTAACATTTCACATGGAGTGTGTGTCCTTAACATTTCACATGGAGTGTGTCCTTAACATTTCACATGGAGTGTGCGTCCTTAACATGTCAGGGGCTGATTCTTTGAAGCGGCTAAGCACGTTCTTAATGCTAAGATGACTGTCTTAGTAAATTATGGGTTTTCTAATGTAAGCGAACATAGGAGTTTACGTAAACATGTGATGCAAAATAATTGTATAACTTTAAGTACGCTTCATGAAACTGGCCTGGAAGAAATTGGGCTAAGTAAGGAATTGGACTTTTCAAAAAGTAGGTTTTCTGAACAGTGAATCGATATTTAAAAAATACTTTCTTTATATATAGTGTAATTTAAAACAAGCTGGTCCGAGTAACAGAATTAATCATAACAGAAACATGTTCGTATCAAGGGAGTGATCCTAAAAGGAAACCTACCTTAACAAATAACATCTCTTAAGAAACACAGGTCTTAACAGGGCAATGGTCTTAACAGGGCAATGGTCTTAACAGGGCAATATTATTAAAAGGACAATGGTCTTAACAGGGCAATGGTCTTAACAGGGCAATGGTCTTAACAGGACAATGATCTTAACAGGACAATGGTTTTAACATGCTAGTCACATAGAGAGTTGATTTTATCGAAAGCTGGAATTTTACTATTTTACTATGAAAGTTGTGTTACTTTTATAAGGCTTTAGCTGTTAGTCGTACTTGCGTAAATGTTTACCAGGTGCAATAGAGAAATAAATAATGTCCACTTGTTCATTACAGTATGGCTGTGTCAGAAATTGGGTTCATGGTATTTTGGGACTTGATATAATGTTTGCACAATCTTGTGCAGTGGACATGTGTCAAAAATTAACTTTAGTAATTATAATTAATAAACACATAAATACACCTTCAATTATTTGTTAATTATATTCATATAATAATAATAATAATAATGAATGTTGTGTATAGTAATTATATAGATCAAATCATGTTGGCTACATTGTCAGAAAGATAATTAGTATCCCAAAGGGTCAAAGGTAATGAATGGATTGGTGAACTCGCTGAAGGTGCCAGGATTAAACACCATTGTTATCCAATTTAACAGGTCTACAAGCCCAGACAGATAGCAAGATAATCAGCAATATATCTATATACAAGCATAATGTGATACCTAAGAGTTGTGTTGCTGTCCAGCACACAGCCAGTGTAACTCTAAGTTGTGTTGCTGTCCAGCACACAGCCAGTGTAACTCTAAGTTGTGTTGCTGTCCAGCACACAGCCAGTGTAACTCTAAGTTGTGTTGCTGTCCAGCACACAGCCAGTGTAACTCTAAGTTGTGTTGCTGTCCAGCACACAGCCAGTGTAACTCTAAGTTGTGTTGCTGTCCAGCACACAGCCAGTGTAACTCTAAGTTGTGTTGCTGTCCAGCACACAGCCAGTGTAACTCTAAGTTGTGTTGCTGTCCAGCACACAGCCAGTGTAACTCTAAGTTGTGTTGCTGTCCAGCACACAGCCAGTGTAACTCTAAGTTGTGTTGCTGTCCAGCACACAGCCAGTGTAACTCTAAGTTGTGTTGCTGTCCAGCACACAGCCAGTGTAACTCTAAGTTGTGTTGCTGCCCAGCACACAGCCAGTGTAACTCTAAGTTGTGTTGCTGCCCAGCACACAGCCAGTGTAACTCTAAGTTGTGTTGCTGTCCAGCACACAGCCAGTGTAACTCTAAGTTGTGTTGCTGTCCAGCACACAGCCAGTGTAACTCTAAGTTGTGTTGCTGTCCAGCACACAGCCAGTGTAACTCTAAGTTGTGTTGCTGTCCAGCACACAGCCAGTGTAACTCTAAGTTGTGTTGCTGTCCAGCACACAGCCAGTGTAACTCTAAGTTGTGTGGCTGTCCAGCACACAGCCAGTGTAACTCTAAGTTGTGTTGCTGCCCAGCACACAGCCAGTGTAACTCTAAGTTGTGTTGCTGTCCAGCACACAGCCAGTGTAACTCTAAGTTGTGTTGCTGTCCAGCACACAGCCAGTGTAACTCTAAGTTGTGTTGTGTTGCTGCCCAGCACACAGCCAGTGTAACTCTAAGTTGTGTTGTGTTGCTGTCCAGCACACAGCCAGTGTAACTCTAAGTTGTGTTGCTGTCCAGCACACAGCCAGTGTAACTCTAAGTTGTGTTGCTGTCCAGCACACAGCCAGTGTAACTCTAAGTTGTGTTGCTGTCCAGCACACAGCCAGTGTAACTCTAAGTTGTGTGGCTGTCCAGCACACAGCCAGTGTAACTCTAAGTTGTGTTGCTGTCCAGCACACAGCCAGTGTAACTCTAAGTTGTGTTGCTGTCCAGCACACAGCCAGTGTAACTCTAAGTTGTGTTGCTGTCCAGCACACAGCCAGTGTAACTCTAAGTTGTGTTGCTGTCCAGCACACAGCCAGTGTAACTCTAAGTTGTGTTGCTGCCCAGCACACAGCCAGTGTAACTCTAAGTTGTGTTGCTGTCCAGCACACAGCCAGTGTAACTCTAAGTTGTGTTGCTGTCCAGCACACAGCCAGTGTAACTCTAAGTTGTGTTGCTGTCCAGCACACAGCCAGTGTAACTCTAAGTTGTGTTGCTGTCCAGCACACAGCCAGTGTAACTCTAAGTTGTGTTGCTGTCCAGCACACAGCCAGTGTAACTCTAAGTTGTGTTGCTGTCCAGCACACAGCCAGTGTAACTCTAAGTTGTGTTGCTGTCCAGCACACAGCCAGTGTAACTCTAAGTTGTGTTGCTGTCCAGCACACAGCCAGTGTAACTCTAAGTTGTGTTGCTGTCCAGCACACAGCCAGTGTAACTCTAAGTTGTGTGGCTGTCCAGCACACAGCCAGTGTAACTCTAAGTTGTGTTGCTGTCCAGCACACAGCCAGTGTAACTCTAAGTTGTGTTGCTGCCCAGCACACAGCCAGTGTAACTCTAAGTTGTGTTGCTGTCCAGCACACAGCCAGTGTAACTCTAAGTTGTGTTGCTGTCCAGCACACAGCCAGTGTAACTCTAAGTTGTGTGGCTGTCCAGCACACAGCCAGTGTAACTCTAAGTTGTGTTGCTGTCCAGCACACAGCCAGTGTAACTCTAAGTTGTGTTGCTGTCCAGCACACAGCCAGTGTAACTCTAAGTTGTGTTGCTGTCCAGCACACAACCAGTGTAACTCTAAGTTGTGTTGCTGTCCAGCACACAGCCAGTGTAACTCTAAGTTGTGTTGCTGTCCAGCACACAGCCAGTGTAACTCTAAGTTGTGTTGCTGTCCAGCACACAGCCAGTGTAACTCTAAGTTGTGTTGCTGTCCAGCACACAGCCAGTGTAACTCTAAGTTGTGTTGCTGTCCAGCACACAGCCAGTGTAACTCTAAGTTGTGTTGCTGTCCAGCACACAGCCAGTGTAACTCTAAGTTGTGTTGCTGTCCAGCACACAGCCAGTGTAACTCTAAGTTGTATTGCTGTCCAGCACACAGCCAGTGTAACTCTATGTCTTACGACTGCATTCATTGTCGGAGAGAACTTTGTGAGGTCGTTCGTCTATTCACATCCTAATTACAACACGATCTCTTGTGTCACACCCAATGAAAATGTGGTTACATCAGCCACGCTGTCGCGTTAAGTCACAAAATAAAATTCAGGCAGACTGCATGTGTCTGTGTGTAAGTAGACTGACACCCAATTAAAACAGCTACGTGGACGTGTTAATTCTGTGAAGATCTGGGAAGATCCGGGTACAATTAAATATAGACTGGTCAGATACTTGACAGTCATAGCAGGCTTGTTGTGTTGTTGGTGAGAACGGCATTACTCAGCTTGGAGAGTGTAAAGGCCTGTTACTAATTAGATTCACTTTAAATAGTTAATACCGTGCCACTGTTGTCAACCGAGTAAGATCCGTGAAAGAGGATTTAACACCTGTTCAATTGAAGGATTATCATCTGCTGTACAGAAACACTGACAAAGAAGAAGATATTTTATGAGCATGCTGCTAATAACCTACAGCTGAGTGGTTTGTAACTGATGGGCTCCAATTGGACATGTGACAATCTGTGGAGTATAAATAGGAAGAGTTTACTATCAGGCTTTACTGATAGAACTGTTTGGACAGCCTGCCTGGTCGCACAGACCGCTTATGGCCATATAGCTTTGTGAGTGTATGAATTAATAAACACTCACAGGAAGAGTGCTTTGAACAAAGAATAGGCGGTGGCCAACCGTTCAGCAATTGACATAATTGTTATCATTTTTGTCCTGAAAAAACCTGATCTCCATGCCATCGTGGAATACCTGCTGTTGTCACAGAAATGCAGCTTTGAAAGCGGCCGCTTGCAGTAGTGAAGAGGTGCATTCTATTATGGCTCCAGTTGCACAACATGCTTCAGTTTGAAGAGTCACACACTGCTGTGGGAGGCCTCGATTCAAAAGACATAGTTGGCACTATGACTGAGTCTAGCAGACAGAGATAGTGTCAACACCAGTGTATGCTGCGGGCCACATGGTATTGGCAACTGGAATTGGTCGCTCTTGTTTGGTCTGGAGGATTCTGCCAGCATGTCTCCTCCACTTTCGTCCTGGTCGATGTCCAAACACAGCAACGACTAACGATTTTGTAACAGGATGTTAAGAAGCCAAAGAACGGAACATAGTCTCCACCCCAGTGGCTGCCCTAGGAACTAAAGCAGCAGCGATGTTTCGAAGCTGTTCGCCGCATAAGAAATGTCGAAAAAGCAACAAGATATCTCCAACTGTGCCAGCTGATAAAGGCAGGAAGCCAGACAGAGATGGGTATGTAGCCTCACAGTTAATTGTTTATTGATTCACTCGACATGCTTCCGTGACTCTGATATTGTTTCGTCTCTTCTGGGATGGTGCTCTTGCTGTTTTCTACAAATACTCCTTAGGCACAATCAGATGGGATTAAACTCGATACATGTTCACGACCGTAATAAACATTTAATTTTTAAATAGGCAGTCTTTAATTAAACAGTGTTACCCAGTTCGGCACTCAGTATCATTGTTGTTCAGTTGTAAAATATAAATTGTGCAATTTGTAATTACTTGTAATTGTAGTAGTAGTTTAGTTTTTTTATTGTAATTTGTTTTATGTGTATTTGTAATTGATCAGTGTAATTGAAACCAACCTGATAACAATAATGCACAAATTCTCATAAAGCCCTGTCTGGAAATGATCGGCGTAACACTGCAAGTAATCGTCGTGTATAAACAAACCATTGTAGTTATTCTCAACCCATTGCAACTAATCCTTTATGTAGTGTTGCAATAGCTTTTTTGAAGCATCTTTTGGTGTTGTAGGTGTTTTTTTACGATGTGTAATTCACAATTGTACTTGAACCTGCTCCTCAACTTACTCAATGTCTGGTCTACCATTTTAAAAACAACATGGTTATCAGAGGTGAACCATAGATAAGTATAATAATTCTGTTCATCCTCTTTTTTTAACACATACAGTATTGTTTTTTTATTAAATGTTGAAATTTATACTATTTGTTGTTAGAAATAAACTAATGATTCAATGATGTTATTAATTAAAAAAACTATATTTCCTTGGTAATTAATACTTTCCAATTTTTTCCATGTGATATTCTTTACTGGCTTGGGTTTAGACGATGCGCTATGTTTATCACACTACAGGATTACATTTATATTAAATTAATTCAGGCAAAATACTGAAGACATGAAAATCATTGATACTGTGACTTAAGCCGGTTAATCAATCCAGTCCATCCTGTTGGTAACTGATTTAATCCATCCTACTGGTGAAGTAATTAATTAAGTCCCATCCTACTGGTAACTGATTTAGTCCATCCTATTGGTGAACTAATTTAGTTATCCTACTCGTGAATTAATTTAGTTATCCCACTGGTGAACTAATCTAGTTATCTCACTGGTGGAATAATTTAGTTATCACATTAGTGAACATATGTAGTCTATCCTACTGATCCTAATGACCAAGGCATATCACCTTTCAAATGTTGGGAATTAATCCAAACTAAATGCCGCTTAGTAATCATTAACTACTGATATGAATTTAATATTGACTGAGCATGAAGCATTGAAGTTGGATGTTAATGAACTTAAAAGTTGGATGTTAATGAACTTAAAAGTTGGATGTCAATGAACTTAAAAGTTGGATGTCAATGAACTTAATCCAGGCTAATATATGTGTAAATGCAGCTTATTAATCATTAACTGTCAATATGAATGTATTATTGGCAGAACGTACACTAAGTGTTGAAATCAATCGCAGTGTCATTTCACAAGTTCCATCCACACCTTTATTTTAGATGTTGATAAAGTAACTAAAATAAATGCAATAAACTTTACAAAATACACATATTTTTCTTCAACCATCAACAATATTTGCTATCATTCAAATCTACTCTTTTCTCACTGCATATCAAAACACACCTATTTCTCTTATGGCAATGACCAATACCGTTTGATTTGTCACACTAAAAGCTGGTTTTTATTCAATAGGAAGCACTCGATCAATACAGATATGTCCACACGTGCCAACTTTGTGGTATTAGACTGACACTTTGCCTAGTCATGAAGCCAAGACTTTGCGAATGTGTTGACTCTTGCTTGTTTACAGATCAATAGAGATACTTTCAATTGTAAGTTGTCTCAGTTGCTGTGATTTAGGACGACTGGCAACAGTGTTTTCCTTTCAACAGTGTCACGCAGGTTTATGTTGACATGTTAATGAACATAATTGAGACATTATTTTATGAAGTTTCACTGTTTTCATTGTTTTATGGGTTATTGTAAAATAAGAATTCATGGTGTACGTGGGTGTATTGAAGTCTGATTTGAAGATAACCAGCATTAGTTTGTAAGTTCACACCTGATTGTAAACAAGTCTTGTATGACTCAGTCCCATTTACATACTTCATACTTGTCATATACAGGATACCTCAAACTAACATTCACATGAGCTGACTAACTGGGGACAGATCACTATTTGTTGTTATGTAGGTGGGTACAGATCACTATTTCTTGTTATATAGGTGGGGATAGATCACTGTTTGTGCTTCTACAGGTGGGGACACATCACTATTTGTTATTCTGTGGGTGATCATGTGCAAAATAACAAAAAAAACATGTTTTTATATAGCACTGTATCCAGTCCTTAGGACTGCTCAGAGTGCTTTACACTTCACCACTGGCTGACCTGGTCATTTGAGTGTCATCTCAGCTTCTCTGGGAATCATTCAGCTACATTGCAATTACGGCATGAAAACTACTTGTACACAATTATCCACCACTGTCTATAGCCAGGTACTCATTCATACAGTTGAGTGAACTGTAGCAAAGTTGAGTGAACGAATTTACCCAAGTTTCAAACCGGCAGGAAGAGGGTTCAAACCCCAAATCTGTTGATTGAGAGTCCAAAGCTGTAGACACTAGGCCACCACATTACATAATGATATGTTGATTGAGAGTCCAAAGCTGTAGCCACTAGGCCACCAAGTTACATAATGATATGTTGATTGAGAGTCCAAAGCTGTAGCCACTAGGCCATCACGTTACATAATGATATGTTGATTGAGAGTCCAAAGCTGTAGCCACTAGGCCACCAAGTTACATAATGATATGTTGATTGAGAGTCCAAAGCTGTAGCCACTAGGCCACCACATTACATAATGATATGTTGATTGAGAGTCCAAAGCTGTAGCCACTAGGCCACCACATTACATAATGATATGTTGATTGAGAGTCCAAAGCCATAGCCACTAGGCCACCACATTACTAATGATATGTTGATTGAGAGTCCAAAGCTGTAGCCACTAGGCCACCACATTACATAATGATATGTTGATTGAGAGTCCAAAGCTGTAGCCACTAGGCCACCACATTACATAATGATATGTTGATTGAGAGTCCAAAGCTGTAGCCACTAGGCCATCACGTTACATAATGATATGTTGATTGAGAGTCCAAAGCTGCAGCCACTAGGCCACCACATTACATAATGATATGTTGATTGAGAGTCCAAAGCTGTAGCCACTAGGCCACCACATTACATAATGATATGTTGATTGAGAGTCCAAAGCTGTAGCCACTAGGCCACCATGTTACATAATGATATGTTGATTGAGAGTCCAAAGCTGTAGCCACTAGGCCACCACATTACATAATAATATGATGATTGAGAGTCCAAAGCTGTAGCCACTAGGCCACCACATTACATAATGATATGTTGATTGAGAGTCCAATGCTGTGGCCACTAGGCCACCGCATAACAATGATATGTTGATTGAGCATCCAAAGCTGTGGCCAATAGGCCACCACATTACGTAATGATATGTTGATTGAGAGTCCAAAGCTGTAGCCACTAGGCCACCATGTTACATAATGATATGTTGATTGAGAGTCCAAAGCTGTAGCCACTAGGCCACCACATTACATAATCATATGATGATTGAGAGTCCAAAGCTGTAGCCACTAGGCCACCACATTACATAATGATATGTTGATTGAGAGTCCAATGCTGTGGCCACTAGGCCACCGCATAACAATGATATGTTGATTGAGCATCCAAAGTTGTGGCCAATAGGCCACCACGTTACGTAATGATATGTTGATTGAGAGTCCAAAGCTGTGGCCACTAGGCCACCACGTTACATAATGATATGTTGATTGAGAGTCCAAAGCTGTAGCCACTAGGCCACCACGTTACATAATGATATGTTGATTGAGAGTCCATAGCTGTGGCCACTAGGCCACCACGTTACATAATGATAGTTTGATTCAGAGTCCAAAGCTGTAGCCACTAGGCCACCACATTACATAATGATATGTTGATTGAGAGTCCAAAGCTGTAGCCACTAAGCCACCATGTTACATAATGATATGTTGATTGAGAGTCCAAAGCTGTGGCCACTAGGCCACCACATAACATAATGATATGTTGATTGAGAGTCCAAAGCTGTAGCCACTAGGCCACCACATTACATAATGATATGTTGATTGAGAGTCCAAAGCTGTAGCCACTAGGCCACCACATAACATAATGATGTGTTGATTGAGAGTCCAAAGCTGTAGCCACTAGGCCACCACATAACATAATGATATGTTGATTGAGAGTCCAAAGCTGTGGCCACTAGGCCACCACATAACAATGATATGTTAATTGAGAGTCCAAAGCTGTAGCCACTAGGCCACCACATTACATAATGATATGTTGATTGAGAGTCCAAAGCTGTAGCCACTAGGCCACCAAATAACATAATGATATGTTGATTAAGAGTCCAAAGCTGTGGCCACTAGGCCACCACATAACATAATGATATGTTGATTGAGAGTCCAAAGCTGTAGCCACTAGGCCACCACATAACATAATGATATGTTGATTGAGAGTCCAAAGCTGTAGCCACTAAGCCACCATGTTACATAATGATATGTTGATTGAGAGTCCAAAGCTGTAGCCACTAGGCCACCACATAACATAATGATATGTTGATTGAGAGTCCAAAGCTGTAGCCACTAGGCCACCACATTACATAATGATATGTTGATTGAGAGTCCAATGCTGCGGCCACTAGGCCACCACATAACATAATGATATGTTGATTGAGCATCCAAAGCTGTGGCCAATAGGCCACCACGTTACGTAATGATATATTTATTGAGAGTCCAAAGCTGTGGCCACTAGGCCACCACGTTACATAATGATATGTTGATTGAGAGTCCAAAGCTGTAGCCACTAGGCCACCATGTTACATAATGATATGTTGATTGAGAGTCCAAAGCTGTGGCCACTAGGCCACCACGTTACATAATGATATGTTTATTGAGAGTCCAATGCTGTGGCCACTAGGCCACCACATAACATAATGATATGTTGATTGAGCATCCAAAGCTGTGGCCAATAGGCCACCACGTTACGTAATGATATGTTGATTGAGAGTCCAAAGCTGTGGCCACTAGGCCACCACGTTACATAATGATATATTGATTGAGAGTCCAAAGCTGTAGCCACTAGGCCACCACGTTACATAATGATATGTTGATTGAGAGTCCAAAGCTGTGGCCACTAGGCCACCACATTACATAATGATATGTTGATTGAGAGTCCAAAGCTGTGGCCACTAGGCCACCACGTTACATAATGATATGTTGATTGAGTCCAAAGCTGTAGCCACTAGGCCACCACATAACATAATGATATGTTGATTGAGAGTCCAAAGCTGTGGCCACTAGGCCACCACATAACATAATGATATGTTGATTGAGAGTCCAAAGCTGTAGCCACTAGGCCACCACATAACATAATGATATGTTGATTGAGAGTCCAAAGCTGTGGCCACTAGGCCACCACATAACATAATGATATGTTGATTGAGAGTCCAAAGCTGTAGCCACTAGGCCACCATGTTACATAATGATATGTTGATTGAGAGTCCAAAGCTGTAGCCACTAAGCCACCACGTTACATAATGATATGTTGATTGAGAGTCCAAAGCTGTAGCCACTAAGCCACCACATTACATAATGATATGTTGATTGAGCATCCAAAGCTGTGGCCAATAGGCCACCACGTTACGTAATGATATGTTGATTGAGAGTCCAAAGCTGTAGCCACTAGGCCACCACATTACATAATGATATGTTGATTGAGAGTCCAAAGCTGTAGCCACTAGGCCACCACATAACATAATGATATGTTGATTGAGAGTCCAAAGCTGTGGCCACTAGGCCACCACAAAACATAATGATATGTTGATTGAGAGTCCAAAGCTGTAGCCACTAGGCCACCACATTACATAATGATATGTTGATTGAGAGTCCAAAGCTGTAGCCACTAGGCCACCACATAACATAATGATATGTTGATTGAGAGTCCAAAGCTGTGGCCACTAGGCCACCACATAACATAATGATATGTTGATTGAGAGTCCAAAGCTGTGGCCACTAGGCCACCACATAACATAATGGTATGTTGATTGAGAGTCCAAAGCTGTAGCCACTAAGCTACCATGTTACATAATGATATGTTGATTGAGAGTCCAAAGCTGTAGCCACTAGGCCACCATATAACATAATGATATGTTGATTGAGAGTCCAAAGCTGTAGCCACTAGGCCACCACATTACATAATGATATGTTGATTGAGAGTCCAATGCTGTGGCCACTAGGCCACCACATAACATAATGATATGTTGATTGAGCATCCAAAGCTGTGGCCAATAGGCCACCACGTTACATAATGATATGTTGATTGAGAGTCCAAAGCTGTGGCCACTAGGCCACCACATTATATAATGATATGTTGATTGAGAGTCCAAAGCTGTGGCCACTAGGCCACCATGTTACATAATGATATGTTGATTGAGAGTCCAAAGCTGTGGCCACTAGGCCACCACGTTATATAATGATATGTTGATTGAGAGTCCAAAGCTGTGGCCACTAGGCCACCACGTTACATAATGATATGTTGATTGAGAGTCCAAAGCTGTAGCCACTAGGCCACCATGTTACATAATGATATGTTGATTGAGAGTCCAAAGCTGTAGCCACTAGGCCACCACATTACATAATGATATGTTGATTGAGAGTCCAAAGCTGTGGCCACTAGGCCACCATGTTACATAATGATATGTTGATTGAGAGTCCAAAGCTGTGGCCATTAGGCCACCACATAACATAATGATATGTTGATTGAGAGTCCAAAGCTGTAGCCACTAGGCCACCACATTACATAATGATATGTTGATTGAGAGTCCAATGCTGTGGCCACTAGGCCACCACATAACATAATGATATGTTGATTGAGCATCCAAAGCTGTGGCCAATAGGCCACCACGTTACGTAATGATATGTTGATTGAGAGTCCAAAGCTGTAGCCACTAGGCCACCACATAACATAATGATATGTTGGTTGAGAGTCCAAAGCTGTGGCCACTAGGCCACCACATAACATAATGATATGTTGATTGAGAGTCCAAAGCTGTGGCCACTAGGCCACCACATAACATAATGATATGTTGATTGAGAGTCCAAAGCTGTAGCCACTAGGCCACCACATTACATAATGATATGTTGATTGAGAGTCCAAAGCTGTAGCCACTAGGCCACCACATAACATAATGATATGTTGATTGAGAGTCCAAAGCTGTAGCCACTAGGCCACCACATAACATAATGATATGTTGATTGAGAGTCCAAAGCTGTAGCCACTAGGCCACCACATTACATAATGATATGTTGATTGAGAGTCCAAAGCTGTAGCCACTAGGCCACCACATTACATAATGATATGTTGATTGAGAGTCCAAAGCTGTAGCCACTAGGCCATCACGTTACATAATGATATGTTGATTGAGAGTCCAAAGCTGTAGCCACTAGGCCACCATGTTACATAATGATATGTTGATTGAGAGTCCAAAGCTGTAGCCACTAGGCCACCACATTACATAATAATATGATGATTGAGAGTCCAAAGCTGTAGCCACTAGGCCACCACATTACATAATGATATGTTGATTGAGAGTCCAATGCTGTGGCCACTAGGCCACCGCATAACAATGATATGTTGATTGAGCATCCAAAGCTGTGGCCAATAGGCCACCACATTACGTAATGATATGTTGATTGAGAGTCCAAAGCTGTAGCCACTAAGCCACCACGTTACATAATGATATGTTGATTGAGAGTCCAAAGCTGCAGCCACTAGGCCACCACATAACATAATGATATGTTGATTGAGAGTCCAAAGCTGTGGCCACTAGGCCACCACATAACATAATGATATGTTGATTGAGCATCCAAAGCTGTGGCCAATAGGCCACCACGTTACGTAATGATATGTTGATTGAGAGTCCAAAGCTGTGGCCACTAGGCCACCACATAACATAATGATATGTTGATTGAGCATCCAAAGCTGTGGCCAATAGGCCACCACGTTATATAATGATATGTTGATTGAGAGTCCAAAGCTGTAGCCACTAGGCCACCATGTTACATAATGATATGTTGATTGAGAGTCCAAAGCTGTAGCCACTAGGCCACCACATAACATAATGATATGTTGATTGAGAGTCCAAAGCTGTAGCCACTAGGCCACCACATTACATAATGATATGTTGATTGAGAGTCTAATGCTGTGGCCACTAGGCCACCACATAACATAATGATATGTTGATTGAGCATCCAAAGCTGTGGCCAATAGGCCACCACGTTATATAATGATATGTTGATTGAGAGTCCAAAGCTGTAGCCACTAGGCCACCATGTTACATAATGATATGTTGATTGAGAGTCCAAAGCTGTGGCCATTAGGCCACCACGTTACATAATGATATGTTGATTGAGAGTCCAAAGCTGTGGCCACTAGGCCACCACGTTACATAATGATATGTTGATTGAGAGTCCAAAGCTGTAGCCACTAGGCCGCCACGTTACATAATGATATGTTGATTGAGAGTCCAAAGCTGTAGCCACTAGGCCACCACATAACATAATGATATGTTGATTGAGAGTCCAAAGCTGTGGCCACTAGGCCACCACATAACATAATGATATGTTGATTGAGAGTCCAAAGCAGTAGCCACTAAGCCACCACGTTACATAATGATATGTTGATTGAGAGTCCAAAGCTGTAGCCACTAGGCCACCACATAACATTATGATATGTTGATTGAGAGTCCAAAGCTGTAGCCACTAGGCCACCACATTACATAATGATATGTTGATTGAGAGTCCAATGCTGTGGCCACTAGGCCACCACATAACATAATGATATGTTGATTGAGCATCCAAAGCTGTGGCCAATAGGCCACCACGTTACGTAATGATATGTTGATTGAGAGTCCAAAGCTGTGGCCACTAGGCCACCACATTACATAATGATATGTTGATTGAGCATCCAAAGCTGTGGCTAATAGGTCACCACGTTACGTAATGATATGTTGATTGAGAGTCCAAAGCTGTGGCCAATAGGCCACCACGTTACGTAACGATATGTTGATTGAGAGTCCAAAGCTGTAGCCACTAGGCCACCATGTTACATAATGATATGTTGATTGAGAGTCCAAAGCTGTAGCCACTAGGCCACCACATTACATAATGATATGTTGATTGAGAGTCCAAAGCTGTGGCCACTAGGCCACCACGTTACATAATGATATATTGATTGAGAGTCCAAAGCTGTGGCCACTAGGCCACCACATTACATAATGATATGTTGATTGAGAGTCCAAAGCTGTGGCCACTAGGCCACCACATTACATAATGCTATTCAGATTTGCCATAATTTGGTTATTTGTTGCATGTTGCTGACCTGTCGCATGCCTCACTTCAGTTGTCATCAAATTGTACAGTTAACAAGAGAGCCTTCCCATCATTGTTGCAAAAAACAAGGAGGCTTTGTCCACAGATGCAGTGGGTCCTTAAATTCATGCTGCCAGCCATCCACCAGAAATTTAAGCCTCTGAAGAGCACAGCAGATCTACCCATTTCCTTGTTCAAAATTATTTTTTATGGAAAAAACATCCCAAAATGGGGTGCCACGTACTCAAAGTTGCTGGCACTTCAAATTCTTATGCCCTGAACCTGTGAAGTGACATTAGCAACTGCTAAATTGTGCAAGGATGTCTCATCAAAGCTTTGTGACACCACTGTTTTATAGGTGTCATTGTTACCGCATTCTGGGGGGAAATACTGTTTTCCCTCAACCCCCAACTCCCACCACGTATTGGTGGGGGGGTTGAAACTATACTAAATACAACATTTTGGAGACTTTGCAAACAGACAAACATACCTAGTTGAAGTCAGACCATTTCTTATTGGTTTCATGATAAATCAAACCTGTCTCGTGTCAAGAACAAGTATAAATGGTAGTTAGTTTGTGCAGATGTGTTATTTAGTTTTGAGGAAATCATCAAACAAAGTAATAAATCGAACCTGTCTCGTGTCAAGAACAAGTACAAATGGTAGTTAGTTTGTGCAATGGTTTGTAGGAGCACTGCCCAACCTAGCAAGTCAGGGATGACAGTTGTCTACAGATATCCTATGCAATGCATGGAAGTTGACATAACTGCTATGCAGACAGTTATTATTCTGTCCTACATTTGGTGTGGGATCCCATTTGATTATTTTTTTTTTCCTGCAGACGCTAGGCAGTTAATGGATCCAGTATGTCGCTGTTTGCCTGCATCAGAACTATAATTATGCACGTAACTTCCATCAAGCTTTGCCTACCAAAAATCTTTATGTGTGTGCTTTACATTGCAAGAGCGCCTGCACTGCTAAGTCAGTCTTTCCCGTGTGCATTTCTCACTTAAACAACATTGCCCTATGGTTTGTCGAGAACAGTGTGAATATATTTTTTTCTAAAAATTTCCAAATATCTCTGAAGAGTGCGTTACTTGTAGTTGAAAGAATTTTGAACTCTTCTTGATAAGCATATGGCTTCCTTGACCACTTAGCATCTGGGTTTTTTGCTTTGGGTAATAATCTTGTTAAGTGTAGTCAAGGCAGAAATTTATTTCAAGAAACTGGGCAATTAATACTAATTATAACACATGAGCAATGAAAAATGTGAACCACTTGATGCCGATATAACAACTGGTGTTACTGTGTATCTCTGGCTGATAATAATAATTCACAATGTTAAATACATCAACATGCTGTTATTTGTCCACTATGATTTATCATTCAACGCTTATCACTAGTTATCAGTTTGTAAATAATGTCCAAATTAGGCTGCCTAGGGGTAATCCTCTCACCAGGCTCATGGTGGAGGGAGGTATCAGTGTCAACACTGATTGTTCTGTTGTCATTGGCAATGTCACTGTGACTGTCCGTCGACTAATGTCATATTTTGGGAATATCCAAGTATGTACATTGTCTGACATGTTTGTAATTGCATTAATGCTCCATTAACAGCTCAGAAGATAAGAGTTTCTGCCGGTCCATTTAGTCCTGTCTATGACTGGGGTTAGTCCTATCCCCCATTCATTAGTCGGAAAATCATGATACATTTAACTGTACATTTGATATAAATTTTTATTTTATTCTTAATTAGTTTCATTGTATTTTTCAATTTAGTTCTGTTCTTTGGTCTCATTTAGCAGTCTGGTGTATTCCATTGTTGACAATAATTTAATTATGTATAAATACATTTATTTCGCTTTTAAATTATTCACTGAATGTCCATGGCTATGCTTAAATGATCAAACGATGTTCCATTGACTGACCACACTGATTTTTATGTTGTGGTTACTGAAATCTGCTGCTCTTCTGAGGCCAGATATGATGAGTGAACCTTTCTGAGAACGTCACACTTTGCTGACACTGAGTGTCATCACTTCCAGGGTGGATGTTATCTGCTGTGGATGTTTTTATGTCCCCAATTCATGAGGCAGAGCAAACAAGTTATTACACCAAATGTACCATTAATTGATATCAAAATTTTTCATCCATGAATAAGTGATGTACAGTCTAGAAATAATTGTCATAAAATTGAACTTTGTTGATAATAAACACACAAAGCAATCATAATCTGACAGAAACACATTTGTGTGTTCCGATGCTGCTTGTTACTAGGATATGAATCGTGGCTAGTTTGCTGAATAACACAAAGCAGATATAAGTTTGTATAAGAGCTTTCTATATAAAGCCACAATCACTATGGATGAATATATTATGCAGATTACATAATTAAAATGATCATTCATTACCTAGCCAACATGATTATAATCTAAATGAGAACAGCAAAGGTGGGGGAACCGACAACACGCAGGTGGAAGGACCCACCAAATCAACTGATATCAATTTGAAGGCTTGTGAATTAATATCTATACAAATAATCAATAGTGGGGAAAGCGCAAGGTAACCACCACCGCTCTAAAACACCACGTACACATCGATAACTGACACCGCAAATGAGAACAGATGACCCCAATTTCCCCTGTGGTGTGACCTTGACCCCGTGTGTCTGGCTGCAGGGAAGAGCTGGAGCGGGTGCGGAGGGAGTTTCTGGAGGAGGAGGCAAAGAGACTGGTGAAGGAGGAGGAGATGTGGAGCATCCACGAGATGCACCGTAACGAGATCGAGGATGAACGGCACCACCTGGCGGACTTGTTACGTGAACATGAACAGAGGCGAACGGAGGCGGAGGCGGAACTGGACAGGTTCAGACAGGGGATGAGGCCTGGTGAGTGGGTTGGGGTGGGGAGTATAATGTCGATGGGTATGTTATTAAGATCTCTATGTTATTTCTTACAAGAAAGCACATTGAATATTGTAGGGATAATTTGCCAATATGGAATGTAGTAGTTATTGTAAAGTTTCTGGGTTATTAGCTGCTGGCTTGAACTCACAAAATGATGGTGGATATTTCTAACACACCAATGTTGCGAATACGTCTAATTGAATACTCTACTCACATTATATAGGCATGGGCTGTAAGGGTAAAAAGAAGAATAAAAATAATGTGTTCCCATATGGCATTGGTATCAAGCACTTTTACCAAGTGTTCTGGTATCAGTAATGCAGTGCCCACGTGTAGATTGATACCATTGGCTCTGACAGAGGTTTTTCATTTTCTCTGTGTATGATTTTCTACTGCCTCTGGCTCAGACACCAGACAGAAGGCATCAACGGTTTCTGGCGCCTCTTCCAAATGACACAGACAAAGTTGGGTGAACGAAATTACTCAAGTTTCAAAATGGCTGGAGGTGGTCCAGTGGTCAAAGGACTAGACCACCATGCCCCATATAAACATTACCTGTTTCTTCTTTGTCTGATATTGTGTTACTCTGTGGTTATTGTAGGAGACACACCCACTGTTTCCAGCCAATCAGCGGAGCCAGTGTCGGCCCACCAAGCCGTCCAGACTCTGCCAGTGACAGAGGACACATCCCAACAGACCACGCCAGACACGCGTCACATGACAGCACAGACAGCCGCAGACATCGGACACCTGGCGGTACAGACCGACAAACAACTGAGGGTCGCTGTCGGAGAGTCATCGTCCATGACGACAGAGCCATGTGAACTCTGGAGGGAGGAGGTGCGGCGGAGAAACGAGGGCATCGAGGATATGTTTGTGGCGAGCGGCGAGAAACTGGAGCTGGAGAAGAAACGACTCGCGGAGCTGGAGAGCAAGTTCCAGAGTGAGGCAGAGGCGAGACTGGAGGCACTGTCGGTTCACTCGGACCGCATCAGTGCGCTGGAACGCAAGCAGGTGCAACTGCTGGGGTTTATTGACGACAAGGAACAGGAGTTGTTGCCAGCGGGAGCCGAGAGGGTGACACCGATCGGAAAGTCAGGGAGCGAGGAATCCCTGACGAGCTTGAAAGGGGCTGGGAAGCACAATCAGAAGAACTCGTTGTCGCAACAAGGGCAGTCTCCAGAGGGCTCGGGGCGGGAGACTACACCACCCCCTCGGTCTGCCCACCCTTGTGGCTCAGCGGAGGTTTCTCCAGGAATGGCTCCAAGCAGGGCAAAGACACCACCAAAGTTACGGACATCACCCATTGCTGAGAATGTCACTGCCAGACTGTACAAGACCAAGACTGGCAGGAAGCAAGAGGAGACAGACAGCAGTGCAAGGAAGAAAGCCACCCCCAAGCCAAAACCCACATCCGATGACCACACCGCCCACTCCCGCTCTGTTCCTGTTAGGCCAACAAATAAACCCTCCATTTCGACGGACGCCTCCAAGTCACCTTCACACGGGCGTCTGGCCATCCCTGGTCTACTGCGCAGCTTCAGTGCCAAGTTACACTTGAGCAGCTTGAATCTCGCTAGTGTCCCCGAGTCATCTGGGGAGTTCTTGGACACACCAGAAGAACTTTCGTCATCGTTACCAGAACTTTCGCAGTCTCTTCCTACCTCGCAGTATTTCGATATAATTTCAGAGCAACCCCGGTGCCATTCACAGGCGAACCTTTCATGGTCTCCCCGTGATAATGCGGACTCTCTACCTTGCGCTGGCTGGCCATCGCGCAGTGAGCCGCAAGTGACAACTCCAGTCCACCCAACTCTCTCACTACCTCACCACTTCAGCTCCAAGTCCAGTAAGCATCATGATCCGTCCATGAGAAAGACAAAGCCAGATGCGAGTCCATTGTCATACCATGTGGCGTTAAAATCATTGCAAGGTCCAAGCAACTCTGGAAGAGACAGACCCCTTGCGGATGGTGGACCGAGGAGTGACAAGCCAGTGTCACCCTTAGCGAAAACTAAGTCTGCTAGGAAAGGTGCTTTACAATCCAAAGAGACCTCAGCCTCAACAAGGCCTGTGCCAATACAGTGGAACGCCAGTACCAGGCCAAGTGTTCCTATAAAAACATGCAAGTACGACCCGGCAAGCATGACAAGGAGAAGTCAGGGCGGTGATGATAAAGAAGGTAGTGGCACTTCAAAGGATCCACGCAGTAGCAGTGCAACCAGTGATCCTTTTCGCACACCTGGCAGGAGTGTCAACAGGCAGATGTCACCCAGACTTGCTGATGTGTCACCACATAGCGATGGTGTGCCTAAGCAAGACACCCTTGTTGATTACCTGGCGTCCCATCGTCTTCCTCTTGGCAATGTCTCTGTGAAGTCGAGTCAACCAACCACAGATAGATGCAGTGAGAACGAACCACAGACAGACATCACTAGAACTTTGCATGAAGGGCAGTGGTTGATGGATAGGCTACACACACCATATCCTAGGACACACAGCACCTATATTGAATCTCCTGATGTGATACCACGTATTGCCATACCAGACATCACAAGCTCATCGCCACTGAAGACCCACCGGTCAGAGGGTGACCAGGACAGTGTGCGGTCATGCGTGAAGCGAGACGGCTCTCCGACGAAGGAACTCAAGCAGAAGAGACGACGGTCTGCTGACATTCCCGTTGAGATCTACATCCCGGGGGGAGTTCCTGTCTCCAAGAGGGGAGGGTGTTCCCCCCAGCAGGCGGACGATCTGTTCTTTGACTTCACCGACTCCATGCATGGTCTGACAGGGCATGTTGTCATGGAGACGCCCTTTGGCACGTCATCTGGGGAGATGATTGTCACCGACGACTGGACGAAGGTGATTCGGCGGCATGGCCAGAAAGCAACAGATCAACAGGACAAGACCCATGTCCACAATACACCTCTGACGGTCACAGCAAGGATGACCACAGGGGGCAGTCCGTTTACAGCAGCATCCAGTAAACACATCTGGCCAACACTTGCCGACGACTACGTCAGTATACTTGACCTGCAGGCTCAGCAGATGAAAGACTCTGACCAGTGTACAAAGCCGCCTGATCCAGTCACTGACCACAAATATACCATGCCACGTGAACACAAGTGCATTGTACCAACTGACCGCCAAAGCAATATACCATCTGATCACAAACTCACTGCACCAACAAACCATCAACACAATCTGCCAACTGACCTGCAACCTACTGCATCAAGTGACAGACAACACACTGTAGCTACTGGTCATAGATACAGTATGCCAACTAATCACCAACACACTATGGCATCTGATCGCCTACACACTCTACCAACTGGTGGCCAACACACTGTACCAACAAACTACCAACAGACTGTACAAACTGATGGACAACACATTGTACCAATTGACCACCTACACACTATACCAACTGATGGCCAAAACACCATACCAATTGATGTTCAACACACCATACCAACTGATGGCCAACACACTGTAATAACTGGTGGACAATACACTGTACCAACTGATGGCCAAAACACGGTACCAATGGATGGCCAACACACTGTACCAACTGATTGCCAACACACTGTACCAACTGATGGCCAACACGTACCAACTGATGGCCAACATACAGAACCAACTGATGACCAACACACTGTACCAACTGATGTCCAACACACTGTACCAGCTGATGGCCAACACAGTGTACTAACTGATGGCCAACACTCTGTACCAACTGATGGTCAATACATTATACTAACTGATGGCCAACACACTGTACCAACTGATGGTAAACACACCATACCAACTGATGGCCAACACACTGTACCAACTGGTAGACAACACACTGTACCAACTGATGGCCAAAACACTGTGCCAACGAATGGCCAACACACTGTACTAACTGATTGCCAACACAATGAACCAACTGATGGCCAACACACTGTAACAACTGATGGCCAACACGATGTATCAGCTGATGGCCAATACACTGTACCAGCTGATGGCCAAGACACCATACCGACTGATGGCCAACACACTGTATCAACTGATGGCCAACACACTGTATCGACTGATTGCCAACACACTGTACTGACTGATGGCCAACCCGTTGTACCGGCTGATGGCCAACACACTGTACCGACTGATGGCCAACACGTTGTACCAGCTGATGACCAACAGACTGTATTGATTGATGGCCAGCACACTGTACCAACTGATGGCCAACACAATGTACCAACTGATGGCCAACACATTGTGCAAACTGATGGTCAATACAATATACCGACTGATGGCCAACACATTGTATCGACTGATGGCCAACACACTGTATCGACTGATTGCCAACACACTGTACTGACTGATGGCCAACACGTTGTACCAGCTGATGGCCAACACACTGTACCGACTGATGGCCAACACATTGTACCAGCTGATGACCAACACACTGTACCGATTGATGGCCAACACACTGTACCGACTGATGGCCAACACACTGTACCAACTGTTGGTCAACACACAATACCACCTGATGGCCAACACACTATACCAACTGATGGCCAACACACTGTACCAACTGATGGACAACACACAGTGCCAACTGATGGCCAACACACTGCACCAATTGAGAGTCACAAGGAAGTAACAATCAGGGAAGCTGATTCTCCAGTAGTGGCCACTGGTTCAGCAGTACAAGGAGACCTGTGGTTGAAGCCGTCACCTGAGGACACAGTGGTCCAAGTGGACAACTTCACAGACGACTCACTTGATGAGGACATCAGGCAGGTTATGTTCAGTGTCACACCACAAGGAGAGGTTGACAGATCCTGCAGTGACCCATCAGTGACAGAGCTAAAGGCTGCGTCATACTCTGAGTGTACACAAACTAGAATGTGTCAGACTGACACAGCAGCATCACAACAGAGACCACAAGAAGAACCACAGCAAACACCACAGGAAGAACCAGAGCAGTCCCTACAAGAATCACAACAGAAACCTACAGAGGATCCACTTCAGAAAGCACCAGAGCAGGCGCCACACCAGGCGGCACCTCAAACAGAACATCAGGCAACACTTCAAGCATCAGCACTCCATAACACAGAGCAGACAACTGGACAGTCTGCTCTGCAGGAACCACAGACAGATAGACTCACATTCTCAGATGACTCTCTAAACGACAACTCAGACCTGCCAGTGAGTGACACTGTCCTTGTGGGTTCACATAACCAGCCCTCTATCACCATCACAGCAGAGGGTAGTGGAGCTAATGTGGAAACAACAACTGCAGTGCTGACACCTGGTGCACTAATTCAGAAGCGCTCTGACCATGACGACCCAGTAACATCATCACACACCCATGGTCAGGGCACAATGCAACCTCCACATCCATCTGCAGTGGCTGTAGAGATGTTTAGCAGCATGCCACTGGAGACTGAAGACCAGCCTTCAGCAGAAAACAGGCGAGTCTTCATTATTTAACTTCGTCTCACTCTGTCACATTGGCTCTTGCACAATCCCCAGACCATCTGGTTTTGTGCAGGTCTGGTCAACTTGTTGCGTTATCTGTCCATCACCTTCACATCATTCTGTCAAGTTATTCCTTCATGTTATTCCATAATGTTATTCTGTCATTTTATTCCATCAAGTTATTCCTTTGTATTATCCATTCAAGTATTTCTCTGTGTACTTCCTTTGCGTTATTCTGTCATGTTATTCTGCCATGTTATTCCATCAATAGATTCCATTGTGTGGTGTCATGTTAGTCTCTGTAGTTCCTCATTGCCATCTTCCATTATTCCTACATGAGCTGTTTCTACATATTTTCGTAAGGGAAGCTATGTCCTACATAGATGGTCTTTGCAGTTGCTGTTAAAGTCTGGCTTGCTTTTGCATTCACATTATAAACAGCATAGGTGTGAAACTATTCACAATTGCAGCAGGCATCCAACAACATATTTGAAGATGGTAGTATTATCTTAAAAAAATAAAATTCTATTGAACCTGCAAAGATCCCCATCCTAGTAGGAACAACAGGGAAAATTCAAAAAACTCAAAATCTATTAATCACTTACATGAGCCCTCTAGCAGGCCTACAGTAATTTCAGCTCCACACATGTGAAATTGGTGGAGATAATGTTTGGACATACATACAGATCCACTGCGTTTTATAATATAAAAGTACATATAAATTGCATTTAAAGATCAATGTTGATGCAGTAATATAAGTAATTATTATAAGTGATTCTAACACAGTGTCTCGGAATAGCTCAGATTCATATATAGTCAAGAGGAGTTCTCATCTTATGCAAAACCAAATGACTGTTGTGTATAAATAAATCGTGAACGTAAGCAGCCATTAATCATTTATAGATGCACTGCATTTGAGGCATTATTAAACTATGGTGAACCAGGCAGTAGTGATTACACGTTGGTCAATCCAGTGGGTTCCATTATGAAATATCTTACACATGATCAACAGTGAATGAGGCACATCTGATCTGTTTAGTCTCCCGTGTTGTACAATTTTGCTTTCACTGGTCTTTATTGAGTGTATGTCGAGACTGTTGGAATGCACAGTACTTCAATGAAATACTATGACAACTAAGTTTGTGTGTGAGGGATTTAATAGTTGCAATTACAATAGACCGGTTCAGTTGGTTGTGATAAACATTGATTTGCTTTGAAGAAGGACAGCCATATCACAGCAAAAATTGGAGCATATTATCTACGGATAACAATAATTGATCACGTTTTTCTGTGTCATCTTTACTTCATGTTGGTTGAAAAGAAATCGATCGCTAAGTTGGCATTTTATACTACAGTAGAACCATTCTAAAGCAGCTACTCAAGTGACTGACACAAAATGGCCTAATTAAAGGGGTGGCCTGATTAGAGAGATGCACGGTCACATACATGTGTGTGTTGTGTGTGTGGTATGGTGTGGATTGTGTGGTGTGTGTGTGTGGTGTGGTGTGTGTGGTGTGTGCGTGTGTGTTGTGGTGTGGATTGTGTGGTGTGTGTGTGTGTGTGAGTGAGTGTGTGAGTGTGTGTGTGTGAGTGTGTGTGTGAGTGTGTGTGTGTGTGTGTGTGTGTGTGTGCGTGTGTGTGCGTGTGGTGTGTATGTGAGTGTGTGTGTGAGTGTGTGTGTGAGTGTGTGTGTGCGTGTGGTGTGTATGTGAGTGTGTGTGTGAGTGTGTGTGAGTGTGTGTGTGAGTGTGTGCGTGTGGTGTGTATGTGAGTGTGTGTGTGTGTGTGTGTGTGTGTGTGTGTGTATGTTTGTGTGTGAATGATATGTTCTAGCGCACTGAGTTGTTTGCCTAAAAAGATTTGCACTATATAAGAGCTATCCATTATTATTATTATTTAGATTTCTTTTTATGTGAACATTGTCTGGTGTTGAAGAAGTTTGTAGGCTGTTTGGCTGGTTGTGATACGGTGCATAATGGAGTAAAGAGGTGGCCACTTTACCGTGTTAATTTAACACGGGTTTCAATGGAAAAATTGAATAGATATTGTCACTGTGATAAACATGGCTGTTTTAAAAGGGTGTCTGTTTCTGAAATGTGGCCACTTTGAGGGGTTCTACTGTACTCAGACTTTTGAAAATATGCATTGTGATTGAGCAAAGTCCTAATGAACCATTTATATGTGAATCTGCAACTATGTTTCCAAAATGTGAACATTACATTTTTCCAGTAACAAGCCATTTCAACAACAACATGACTAATTTAATTTTATAATTTTTCCATTTGGTACCAAACATACTCACTATGTACAGGTACCATCTTAATAATTATACGGTTGTTGTATAGTTTTAATAATTTTGTATTCTTTGTATCTTAGACCAGTGTTCAGTCAGAAATATATCATACTGAATAGATAAAGCTGTAGAAAAATATCCGGTGTTTCAATACCTGTCATTATAATGACATTGTAATGACAGGGCACTAGAAACATTGGCAACAGGCAGCTTTATTATCTTTGTTTGCCTTCCTGTGGCATGGTCATTTGATATGCATTTTACCTTAGACTGTAAATCGCAAGAAGATTTATATCAGTCACTCGGCAGTTAATTTCAAAGGGTGAGAAATGACAGCTAATGGAATTAGACAAGAAGATAAAACCTACGTGAAAACCATAAATCAGCATGAAATATATACACTTGTGTCTGCACAAAGAATTGTCTGTGGTAAATAATAAATGTCTATCTGATTTATTTGGTTACAATAGAAGTGTGCTTCAAACAGCAGTTCTTTAGATATTTTAATTTAGTATTCACTGTGATATAATTGATAAAGTTGCATCAGTTATCGTGGAGTTCTTGTATTGCACTGTTATTTACAGTAGGGTTGAACACGGCCAGAATTTGGAAGGCACTGTTAAAATTCACCAGTGCTACTCATATAATTATGCTAGTAATAAAAATAGTTCATATCAACCTCCACAGGGACTTTTATATTAAATTAATCCCGTATTACCAACACCTCAAATCAGAGTCAAGAACAAAGTAGCTTTTAACCGGTTATAGTACGGGTGTGTTTTTATTTTAGAAAGCAGTTAATTGGATTGACGCATTCACACTATTGTGTATGTTATCTTTCATATTAGTTACTTTGTTGTAACAAAAAATAAGCACAATACAGGTTGTTGTTTCAATACCGGTTGTATTCTGGGTTGGGACATCAACAAAATATTTAGGCCACATATCATGATACAATTAAGTCCCTGTTTCTTTGTCAGGCACAAGTATAAATTGGCTCCCGTATTTGCAGATTCATATGTGGACCCATATTCTGGATTATAAATTATAATTATAAATTTTGTAGATCGGCTGGCATCTCTAATCAGCTGACAACAGGTCGACTGAAGCGACCTCGACAAAGGTCACGAGTTCGGGTGTCACAGGAAGTTGTCAGCAGTGAGTCGGATGTGGGGGCGACCTTCTCAGATGACTCTCTTGCTTCAGGTCAGTGTCAACTTTGTCTTCTCACAGTGTTCAACAACAATAAGATATTTTATAAAATGGAGAATGAACGCCCCATTGCTTTAAAGGGATTTATTCTCTTCCTAGTTTTTCATGTATTAATTAATATAATGTTCTTGAGACTATACTAACCATGTTGACCACAGGTGTGTATTCAAAATAGTAAACAAAACATCCAGTTTCAAAACAACCTTTATTGGCAATACGGCCGAGTCGAGCTGAGTTAACTGCTATACCCTTTAATGTTCAACGATGCTCACTTTCCCACGATCAACACAGCAGACTTCCAGTAAGAAATTACGACGCCTGCTAATTTTGAGTAGATAAACACTGGGCACCATTTCTCTAACGTTTGTATGAGCTCATTAACCTGATTTTGCTCTTTATAATCAATTTCACTTCTTAACAATGATCTTGTGTGTATATTCTGAAAACTGTCAACTCCAGGATGCGCCACTGAGACACTTTCACTGGTGTGTCACAGAAATAGTTTTCTCTGTGACATGTGTGACTTTTCGCATTTAACCACAGATTCTTTTTAATAATGGATTTTCTTATGGGCCCAGTATCTTAGGGAAATGGTTCCTTCATACTACCGGGTATTTTGTTAAAAGCTAAATATATTTTCAAAATTTCATTTCCACCCAAATTCCTTGAACATCCATCACTCTCATGATGACTTTTGCATTCCTTTTCTTGGTTTTATCTATAACAGTTCTGGTTTGTTGCGCCTCAAAGCTCAGATTTTGGATTATTTGGTTGCCATAAAAGTTTACTATTATAACATTTCCTATCAATGGTTCACAGTAGACTTGATATATTTTCTTGATGTAGTGCCAATAACTATGATAAGTTCAGACGTATCATTGGAAATATTTCAGTTGTCCACAGTTCCTTTAGCATGTTGTGTAGTGCCTGCTATGGGTCTGTAGTAGCTACTACAGACCCTATACATGTTATATATGAGTGATCAGGTTAATCATACTGGATGGTTCAAAATTAGTAATAGTTTTACTTTTTCCACAGTCAGTTTACCTTAATCTCGTTAAAAACGTAAAACTATTACTAAGCTATATTATTTAGTCATCATAATGTTCACTATAAAGTTTATGTTAATACTTAATTTAGATTCAGAATTGTTCTTACTAAATATATTTTAAATATTAACAACAAATCTAGTACATGTATTGAAATATCAAATACTAGCTGAGTTAACAGGCATTGCCCGGAGAAAAGACAGTCATATGTACCAGACACCCCAAACCCATCCCAAATCTTTCCAGCCTACCTGCATTAATAAATTGTAACTGGTCACTGGCCTAGTTGTTAGGACCTTTCGCTAGAAATCTCACATGCTCACCCGTCTAACTGATATAACCAGCAACAGGCACTCTAATTTTGCATATACATATCTTAGGGCACTGCCACTATGCACGAGAAATCTGTATTTGATTGAATCATTTTAAGGGCTCCCTAGGGCCTCCAAGGACCCCAAAACTGGTAAAAATGTAACATTTGGCCTATTTTTTCAAAAACTGTTCAGCAACTTTTTTTCTAATTTTGCATAGATGTATCTTAGGGTGCTGCCACTATATACAAGAAATCTGTATTTGATTGAATCATTCTAAGGGGCCCCCAAAGTGCAAAAGTTTTACATTATCTAGTGAGTAGTGATGTGGTTTTGAGAAGGGCTCTTAAGACCACCCCCAACAGTAGATTTTGTTTAATGTGCCACAAAGTCAACACCATGACTAAACTCTGCAGCCTAGTGCTTCTGTTCCATTGAGACCTTGACTAATCTGTAATTGGTCACAGCGCCCAGGCAGAGTAGACACACTTGACCCCTGTTAGACTGAACAGTTGCCTAACAATTTTTATCTTCAAAACTATTGATTTTCTATAATTGCAAGTTGTGTTTATTTTGATGTTCATTTAATTATTATAAAATGGTGTGACTGTGGTGTCTATTGGTTAAATATGTATTGTATGTAGAAACATGTAGGTGACAAACATAGAAAATTAATATTCTGTCACCTGTAGGTGACAAACATAGAAAATTAATATTCTGGACAACTACAGAGTGAAATATCCTACACTTTATTGATATCAAATGCATTCTACTGTTCTGTTTACGCTTGCCATGCCTTGTGTAGACATGGTACTGTGTAAATCAATTGTATCAATATAGACTAATAATTACAGATTCACAATATAGTTGACACCTGAAACAACCAAATGTCAACCATTAGAAGAGTTGACATAGTTCCGCTATACACAAGCAAGAAATCTGTATTTGATTGAATCATTCTAGTGTCATCAGCATATAGTAGAACATACATTTTCTACATCATCATCCCTAAGGTTGTAAATTTCACCAGCTGCCATGTCAAGTCCGTTATAATTGTGACTAACAGTGTTCAAAATGATTCAGGTAAATAGCAAATAACAAAGGACACAAGTTTTCTCCTTGCCATACCTCTACATCACATGAGAAGAAGGCTGACACAGCCTGGCCCTGATTTATACATGATTTAGCATTTTTGTATATGTTGTATACAACTTTCAACACAATACCATTAATACCACATGAAATTATCTTAGACCACAGGGAGGACCGGTCTACTAAATCAAATGCTTTCTTATAATCGATGAAGGCACAATAAAGCCTTTTGCGTCAAGACAAATACAATTCAACCAATACCCCTATTTGAACACTGCCTGTTCTTCACCTATTACATTCGCTTTGTTTAGGTATGTGGTCAGTCTGGTGTTCTGAACAATCACTAAGGATTAATGAACACTTGTGCAGAATGTCACCCACTTGGCAGGTTTAATTGATCTATTCAGCAATGAGGACACTGCTTAGGCCTCACTCTGGACACTGTCACTCACAGTGTTGTGTATTGTCTTAGTTGGTGCATTGAGCTAATCTACTTGACCATGAATCAGTGGTGGCTCTGGTTGTGTATTACACCCAGCTGTGGAGCTAAGATTCTCTGCCTGCTATTGTTTGATGGAAACTGTGACTAATCTGTAATTGGTCACTGGCAGTAGCTTGTGTCAACAGACAGCATTAAGCCACTAGACCCCTGTTAAATGAAGTTACATTAGTAAAGGAGCAGTGTAGATTAGACGTAAGAAAGTTCTCATTTTCACAAAGGAACGTGAATGAATTATCTGCTGATTGTGTGAGTGCTAGTTGTGTAAATATGTTTAAAAATAAAATCGACACATACCTCAGAAGGGCTGGATATATGTAGATAAAAGGGTTGGACTCTCGATAAGCCAAAGGGCTTCCTTGTCCACCTGCCATCTAGAGTTAATTCTCTGGATGGCAATCTTGTTAAATCTTGTTAAACTGGACAGTTGCCTGTAGGTTTTAAACTGTGTCAAACAGTGAGTCTACCTTTTGCTCTCAAATAATCTGTCCTCTTAGTTTTACACATGAAGATGTGGTAGGGCTCATTATATTGATTAGGTTATGAATGAACATTAGTGATTAGATGCTAGAGGAGTGAGTGATGACTTAAATGACATAACATGCAGGGGGCAGGGCTGCCCACCCACAGTAGCCCTTGCCCTCTGTGATAAACAAGATAAGAATAATAATTACATGTCTCTAAAGGAATGTTGGAGTCTTGTAGAAACCACATGTTAAACCACTTTATTAATTATCTGTAATCTAGTAGATGGCTTTGTCTTTGGGTGTACTTGGCGGGAATGATGAAGCCTCCATTGGTTGATTTAAATTTGGTAGTCGGGCTAGTTTAGATATAGAGAATTGTAGAGGGAAAATAAGGGAGTTGACAGGCGCACACAGAGTGCAGGGTGTGCAGCCAGGAGGGTTTCCCTCCAGCTTGGGCTGGGAGGTGAGGCTGAGCTGCCTCAGTGTCGCAGCTGGGCTGGACTGGCATGGTCAAGGTTTACACTATGTATACTATAATACAGAGTAGGTTTGTCAAGGTTTATTTATTAGTCGATATCTATTATTATTTACAGTCGGTATATTATCATTTACGTTGTCGTAGCGCCAGCGGGAAGACCGCTATGACAAATTGGTGGAGAATGCGGATATAGGTAGTATTTTTTAGGTACATATATTCGGGTAGAGCATAGGTAGTAGGGGGTAGAAAGGCGTAGGGTAGTAGGGCTGTGTAGTAGATATAGTCACTTTAGAGGTACAATATATTTTTGTAATTCTTTGGTTAGCTACATATTTTTTTTTCTGAATTTTTCTGTAATATAGGTAGTTTTATTCTTCAAAAATTGGGTATTGTTTTGTGAGGATTAATTTTTATCTAGAAAACATGAGAACTGACATGCAGTCCAGCCAGCCGAACCTCAGCTCACTCCCAGCCCATCTTGCAACAGCGGACAAGGTGGCAAGTGTTGCCAAAATGGCAAGGCGCTATCTGAAATGGTAGCAATGATAGTTGTGCTGATGGTGCAAAGTTCTGCAAGTGCGAGATGGAGTGAGAGATGCTGAGATGCAGTGCGAAATGCTGAGATTCTGAGGTGCAGTGCGAAATGCTGAAATGCCGTGATGCAGTGCGAAATGTTGAGATGCTGAGATGCAGTGCAAAATGCTGAGATGCTATGATGCAGTGCAAAATGCTGAGATGCTGAGAGGCAGTATGAAAAGTCTCAATTTGGGACGTAAAAGAACCACTGAGGACGACAAGCACCCTGGCAGTGACCACCCTCAGTGCCAGCATAGAAAGGTCGGCTTGGCGATAATGTTCTGAAAAAGGCTGACTAGTTGAATGAGACCTCGTAAGATCATAACATTGTAACCACACAATATACAGACTAGTCAGTTAATAGAACGTTGCCGAGTGCTGGAAACAACTAGAACTAGAAATGCTGAGATGCCGTGATGCAGTGCGAGACGAATTAAAAGGACAATTGGATACCTTTTTGACATCACTGATGGACCTGAGGTAGATGATGCAGCCTAAAAGTTAACATAGGGAATTGTCCGGCCATTAGAGTTATGTAGTGTTAGTAAGAAAAACAACGAAAATAACAAAATATTGGTATGAATGTTTGCAAGTGATCATATTGTATGTAGACAGTATACAAAGATGATATAGAGATGTTAAAAGGAAGAAATAATGAGTCATGGAAATGAGGCTTGTTTAAACCTGTTAGTCTGAGGTACGTATGGCATGATGTAAAGAGGAACTTCTGAAGAGAAGGAAATGGCGTAGATACAAGGGTCAGGGAAAGTACCCGCAAAACCCTGGATGTTATCCAATAGAGGCAAAAACCGAGCTGTCAGCTGTTCAAAGTTCTGCTTCTGATAACTGAGAAGGCATAGATAGAGAGGTAAGAGAAATAACTGAAAAATGCTGAGATACTGTAAGATGGATATCTAATAGAGACATTGAAAGATCAATTACATTGATTTGTTTCTGATAACTATATTTTACTAGAGTATCTTTTACATGCATGACCACAGTGCAGATTTATAATGTTTGAGAATGGTCTATTAACTATGACATACAGTTATTCCTTAACCTATTCTTCAGTTATACTGACTTATTATTAGAATTATGTATGGCCAAATGGACACATTCTCTCTATGCTGCATCACCACCTGTATAATGAAGTTAGATGAACTGTGTTAAAGATGAACTGTATCACCAGCACAGGAAAGAACACTTATTTAAACGCCATGCTGGAAAGTGACATTCATTTGGAAATATTGTGTGGACGTATAGCATAATATGCTTCTTGTATTTCAGAAATCTGCATTCTGCCAATTCACAGCAAAGGCTGTGACATGTAAAGGAACATCAAATAATTGTTCTATATTTTACTAATTCCTGTTAAATATCAGTCATTACCTTGTGATATATCTAATTTTATTCAAGTTCCAGGACAAACTTTTTATGGAGGAGGAGATGATGTGGCAGGACTCATTATATGGATTAGGTTACATTAGGTTATGAATGAACATTAGTGATTAGATGCTGGAGGAGTGAGTGATGACTTAAATGATATAACATGCAGGGGCAGGGCTGCCCACCCACAGTAGGGCTGCCCACCCACAGTAGCACTTGCCCTCTGTGATAAACAAGATAAGAATAATAATGACATGTCTCTAAAGGAATGCTTGTAGAAACCACATGTTAAACCACGTTATTAATTATCTGTAGTCTAGTAGATGGCTTTGTCTTTGGGTGTACTTGGCGGGAAAGATGAAGCCCCCATTGGTTGATTTAAATTTGGTAGTCGGGCTAGTTTAGATATAGAGAATTGTAGAGGGAAAAACGAGGGAGTTGACAGGCGCACACAGAGTGCAGGGTGTGCAGCCAGGAGGGTTTCCCTCCAGCTTGGGCTGGGAGGTGAGGCTGAGCTGCCTCGGTGTTGCAGCTGGACTGGACTGGCATGGTCAAGGTTTACACTATGTATGGACTATAATAAAGAGTAGGTTTGTCAAGGTTTATTTATTAGTCGGTTTAGATTATTATTTACAGCCGGTACCCCCCCATTGTCGTAGCGCCAGCAGGAGGACAGCTATGACAAAGACATAATCTGGCATAACTTGATAAGTCTTTGTAGCAGCACATTTGTACTTCCAGTGTATCATTGCAACATAACATACATATTACATACTGTGTGTCACATTTGAATGTTGTGCATGTAATATTTCCATGCAATCCATTTGCATATATAATGTAAAACTTCAACAGCCGTTTTCTTCATTTTAACTTTTTGATCCCTACCATGTTCAATGCTCCATAACTTTGCCAATTTTTGTAGCAGTCATATTTTTTGAAACCGTGTAAAGCACCCTACCAAACCTTTACAAGGATGTAAGAAAACAATGTTACAATTTTTCCGACTTATCACTCACTTGGTCAACCGGGGTCACATAGACGTATTAGTCCAAAGGACTTCAGGGCCACTTGGCCCATTTTTTTATAATATACTTTCTTGACGGGCGATAATTTTGATGCTAAATGACCCATATAGCTCTATCTGTAGGAAATATATGAAATGCAAAAGAGGGCGCTACTTGTAAGCATGTGGACGTAACCAGCGATGGGTAGACCTGGTGCATGTTAAGGGCTGAGGATTTTCAAACGTTAATAATTTAAAAACTATTCTAAATTTCTGCATATATCCAACGATATATTTGTAGATGGCATAATTATAATGATGATATAGAAAAACATTAAATTCCGCAGTTAGAACTCCACGTACAGCCTTTTGAAATATTGAGCCCCCAAGTTCTCCACCTCCCGGATGCATTTTGCAAATGTCTAAATCAGCGAATTATCTCAATGGGCCCGGTAGATCACATGCAAAATTTCAGCCCGATACATCCAAAACTGAGATGTGGGGGTGTACATACAAACAGAGAAGAAACTGTTTTGTAATATAGGAATCAGTAAACACACTGTACTGTACACAGATCTATAAATACATAAATCTACAAAGATCCTTGTTTAAACATATTTTGACAGTACTGGAGCATAGCTAAGAACATATTGTGTGCATTTTTGCAGACACCAAGAAGTTTGGCATGACAAAACAGAGGAATCAACATGCCTTAATTGGTCATGATTGATTCAATTAAATGCTGTAATGATCTTTGAACAAACATGCTAATCATGTTCACATTGGAACAATTGTCTTCACACTAATTGAACGGGCTATTGTCTTATGCAGCAGTGACTGACCATGAACAATTCCTCTGGGTGAAGACCAACTTATTCAACAAGTGGTCCTTTCCATTCATACAGTATGGCTCATTGTGACTTTATAACCAGCCCCTAACAAAGAACCTCAACAACAAAGGTATTCTGTCAATGCAAACACTCCTAGTGTTCTGTCCCTTTTCTACCTAGACTTGTTTCGACAATCTCTTGCTTGATCTCTGTCCTGTTCACATCGGCAGACAATGTGCTCAAAGACTCACAGTGAATAGATCATTATTATTCCCTGTGCCACTCCTGTGAACCTCTCATATTAAGCACTCATTAGACCAAGACATTCCAGTCTACCAATAAAATCTGTAATCTCTTGGCCGCAGCTATTAATCAACCCAAATTTGGGATTAACGCAGATGTATGAGCAATAACAGAAACAGTGGCATCGCTACAGTGTTCCTTTATGTAAGGACATAGTTTCTTACCATAATTATTCACACAGAATTATTAGAACAAGTTAATGTCATGTTTCAAAATGCATGTGCAAGCAATTTTGATTTTATTTTATTTAGGTTACCGGGTTAGTTTACTTTAAAATTCTGCCGTTGCACATTGTTAAATACGTCCCAAATATGAACAGCGAGCCTTATGTGCCACATGGCACGAAGAGGATAAGTAAGTAAGTAAATATGAACACGGTTGTGTTGATGTAAACATACGCATCTTCAAAAATATATTGAACCAAGTTCAACCAACCCAGCTTTTGCTATCAGTGATGTCCATCTAATTGATGATTTTATTTATTAAACATGATTTTATTTATTAAACATTTCTAACGCGCTATGTTTCCGTGTGAACCACCTGCTCAAAGGTGCTAACAATAATAAATATATAGGTAAAAACATTAAAATGAACTGAAACAGGTTAAATGGATTAGAACATTTGATAATCTCAATTCAATAAAAGAGTAGCATAAATGGCTTACATAAAATAGAAGTTTAGTAAACCCAAGCAAATAAAATTGAAATTACATATAATATATATATATATATAATACAAACTTGAATAAATTAAATAAGTTAAGAAGTTATATAACTAAAATAAAGCATTTAATTTTGTTAAGAGCATTTAATTTTGTACAGATTGAATAATTTACCGGGTAATTAAAAAGACACCATAACTACATAAATCAAATGTCCTAAATATCACTAAAATGTTAAAGAAATATCACTGCTGAGAACTTCAAAATTGATGCTTATGTAAGCATGGATTATGAATTGTTGGGCAGTCGATAAGCTAATGGTATCATTGTTTTAGCTTTGTATGACAATCATGTTCAATATGACAATCTATGTAACATAAGTCTGTGATAGACCTACCTTCACAGAACAACTCTACCCATAATACATGAGAAATATTCCTCACAGGTGCAGCGGTACAAAATGATTCGAGGCCAGCTTCGGCTTCGAGACGCCGTCGGAAACATCTCCAGCTACCAGGTGGCGCCACCAACCCAAAGCGGATACAGACAGCAAGTTCTGAAGAGTATGTTAGTTCGGAGAATGACAGCAACTACTCGGAGGATTCATTGATGTGTGCGGACGACAACATTCACAACAAGGGGCTGTCGTTGGACATGGAGCAACCCACTGTCGAGGAAATAAGAAGCGTGACCCAATCCCTAGAGGGCATGACCTCTGCCCTCATGCTAGGTGATGGGGATGAGGGGTTGCCGCAAGATTCTAATTTACACTCTCCCCAAGAAATTACCCTGTTTCAGAGAGAGGATGTATGTCAGGAAGATGCCAAAAGACGACATGAAGAAGGCAATGTCGCGTCACCCCAGGACAACAGCTCTGTGACACAGGACAAAGCAGGACAGGACACGTTGGCTGACACAGAAGGACAAACAGTAGTGATGGGTCACACAGACGAAGACAAAGGAACATCAGAACAAGACAGCGGGCAGGTGGTGATGGTGTTGGGACTGGCCAGCAAGAAGACCCAGCAGTTGGTGGTGTCCCAGGTGGACGTGTGGCACTCCGCCACAGAGAACCCCGACTGCCAGGACCAGATGCACCTCAGTGTCGCTGGACCGTCCGACTATGCCGCACTCGTTGGGCAGATGGCTGCGAGTGGACAGCTGAATGATTCGCCGAGGAACAAGAGGAGACAGTTGGAAGTGTTCCGAGTGTCTGAAGCAGATGTCTGGAGCACTGCTGAGTCAAAAGGTGAATCTGATGGCAGGGAACAGATAGAAGTGTGTCATCAGATCGAAGGGGAAGATGGAAACAAAACAGAGAAAGGATCACACACGGGAAGTGTTGATTCAGGCACTGTGACACAGATGGTCAACAATGGGCCAACACTGTCAGAGAATGTTGTATTTATGGAGAATGAAGAGCCAGTTTCATTGCCACATGATTCCGATGTTCCACAGGACCAGTCCGATCTTCAAGGGCATGTGTATTCAAAAATATTTCCAGAAAATGTTGCATACCCAGATACAACATATTCTTTACTGCAGGGAGAATCTGACAATGAGGTAGATCAAACCACGTCATCCACTGCAACAGCAGAACTGTCCACAGATCATAACACACCATCCACAGAAGCAACGGAACAGTCCACAGATCATAAAACACCCTCCACAGAAGCAACGGAACAGTCCACGGCAGCAGTAGAACTGTCCACAGATCATACCACACCATCCACATCAGCAACAGAACTGTCCACAGATCATAACACACCATCCACAGAAGCAACGGAACAGTCCACGGCTGCAGCAGAACTGTCCACAGATCATACCACACCATCCAAGGTAGAAACAGAACTGTCCACAGATCGTACCGCACCATTCACAGCTGCAACAGAACTGTCCATGGATCATACCACACCATCCACAGTAGAAACAGAACTGTCCACAGATCATACCACACCATCCACAGCAGCAATAGAACTGTCCATGGATCATACCACACCATCCACAGCAGCAACAGAACTGTCCAAGGATCATATCACAGCAGCAACTGCAGCAACAGAACTGTCCACAGATCATACCACACCATCCATAGCCACAGCAGATCTATCCACAGATCATAACACTCCATCCACAGCAGCAACAGAACTGTCCACAGATCATACCACACCATTCACAGCAACAAAAGAACTGTCCACGGATCATACCACACCATCCGCAGCAGCAACAGAACTGTCCACAGATCATACCACAAGATTCACAGCTGCAACGGAACTGTCCAAAGATCATACTACACCATCCACAGCAGGAAGTGAACTGTCCACAGATCATACCGCACCATCCACAGCAGCAACAGAACTGTCTACAAATCATACCATGCCATCCACAGCAGCAACAGAACTGTCTACAAATCATACCATGCCATCCACAGCAACTGCAGATCTGTCCACAGATCATACCACACCATCCACAGCAACTGCAGATCTGTCTACAGATCATACCATACCATCCACAGCAGCAACAGAACTGTCCATAGATCATACTACGCCATCCACAGTAGCAACAGAACTGTCCATAGATCATACCACACCAATCACAGCAGCAACAGAACTGTCCATGGATCATACCACACCATCCACAGCAGCAACAGAACTGTCTACGAATCATACCACACCATCCACAGCAGCAACAGAACTGTCCATGGATAATACCATCCCATCCACAGCAGCAACAGAACTGTCCATCAATCATACTTCACCATCCACAGCAGTAACAGAACTATCCACAGATCATATCACACCATTCATAGCAGCAACAGAACTATCCACAGATCATATCACACCATCCACAGTAGCAACAGAACTATCCACAGATCATATCACACCATCCACAGCAGCAACAGAACTGTCCACGGATCATACCACACCATCCACAGCATCAACAGAACTGCCCACAGATCATACCACACCATCCACGGCAGCAGCAGAACTGTCCACAGGTCATACCACACCATCCACAGCAGCAACAGAACTGTCCACGGATCATACCACAGCAGCAACAAAACTGTCAGATAAAAGTCCTGAAGAAAACAAAACTTCCCGTTTTCTAGAAATCTTGCCACAAGGAATGATGGAGGACAATGTAGCTGCACGTGACGTACACCAGGCCTCTGTAGCAGACACTGCGGCCATCTCTGCCGACTCCACTGATCCACTGTCATCTGTGTCCTCTCAGGTATGCCCTGCTACAACCCAACGGCCGGAACTGGTTGGACAGACTAACTCAGTGCCCATGAAGTCAGCCAAAACAGATGAGTGTCATGACAACAGGGACTCGGGGTATTACAGCCTGCCCCGCTGTTCGGTGTTTGGCTTTCAGTACGCAAGCGATGGCAATACGGTGACCAGTCCAAGTGAATCTGAGGAGGACTCCCTACATCGGCCAGGTGACAAGGAGACAAGTCCAGGCTACGACACACAGCAAGGACAGACGGAGATGTCTGGTGGAGATGTCACATCAGTCGATCTACATCCAAGGAACAAGTCGTTGGAAGATGGTTTCTGTGAATCTGCTTCATCTTTAAGACAGTCACTTGCAGGAAGAGGTGTTGAGTCGACAGATGCTGACAAATTTCAGTCATCTGCAGAAAATGTTGAGTCAACAGATGCTGACAGGATTCAGTCATCTGCAGAAAATGTTGAGTCAACAGATGCTGACAAGTTTCAGTCATCTGCAGCATATGTTGAGTCGACAGATGCTGACACATTTCAGTCATCACCAAAAAATGTTGAGTCAGATGCTGACATGTTTCAGTCATCTGCAGAAAATGTCGAGTCAACAAATACTGACAAATTTCAGTCATCTGCAGCAAATATTGAGTCAACAGATTCTGGCATCCAGTCTACCACTTCTGGGAATATTGAGTCATTAATTGAGTCGAGTGACACAAATTTGGCAGCACCATCAACCCATGAAACTGTGTCTGATATTGACAGTGCTGAATGTTCAAACATTGCTGAAAAGGGGCACCATCAACTCTTAGCCGATGGCTGTTTGTCAACCAGTATTACTGACACTGAAACTGTTGGTGAGGAAAATTCTGCTGCTGCATTCTCAGCTTCTGTCTCAGTAAATTGCGGACTGCCTCCAGATGTAATGGAAGAAGAGACCACTGCAGTACCACCAGTTCATGGCAGGGGTGATGACGCATACAGCACAAAGACAACTGATTCCAGCAATGATCTGGCGTCTGATGAAACAACTGGAAGTGACACAAGAAATAAACAACCATTCCTAGAAATGTCCGGGGCAGTAGTGACCAAGGCCACACCGGACACTGGTAGTAAACAAGAGGACCATACTGACCAGTGGCATTCTTCTGCAGAGCTACCACTGTCTCATTCAGTCGAGACAATGGTCACTGATAGAGTGCCAGCAACCAGTATCATACATCAAAACATGACAATACATGAGCCACACAGTGCCCAGCCCAGCTGTAATTCCCAAACAAAACGTCCTGCCACTGATCCAGATTTGGCAGGCAGCCTTAGCAGTGACTGCAGTGAGAGTCACTCAAGCGTGACGCCAGCAGTGGAGCACTTCAAAGCAGGTCGGTGCATGCCATCACAGCCAGTGACCAGTGGCAGTAATATCTCCGAACTTAATTCTGCTAGTGAGAATGCGACTGGGCAGATTGTGGACACCTGCAGACAGAGCAGTGTGTTATTAACACAGGAGCACTCAGTCTGTGGCACAGAGCCAGCAGAGACAGTCGACACAGCCGGGCCGGGCCATGTAGAGACTGCTGCCATATTACACGGTTGTGACAACAACTTTACCGAAGAATCACTGACGGATTACACGGGTGCATGCAAGCAGCCACCTGGTGTGCAGATTCGTCGTGACGACCCCAAAGTGTATGTTTCTCGGTTGGATTACTCCACTGAACTAGAGCAGCAACAACAAGCTGTTGATGCTGCTGATCAACTACATGATCTGCATGCAGATCAGTTAGGCGGACATGACAGATCTCTGACCGTCAGTTCCTTGGCTACTGACCCTACCAGTGCTGTACCAGCTGTAGGTGGATCAGCCAGGTCTGCTGAACCCACGCCATGTGTCAAAGACATTCCTGATAGTCGTCTTGAAACACCAACAACAGATGCCAGTGACCTGTTTGTTGGTGTCAGTGGCAGACAGATACTTCAAAGTGAAACTGTGTTAGACTTACAAGAAAAATCTGCTGCTGAAACAAATGTTCCAGATCAGAATTGTCAAGTGAATGCAACCACTCATAACAAACATTCAGATGATTCAGATAAAGAATCTGAGAGTGTCATTACTTGGAGTAGAAATCTTGTAAAACTAGAACAGAGATTGGAACAGTCACATGATGGGACAACTAGGGAATGTTTAATAGACAATGTTAGACATCTTGAAGACACACATTTACAACTGTACAACATTAGCGGTGATCCATGCAGTAACGATGAACCTTGTGGTAGAGCAGTAACAGACAAGACAGCTGGTGAGTTAGAAGACAACTATGCCACGTCTGGACCCATGGCAGATCCACTGGTACTAGCCACAGTAGGCGAAACAGACACCATTGAAAATGGTGAGGCTCTTCCACAGGTGGATACAAATGGGGCAGAAGATGCCAGTTCTGATGGTACGTACATTACAGTAACTGTGCAGTCGGAAGTTGCCCAACCAGGAATATGCTCCGGTGTATCGAGGACACATAGCGCAGCAGAACCAGAAAGCGACCAATCAGCCACCAGCTTGGTGAAGTCTCGGCTTCACCTTCAGGCAGCACGCAATGATGATGAAGCCCTTTTTGATGACAGCTCTGACGTCACTCCTCCATTACCAGCAAACACCGATGCAGGCAGTTATGAACTTGTGCACTTCAAAGCACCTGAACTAATACAACACCTACACAGACCCATTGGAGAAGACGACGTGAAAAAGATGGAAAGTCTTGAAAAGTCTCCCGTTATTTTTTTCATGGACACAGACTTCGAGGAGCTTATCCAGAACGTCGTGCAAGAGGGTTGGGAGTATGCAACCATGGCAGATACAGAAGGAAATTCGGTAAATTCCGTGTCATACAGTGAGGGAGAGGAGGTTTCCCATCATGCAAGAGACATGATGGATGAGTCTGTAGAGGAGATTGGACCATTGAAGTGTAGCAACGCTGCGATGACACGTAAGGAGAGCAACCTCTCGATGCTTGTCAACATCGGTGAGGACCAGGATGAAGTGATGTCAGATGACGAAGGTGATGACGATGACCGTGACAGCATCACCGACCAACGTGACTTCTCCCAGATCGGCGATGTCATGCTGAACCAGATACAAGAATTGGGCATGGACTCAGCGAATCCGTCGATGATACCGAACATCGACGAAGAACCTGAGGAGCTCATGGAAGAGGATATAGAGTTCATGCACGGCATCAGTACAGAGGACAGTCAGGGGGAGGATGAGGGGAGTGGTGATGATGAGGGTGATGAGGAGGGAGATGAGGTAGGAGCAACCCTAAAGCCAGTATCCAAGTCAGACGACCCCAAAGTGTATGTTTCTCGGTTGGATTACTCCACTGAACTAGAGCAGCAACAACAAGCTGTTGTTGCTGCTGATCAACAACGTGATCTGCATGCAGATCAGTCAGGCGGACATGACAGATCTCTGACCGTCAGTTCCTTGGCTACTGACCCTACCAGTGCTGTACCAGCTGTAGGTGGATCAGCCAGGTCTGCTGAACCCACGCCATGTGTCAAAGACATTCCTGATAGTCGTCTTGAAACACCAACAACAGATGCCAGTGACCTGTTTGTTGGTGTCAGTGGCAGACAGATACTTCAAAGTGAAACTGTGTTAGACTTACAAGAAAAATCTGCTGCTGAAACAAATGTTCCAGATCAGAATTGTCAAGTGAATGCAACCACTCATAACAAACATTTAGATGATTCAGATCAAGAATCTGAGAGTGTCATTACTTGGAGTAGAAATCTTGTAAAACTAGAACAGAGATTGGAACAGTCACATGATGGGACAACTAGGGAATGTTTAATAGACAATGTTAGACATCTTGAAGACACACATTTACAACTGTACAACATTAGCGGTGATCCATGCAGTAACGATGAACCTTGTGGTAGAGCAGTAACAGACAAGACAGCTGGTGAGTTAGAAGACAACTATGCCACGTCTGGACCCATGGCAGATCCACTGGTACTAGCCACAGTAGGCGAAACAGACACCATTGAAAATGGTGAGGCTCTTCCACAGGTGGATACAAATGGGGCAGAAGATGCCAGTTCTGATGGTACGAACATTACAGTAACTGTGCAGTCGGAAGTTGCCCAACCAGGAATATGCTCCGGAGTATCGAGGACACATAGCGCAGCGGAACCAGAAAGCGACCAATCAGCCACCAGCTTGGTGAAGTCTCGGCTTCACCTTCAGGCAGCACGCAATGATGATGAAGCCCTTTTCGATGACAGCTCTGACGTCACTCCTCCATTACCAGCAAACACCGATGCAGGCAGTTATGAACTTGTGCACTTCAAAGCACCTGAACTGATACAACACCTACACAGACCCATTGGAGAAGACGACGTGAAAAAGATGGAAAGTCTTGAAAAGTCTCCTGTTATTTTTTTCATGGACACAGACTTCGAGGAGCTTATCCAGAACATTGTGCAAGAGGGTTGGGAGTATGCAACCATGGCAGATACAGAAGGAAATTCGGTAAATTCCGTGTCATACAATGAGGGAGAGGAGGTTTCCCATCATGCAAGAGACATGATGGATGAGTCTGTAGAGGAGATTGGACCATTGAAGTGTAGCAACGCTGCGATGACACGTAAGGAGAGCAACCTCTCGATGCTTGTCAACATCGGTGAGGACCAGGATGAAGTGATGTCAGATGACGAAGGTGATGACGATGACCGTGACAGCATCACCGACCAACGTGACTTCTCCCAGATCGGCGATGTCATGCTGAACCAGATACAACAATTGGGCATGGACTCAGCGAATCCGTCGATGATACCGAACATCGACGAAGAACCTGAGGAGCTCATGGAAGAGGATATAGAGTTCATGCACGGCATCAGTACAGAGGACAGTCAGGGGGAGGATGAGGGGAGTGGTGATGATGAGGGTGATGAGGAGGGAGATGAGGTAGGAGCAACCCTAAAGCCAGTATCCAAGTCAGACCCTCAAGGCATGTCCACCGGTGCTGTCGAGGGACGTCCAGATGACAGACCATCGTCACCAACACCTTCTGGTGGTCCAGCATCCCCTGGTGCGAAAAAGATGGACAGCGAAGTGTCGGTCAGTTTTGACGATGGCTACTGCACCATGATGCTGATGCCGTCCAATGCTAATGACTCAGCCGATGTCACTGTGACGATGCACGACACGTCTAACGAGGACACTGAACATGACGTGTCATTCTCGGCCCTGGGAGACGTAGAGGAGTGCGGTGTCCCAAGGGAAAGAACAGGCAGTGTCCCTGTGGATACCTCCACTAGACCGGGAGACACCCTTGAGGCACACGCACAACAACACAACGTCCCACCTCACTTCTTTCCTGTCGGTATGTCAACCCCGCACGGTGCTAGTCGGGATATGTCTGGGTCCATGACAAATCCTGATGAGCAGGACTCATCTCAGCATGACCACGGCAGCTTCATGTTGCTTCAGTACAAGGAGCCGAAGGGAGGAGTATCCAGGGAGACAGCGGAGATGGTACAACCTCTGCAGCTCTCGCAGATCCTACAGATGATCAACTCGGACTTTGAGAATCTGGCCAACATTGTGGCACACGAAGGCTGGGAGTATGCCACAGTGACAACAACAGGCGATACCAACGATGAAGCCACTCCTGCTGATGCAACCACTGCTGAACCAATAGAGACCTCAACTGATGACCTGCCAGGTGTAAACTCCCTACTGCGCAAGGCTAGCAGTCTGTCGATGTTTGTCAACACTGGTGATGCAGACGACCAGCTGATGTCGGATGATGATGACACGGAAGTTGAGCGTCCAAATCGTGGCCATTATAGGCCAAGGTTGCTGCAGGCTGAGGGAAGCCGGTCAACAAACACCTCGGTGATGACAACGCTTGGAGACGAACCAGAGGACATCAACGAGGAGGAGATAGAGTTCATGCGACAGGAGCTCCCCAGGCACGCCAACTTCACCGTCGGGGTCACAGAGCAACTGGCAAACAATGACAACGATGAAGAGTCGGGAACAACGAGAGAAGCTCCTTCAGATAGGCAGCTTCCTGGTGATGCAGACAACCAGCTGATGTCAGATGATGATGACACAGAAGATGAGCGTCCAAATCGTGGCCATGACAGGTTGAGGTTGCTGCAGGCTGAGGGAAGCCGGTCAACAAACACCTCGGTGATGACAACACTTGGAGACGAACCAGAGGACATCAACGAGGAGGAGATAGAGTTCATGCAACAGGAGCTCCCCAGGCGGGTCAACTTCACCATCGGGGTCACAGAGCAACTGGCAAACAATGACATCGATGAAGAGTCGGGAACAACGAGAGAAGCTCCTTCAGATGGGCAGCTTCCCGGTGATGCAGCAGCGTCCGTACCAAACAACATCTCGGGGCAACAACAGTCCAGTGGAAAAGGGCGTTCAGAGACCAAGCAGGCTAATGCTAAGCCCAATGGCGACATCCCTTGTATGAAACCCACTGCTGACCCTGGCAAGAAAACAGCTGTGCTTGTTGACACAAAGGTCATTGGATTTGACATACAATCCAACCATCCGGATACACCATCGCGTGAGCCAGAACTGCAGCACAACGTTCTGTTTGAGACGCAGTCCTGTTACAATTACTTCCGGGACAATGGAGCTCCTCTGTTGATAGCGGATGTGCAGATACTTGGAGTACAGCCTCCCATGGCTACTCCTCAGCCCCGACAGCAACCTGCTGTGCAAGAGCCTGTCTTAAGAGACCACCCGACTGCACCTTGTCAGCAACACCTCAAGTTCTCAAGTCTGGACATTGAGATCAAGCCACTGAAGTCAAAGAAGTTAGTCTGCGGTGAACAGCTGGGAGAATCAGGGAGTGAGGACAATGAAGCAGCAGGTAATGTGGAAATGGATGAGCAGGATCTAACCGAACATGGTGAAGCAAACAGTAGGACTCACCCACTGCGGTCTGAGGGTGTTACACTTGATCCCAGAAGAAGGGTGAATATTGCTGGCACTTCCACCTCAGGGGGGGCATATGTGGGCACGGCTGGGCCCAATGGGACATCTTCCCCTGACATGGTTGACACACAACTGATGGGCATTGATGTAGCAGCTGAAGATAGCCCAAGTGCTGAGAAAACTCCTGCCATTTGTGCCGACAGCACGGAATCAGTTGATACTGTCATTGAGGCAGCGACAGAGGACGCGGATAAAGAGATGGATAACAATGCAGCAGCTGCTCAGTTGTCTGACGAGCGTATAGCTGAGTCAGTCAAGTCAAGACTGGCTTGGATGCACCTGTTTGGAATGCCAACAGAAGATGTTTGTCTGCTGCCAAAACGCTTCCAAACCGTTGAGACACAGACATCGTTTGATTCATCATCATCATCATCATCTTCTGGCAGTAACCTAGACACCAGTGATCTGATGGATGACTTCCAGGCAAGACTGCTCATCGGTCAATTCATTGAGGAAGCAGCGGAAGTTGTTCCGCCACCAGACGAGGATGAATCGAGCATCAGCTCTGGTGATTCGCGCCTTCCACTTAGTCCGGGGGAGTTGGACTTGTACAGCAGCGACACCTTCCTATCAAGTTCATCTCTCGAGTCAATCCCTGAAGTTCTGGATCATGCAGCACCAGAAGACAAGGCTGAGGATCAGTGGGAGTCTGGGCAGTGTCGGGAGGTCATGAGTATACTGCTGCTCTCTGATGACGAGAATATGGCCGATACAGAAGATAACGGGGAGCAAGACGCCTCGAATGACAGCATCACGTACGTGTTCCTGAGTCACTCCCGCAGTCTACATGAGATGGGGCTGTGGGATGACGACCAGGCAATGCATCGCCCTACCTCAGCCTCCGAACCCACCTGTGCAGAAGACACGCCAAGGTCCTATCCATATGACACCGATCATCTCGAATTGCCTCTGAAGGAACGGTCGGTGTCACTTGATGAAGTACGGTATCTACACCCTGGGACACTCAGTAGTGGCCAGAGGTCTGTCTCCCTTGATCTATCAAGGCAGATGTTGACCGAAGACATCGCACCTGAAGATATCTTTGGAGGACATTTTGATGATGCATCTGAGCCACAGGACACAACAAAACATCACGAGGCAATGGGGACGACAACCACAAGTTGCCAGGTTGATACAGAAGCATTGGCCCATGCAGAAGAGAAGAATGGTTCACAGGCAAGGGGAATCGGGTCACGTCCAACTGAGTTCAGTCATGAAGTGAGTGGTACAGACGGGCTACTGGAGACATGTGAGATGACACTGGAGCAGCCGGGGGAGATTGCCATCAGGTCTGAGGTGAGGGCAGCCGGACTACAGGTGAGCAGCATGCACATCACCGACCTCGTAGACGCCAGTCTCCATGTGGAGGCCCGACACCCCGGCAGCTACTACATCAACATCCAGAAGCTGCAGCGCACCATTGAGACACAGACCTACCCAGAGATGAGAGTCATTGAGACACAAACCAGTGACGAGGAAGGCAAGAAGATGAAGACACGGAGAGGTGAGACAGGTGAGGTTGAGCCTATTCCTCTTGCACCTGTTGCCATGGAAACATGTCATGCTGAGGTCAGCGTCCTCACTGTGGACACAGGTGTGAATCCCAGTCCTCCAGGTGGACAAAGTCCTGTCCTGTTTGGTAGGTGTCAGACAGGAGAGGAACCACCTCCATCCAAGCTCCAGGATGTGACCGGCAAGGATTCAACAAGTTGCCTTGATGGAGTCGGTAGCCAGGCTGAGTCTGGGTCAGCGCCTGAACGACAACAACCACATGGCATCATGAATGGATCAGTGTCTGTCCATACCCAGAGTGACCCCAGTGAGGAAGCTACAAGGGAACCATCATTGGCCGCAAGACAGGAGGTATTGGCTGAAGAACAGGACGCTCCATCTAAGTCCGACATGGCTTCAGGACCAGACAGCAGTGAAATGACTGATACAACATCTTCACCATCTGTACAGGTATCGTCTGATCTAATGGCAACTAGAGGCCACATCAAGCCCAAGACCACAGCAGGTTCAACTGAACAAAGAACATGTATGAAGCCATCTTCATTGAAGAGTATAACACCTAAGCAGCTGGTCAATATCGACAGGGAGACTGTGCAAGGGAACATGGATGCAACCAGTGACATGCAGCCCTGCTTGGTGGAAACCGCCAGGAGTACTCAGGCTCCCCGAAGAGCTGGTCAAGCAGGAGAGAAGACATCGGGAGGGACTGGAGAAGTGTCAGCTCCCTCTGGCAGACTGTTAGATGCCACAGTTGTAACCAGCAGCCTGTTTAATGTTGACAGAACTATAACGGTAAAAGGCAACGTTCCATCAGAAACTCACTCTGGAAAAGTACAAAATGTTGATGACCGTGAAAGACCAACTTCTGCTGTTTCTTCTGCCAAAAAAATGATTACCTGCGAGGCACCTGTTAAACAACACACTGGAAAGTCTACAACTCTACATTCCAAACCATCCCAGGTTGCTGGTGTTGGGAAAATTCAGAATACCAAAGATAAACAATCTTGCAAGGGGACAGATACATCAAAGGAAATCACATCAGACAAAACCAACCATGAACGAGCTTCACTTGTGGAACCCAAGACAGCGACTTCAGCAAAGGGTCAGTCTGTCTCACCAAAATCACCAAAAACCACGCATTCTGCAGAAATTAAACCTTCTGTTCCATCCAGTCCCGTGAAGCATGGAAAAGCAGGAGGAAAGACTAAGGATGCACCAAGCAAGAATGTTTCCCCAGACAGAAGAGATTCAGAAATACAACAGATAATCAAAAAGTACCAGGCCATCAAACACCTGATCGAAACTGGGGCCACAAATCTGTCGGGCACATCACAGGAGAAGGGAAAAGATTCCAAACCTGCCGGTCCTATTCATGTGACAAACATCCGGATGGGAGACAGATACAAGCTGTCACCTTCTGGCAGACATCAGACGACTGCCCGACAGTCCCCCGGTGCTTCCAACAGGGCACAGACAGGGGAGGGGGGTAAAGAAGGGAAGAAGGGAGACAAGGAGGGAAAGACTGAGAACCAAGCACCTCAGAAGGACCAAGCAGTGGGGACTGACTTCACGGAGGTGTATTATGATGATGAGTTGGAGAGACTTCGACGAGAGAGACAGAGAATCCTTGACATGCTTGGCAAGGACGTGATGCCATCTAAGCTACAGGTGGAACTAGCTGAGGCACAGCTCAACTACATCATCGGTCAGACGGACACGCTCCTCCAGGCTCTGGACGAACCGTGGGACAGCGAGAGTCTAATGGCGTACACGGCACACGACGAACAACTACGCAACATCAGCAGGGAGTACGTGAACAAGTATCGCACAACGCTGGAGCAATCCCGCGTCGACATCGAGCAGCGCATCGTGGAACTGGAGCAGAACGCGACAAGGAAGCCTGAACGCTCGCGAGCACGACAACGCCACGGCCTGGAGCAGGAACGACGCAACGCGGTCGAGTCTTTCAAGCGCGAACGGCAGCTCGAGCAGGTGAATTTCGAGTTGATGAAGGATAAGCTTCGGTCGCGAAGCTTGAGTCCAGCCGACGGGTCCGTCGGTTCGGGAAGATGGACGCACACGCTGCCCGTACCCAGGGTCAAGGCTACTCAGTCCAGGTCAAAGGGCACGGCTTCGGTGATGAGCCCAAAACAGAGATGCAACTATCTGGTGGATCTTCGCAAGGGCATCGTGAAAAGTACAAAGGACTCGTCGTCACCTAGTCCGTCTGTATCATCATCGGGGTCGCCACAGGTCACACCCCGGGGAGCGATATCGGTACTTTCACCACCGTTCAGGTCACACTCGGCAGGTCGCGCCGCGTCTCACACCTCCGACCTCCCACCTTCCCCTGGCTTCACCCTCTACCACAACAACCGTGTGAGGAGCTACTCCCCTGCCCCGGGCCATCGCACGCATCTAACCTACACTAGCCAATCACATCGCAGCAGCAATATCCCATCATGCACCAGCTATGGCCATGAGATGATGGATGCATCGAGTATCACAAGTTCCCTGGATGAGGACTCAATGCGGCTGTTAGACGACTATCAGGTGACCCGGGGTCGCACGCACTCCGAGATAGAGCGGGCGAGGGAGGTCTTACAGTCTGGAGCAAGTCACATGTCACAGGCTCCGGCAGATCGCACTTCACCACAGTAAGTCTTATTTACATACCTTAGACCTTTCAGAATATCTGTGTTTCTAGTTACATCATTTATTTGCAATCCTTTACAAATACAACCATAAGGAAAAACCAATAAATCTTTGCCGCCCACCCAAAATTACCAAGAAAATAATAAATGCCATAACATGTTTCCCCGGGGGAAAAAAAATTGAGGAGAAAACGAGTCCTACACTAAAATGTGTGAGCATGTCACGAGAAACACAAATGTTATTTTACAAGACCTTTGTGAGAAAACTGGAGTCATTAGCATTTATTATTGCCGGATGTTAGTGTTATTTAACTACTTTTCCATGTAAATAAAGCTGCAGATTGAGAGCTCTGTGTACTAAGGTCTCAGATTCTAAGTAAGACAGACTATTTTTTTGAAAATAAACAGTTAATTTTATATGACACGATTGTCATTAATTGTCATTAATTGTCATTAATTGGGATTTACTAGGAAAAAAATCATTATTTGGCAAGTAGCATATAGGATCATTTTCTCAGTTACTGTACTAATAACTGAATTAATGTTCTACTTTGTTATGATATAGCACGCTGCAGTGTAAATGGACAGGTTGGAGCCTGTTCATTTGCTTGGTGCACACACGTTGCTCAAATTTGACAAGGGCCTGTGAAGAGTGTGGGACAGTACAGCACAACTCATTTCTACACATACACAGACACATGCACACGCACACACACACACACACACACACACACACACACACACACACACACACACACCTGTATGCACACACCACCCACACACACCTACACTAACACACGCACACCTGTATGCACACACCACCCACACACCTGTACGCACACACCCACACTAACACACACACACACCTGTAGCACACACCAGCCACACATACCCACACTAACACACACAGACATGTATGCACACACCACCCACACACACTAACAGACACAGGCACACGCACACACAAACACACACACTAACACACGCACACCTGTACGCACACACCACCCACACACACCCACACTAACACACACGCACACACACATACATGCAAGCACATGCCAACTGTACACTATAATTATAATATACAATGTATATGATTGTTCTATATTTCTTTCTCACAGTTCTGGTGTCCAGTCGCTGACCACCAAGGTGAGACCGTCGTCCCGACTGACCAGTGAATGCAGTGACATGAGTGGCCCAGCGATGGACCGCTCAAGTCATTTCAAGGCTCACATTGACCAGGTAGAGTTCTCATTCCTGCTCCACTCCACGCAACATTCTGCTCTATGTTTTCAATGACAGATGCATCTGAGATCCGTCAGTTAAATGTTACTTGTCGATTTCAAGTTTTCATTGCAGGGGTCGTAGACAAATCGCAGAAAGTTTGGCGCCCAAGATGTAAAGCAGTAGCTTGATTATAGTTTGATTATAAAACCCATTGTTGAGTTGTGTGTTAAGAGGAGATGCTGTTGACAGGTGATTGACAGTGAGATAGACGAGTTGCGGAAGAGATACAGCAAGCCTCCGCCAGCGCCACGACCAAACCTCACGCCTTCCAGCGTCTGCCCTAGTCTCAGTCTCGAGGAATATTCACCCAGGTACTGCAATCACTGACGCATTCAACCACGATACAATATGTAGTTTTTGTAAGAATAAAACAATAGGACAACAGACTAGATATAATTGTGTCCTATATGACTACGAGGGCATTGGGAGAGATTCATTGAAACTACGATCTTATTTCATCAAGGCATAATTTATGTTTGTTGTACATGGGTGGATTTTATTTGCATTACTAGCACTGCTACCATTCAACTTAATCTCAGATTTACATCTTCCAAGAGGAAAACGATTGATGGGACCCAATATGTCACTGCCATCACCACAATTATAATTATGTGCATGATTATTGTCTTTGCCTACCAAAAATATATGCGTTACATTACAAAGATGACATCTCCTGAATCAATAGTTTTCACTTCAATAACATTACGCTATGTTTTTGTCGCAAACAAAAATATTTTGAGCCAAAATTTCGATAAAATATATGATGGAATATGTCTGCAGATGTTTGGCAGGCTTTTTAATAAACTTGAAGGCTTAACAAATTTTGTTGCTAGGCAGGTGATGGATATGTCAGTTGTTTATTAATGTTATTTTTGTTGACCCACTGTGCTAACAGCACCACCAACTGGCTGTTTCAGGTCCCAGGCGTCGTACCAAAGTTCGGAAGGCATGCCAGCATTGACAAGCACGCTGTCTGTTGTGGTGCCCACCATCTACACGCCTAACTACAATGGGTCACTGCGACTCTTAACGAACTCACCACACACAACCGACTTCCCTGTCGGTGCTGCCACCTATGGGTTCAGTGTGACATCACACATCGACACTCGAGTGTTGGCGGTGCCACTGTCGGATGACGCGAATAGCACGCTGGCAACACGAGTTCGCGGAACCACCATCCAGCAGGGATATTACCCCGGGCAGGAACTCCGCAAAACTAGACATAACTAGTGGGATGCAAAACAGTCACAGTTTGATGTTTGTTTATATTCAGGAAGTAACATTTTTTTATTCATTAGCAGAGCTCTGGAAACTATTCTAGAATGTACAGACCCTTGTAAATGGTTTTTGACGACTCTGACAGTGCGTTTGAATATCGACAAGAGTTCTATGAATGCACTTAAGGAGGGACACCCTGTTTGAACGGTACAGATAGGTTATTTGGAGAAAAAAAAACTAGGCCATTCAGTGGTTGGTTGGTATTTTGTATAAACACTGCAAGGCCAAATTATGTTTTCTGTTGGCATTGAGAATATTTGAGGGAACTTCACGACACTGTGCAGTGATTGAACTGGTTATGACTGTCATGTTTGGCGACACTAGTTGTCATATGTTAGGGGATTTTAGTGACAATAGTTGTCGGACATCTGGAAAAACCAGAGAGCATATCTGTGATATTTGTTAATTCTACACTAGCGTATGCATGTTGTATTTTAGTGTGACTGTTGAATACGAAAGTTGTTTGTTTTGTGACATTGAACATTGACCAGAAGTTCAGTCTTGTTTGAGTTCATAGTCGATGTCTTGAGTTAGCACTGTACGTGTTACACATAAGTTATGTCAATTTAAAGCGACTTCTCAAGTTCAGTATTTAAGGTTATGTTGTATGGACTATATATAAAATACAGAAATAGTAGACTAATTATAGAAATTGTACATGTTCTTAGAACAGTTATTATAAATTGCAGTATTTCTTCTCAAGATTGCTATGCATCAGGTTAATAATGATCTGGCCAGTTAGCAGCTTTTTAACTTTGATACATCTTCACTATAGATGTGCGTAATACGTTTTACCATAGTTAACTTTTTTATTTTGGTTTTATTTGTAATTTATTTGCAATATATATTGTACTAGTTTGGATGCATGGTTTACTTGTATTTATTGTTTTAACATATCCCAAGTTTTGTGGTAATACTAAGTTATTTATGTGATGTGCTTCCAAATGATCCTTTGATGTACAAAACATTTTTTATCCATTAGTCATTAAAAGCTGGCTGTCATATTCTAATTTAGGATTACTATTTATTACGATAATCGGATACTAGAGATCCTTTGAGACAGTTCGTTATTTAGATGTCTCTGGAATAAGTTGTGGTTACTGTCAATTATTTATAAAATAATGTGTTAACATAACCTGTCTACAGTGAGAATGTGGACATCACTAAACACGAGCTATCATTTTACATTGGCAGCAGTTTTATTTCAGTTTTACTATTTGGCTGCACATGCCGAGACAGTACTTGCATCAAAACAAATATAGGTGGAGCCACTACTCATACAGAAATTACACCTCGACTGTTGCATAATTTACAGGGAATGTTACCAAAATCTGTTAATGATGTAGCCATTTATTTATCGAGTTTGCAGCTCCCGACGGTTGCATAAATTTTCTTGTTTATAATTATTATTTATTCAAATTAACACGTTGTCACTTGTGCGTTTATCAGATGTAAATAAACAGGGTTGCATTATTTCTTAAAAGTATTCACCTTTGTTTGGTTTGCTGTGCCATAGGATCCAGTCTATAATCGAATGTACACAATATTGTGTATTATATAAGTTTTCTGTTGCTTCAGGAAAGTACACTTTATATAGCAATGGTGTATTATATACATAGACACCACGAGTTGGGCAGGCTCTATTTTTCTACAAACCTGTATATCTAATTGATTATGTGTTTAAGTGCGTGCTTGTTATAAAAAAATTATACTCTAGTTCCACTGCATATTTTCTACACTGAGTGCAGTCTTGGTTTGTAAATAATCCTCACAATGTTTTCCTTGTAGCTGCTAGCAGACGTACATTGTGTGATTACCTGTCTACATTTGATAATAAAACAATATCGCCTATTTACGTGTGTGTTCTGGTTAAGCGAGTCAACAGTTAATTAAGTGTATTGCATATTGCTGGATGATACTCGACGCCAGATAAGACTGCCTTCCATCTGTACATGCTTCAACTTTCTCCATATTGCTGGATGATACTCGACGCCAGATAAGACTGCCTTCCATCTGTACATGCTTCAACTTTCTCCACATTGCTGGATGATACTCGACGCCAGATAAGACTGCCTTCCACCTGTACATGCTTCAACTTTCTCCATATTGCTGGATGATACTCGACACCAGATAAGACTGCCTTCCATCTGTACATGCTTCAACTTTCTCCATATTGCTGGATGATACTCAACGCCAGATAAGACTGCCTTCCATCTGTACATGCTTCAACTTTCTCCATATTGCTGGATGATACTCGACGCCAGATAAGACTGCCTTCCATCTGTACATGCTTCAACTTTCTCCATATTTTGTCACATCACATTTTGCAGCACACATGGACAGATCCATTATAGGATACACCAGGACTGTTGTTACAAGTCAGATCATTGTTGTTATAAAATAATGATGTTATAACTGGCCCAGTTACCCTACTATTGCATGCAACAAGACACCTAATATTTTCTAGTTAAAACCACATCTAGATCAAAGATATACGATTCCCACGGATGGCTACAATCTTACTATATAATATCCAGCTGGCTTTTGTTGCTTGGCAACCCTGCCAGAAATAACATACGCTCACCCTGCTGGCCGCTGCTGAATGCTGACATGATCAGTTGCAGGCAGCACTAATGTTCCATTTGCACCCAAGGTCCCTATCCATTCTACTCCCCCCCCCCGGGTAAAAGTAAAAACTTGCACACCTAAAAAATGTCAGTCCTGTACACGACACGACGACATATTAGAGACACGCATTCTGTTTTATAATATACATTTTATGCTAAAGACAATCCAACTTTGTACCTTCAATTCTGCCTATGCTGCAAATCTATGAAATTACGATGTCAGTAAAATTACTGCAATGTTAATTTTAATGTGAATAAATAAACACATGCACTTTCTACACATTTATGCAACCAGCCTCTGAAAACAAATACATAACATCAGGATTCAAAATGTGTGGCTCAAGAGGCTGATTTTAAAACATGCCCTTCAGATTGTCTCAGACAAATCAAATTATGTCAACTGACCACAAAGTACAACTTAGGTCAAATATTTACAGTTTTTTCTTCAGAACAATAATATAATACAGACTTAAAAGCATCCTAACTAATCCTAAGGAATCATGTTTGCTATTTTTAATATTTACATTTTGATATTTCATCAGACTACAACTAAAGTCATGATATACAAAGGCAAGTTCAAATAATTAATTACAACAACAATTCTGTACATATATTAAAAATAAAATGTTGTAAACAATCGTACAACACAAGCTTACTTTACATTATATTGAAATGTGAAAGTTCTAATGAGATTCTGTATAATCTGGCAGTAACAAAATGCCTATAAACTTACTATCAGTGAATATATCCAAACTAGGGGCTTCATAGGCAGATGTGTTGTCAATATCCAAAATGCAGGTATAATTTTGAAATCAAGTTTCATCAGTTACTTTTTAAAGTTTTGACCTCAACGAAACAGAAAAAGACACCTATACATTTGAGCTTATCCCTAACGACCTGTTTTATGTCACAAATATTACCCTTAACTTAATAAATACAAGTTACCCTGCTAAATACTGTACACATCTAAACAAACAGTCAAAAATACTGTATACAACCTCGTATTTTTTGCCAACATTCTATTCCGATCATCGCTTTAGAGAAACTTTTCAGAAAAACACATCAGAAAATGTGCATCATACGCAGACGTTGCATTCACCCGTGACACACTCCGAGTCTCTGTCTGCATGGCTATGTGAGTTTCTTCATGGCCATCGGGGGTATACAAACGACATCCGTGAACCTATTTGCCAGCGTTTGCATCTGCTGTTTGAATCGGTCTTGTTTCTGCTCCAAGTCCTTCTCAAGATCGTCAACAAGTTCCTGCAGTGAGTTGATCTGGTCCTGTACATGGGGGGCACTGTTTGCTTGGCTTGGCGAACCGACCCCTGGTGGCAGCGATGCACGAGTGGCAGGTTTCTTCGGTTCATACATGAATCGCGGCTCGACGCACTGGCGAGACTGTTGGGCGGGGCGACTGCCGCTCACCATGTTGGCTCTCTGGACAGACAGCTCCAGCTCCAGGGTGTGGAGCAACTCATCCAACTCATCCTCACTCACGCCTTCACCCTGCAACAACAACACAACAACACTCACATCATTCATTCACACCCTCGTCCTGCAACAACATACATCATTCATTCACACCCTCACCCTGCAACAACACAACACACATCATTCACTCACACCCTCACCCTGCAACAATAACACTCACATCATTCACTCACACCCTCATCCTGCAACAATAACACTCACATCATTCACTCTTGCCCTGCAACAACATACATCATTCACTCACACCCTCACCCTGCAACAACACAACATACATCATTCACTCACACCCTCACCCTGCAACAACACAACACACATCATTCACTCACACCCTCATCCTGCAACAATAACACTCACATCATTCACTCACACCCTCATCCTGCAACAATAACACTCACATCATTCACTCTTGCCCTGCAACAACATACATCATTCACTCACACCCTCACCCTGCAACAACACAACATACATCATTCACTCACACCCTCACCCTGCAACAACACAACACACATTCACTCACACCCTCATCCTGCAACAATAACACTCACATCATTCACTCACACCCTCATCCTGCAACAATAACACTCACATCATTCACTCTTGCCCTGCAACAACATACATCATTCACTCACACCCTCACCCTGCAACAACACAACATACATCATTCACTCACACCCTCACCCTGCAACAACACAACACACATCATTCACTCACACCCTCACCCTGCAACAATAACACTCACATCATTCACTCACACCCTCATCCTGCAACAATAACACTCACATCATTCACTCTTGCCCTGCAACAACATACATCATTCACTCACACCCTCACCCTGCCACAACACAACATACATCATTCACTCACACCCTCACCCTGCAACAACACAACACACATCATTCACTCACACCCTCATCCTGCAACAATAACACTCACATCATTCATTCACACCCTCATCCTGTAACAATAACACTCACATCATTCACTCTTGCCCTGCAACAACATACATCATTCACTCACACCCTCACCCTGAAACAACACAACATACATCATTCACTCACACCCTCACCCTGCAACAACACAACACACATCATTCACTCACACCCTCACCCTGCAACAACATACAACACTCACTCACATCCTCACCCTGCAACAACACAACACACATCATTCACTCACACCCTCACCCTGCAACAACACACATCATTCACTCATGCCCTCACCCTGCAACAACACACATCATTCACACACGCCCTGGCCCTGCAACAACAACACTCACTCTCTGCGACAACACTTACATCATTCACTCAAGTCCTGCAACAACATTGACACCAGTAGGTTTACAGGTGACAATGCCCACCTTCCAGACGGCACTACATACATCTAGATGCAGAAGTCGGTTTTCCAGAGTATTCATAAATGCTGTTTGTTATGATATAAATTTCAGGTTTTTCATGTGTTACGTCAAATGTCCCCAGGTAATTGGCAGATCTCAGAACAATCACAGAAAGTATGTCAAATGTTATATACAATCGACTTATGTCCGTCTAACATAAGGTTTGAACCATAAAACCGGTAAGAACCCAGCATGAAATTCGAAAAAATAAAGACGTTACTTTTCTTCCGAAGGGTTGTAGATTAATCCCTGTGAGTTTGGAAGCCGAGACGCAAACGGTCAATGAGGAAAACGCTAACATACCCACACATAAATACACACACAAACATAGCGAGCTCAATAGTTAGATACAGGTGTGTCATCATAGACTGGTGTTGTTTCAATTAATCATTACAGTGCAACACGCTTATAATGAACACGGATACAACGAATTGACGGATATAACGAAAAAATGTCTTACGTACGGATTTGTTCCCTATCTTTTCCATTATAAGCATTCACGCGTATTACGAACACGGGTATAATGAATTCACGGTTATTACGAACACCTTTTCCCGAACAAATTTTGCCATATAACAAATTTCTGTCCAAATGAAAATCGCCCGGTTATTCGCAAATACTTCCTGCCCGTGATCTGGAAGCCATGCCGTGGCCGCGCAGAGAGCTAGTGCCAAAGTAATTAGGTCAATGAGGGAAATCATTCGTAACAGGGCTACGCAGTCAGACGACGCTGCAATGCACTGCGACTGGCTTGAGGATTTCCTTTAGTCTGGTGCCCTAGTCAACAGCAAACAAACGACAATGGGGTAATTCTTCAAAGCAGATTAACTGGTGTCAATCTGTGTGTTGTACAAGAAGTAGTTGTTACTGCGGGCGTTGCTCCAGCCTGCCACGGCACAGATCATGTTTTAGTGTGCTCGGACGCAACGTGCTCGCCTATGTGTTTACATCATACTGTATTTCGTTACTTTTTTATAGAGGGTGGTCTGCGATCTTATACTATAACTACACTTAATTGTAATGTTTGTAACTGTTTTATGTGTCATCTAAATCAATGTTACGCAACAAAATATATTTGCGTTTGATAGACACCTGGCGAATAGTTTAAAAACTGTCACATATAAGACTGCCACCTAGCGGGTAAATGCGGACACGCATATAACGAATTCACGGATATAACGAACTCGTTAGCTACCCACAAAGTAGTTTGTTATAAGCGTGTTGCACTGTAGTATCATTACATCTCCATACGAACCTTCTCCTGCCAGAGGTTCTCGAGGTGGTCGACTATCGTCTCGTACTTGACGATGATGTCCTGTAGTTTCTCATGTGACGACTGAAGTCTCGCGACACTCTCCGCTGGTACGTCCAACTCCTGTTGCTGTGAGTCGACAGACGATGACACGTCGGACGCCAGTGTTGCTTTCTTCTGCTCCTGAAGTACACTGCCCTAAAAGTGACACGGACAGTGTAAGAATACAGACATCACACCGCTGGTTGTCATGCAAGACAATGATTGGGGAAGTGTACATGTTAGATGTCTTCCCATAGATATCTACCTGTAACTGAGCAAATGTACGTAGGTGTATATGTGTGGGGCGTATGTTAAACAACTGCACCCCAGGCACCAAACTTTCAATTAATCATCTAACCCTTGGAAGAAAAGTAATGCGTTTATTTTTTGTAAAAATTCCCCATGAGTTAAAGGTTATTACCGGTTTTAGGGTTCACATTATATTTTTACTAGTATATATAAAGGATACTACTGTAAGTTTGATTGCAATAGCATTTGACACCACAGAGCAAGAAACTGAGGTTGAAAAATGGGCCAAGTGGCCCTGAAGTCCTTTAGACTAATACGTCTATATGTGACCCCGGCTGACCAAATGAGTGATAAGTCGGAAAAATTATAAAATTGTTTTCTTACATCCTTGTAAAGGTTTGGTAGGGTGCTTTACACGGTTTCAAAAAATATAACTGCTACAAAAATTGGCAAAGTTATGGAGCATTGAACATGGTAGGGATCAAAAAGTGAAAATGAAGAAAACGGCTGTTGAAGTTTTACATTATATATGCAAATGGATTGCATGGAAATATTACATGCACAACATTCAAATGTGGCACACAGTATGTAATATGTATGTTATGTTGCAATGATACACTGGAAGTACAAATGTGCTGCTACAAAGACTTATCAAGTTATGCCAGATTATGTCTTCATGTGTAAAACTAAGAGGACAGATTATTTGAGAGCAAAAAGTAGACTCACTGTTTGACACAGTTTAAAACCTACAGGCAACTGTTCAGTTTAACAGGGGTCTAGTGGCTTAATGCTGTCTGTTGACACAGGCTACTGCCAGTGACCAATTACACATTAGTCACAGTTTCCATCAAACAATAGCAGGCAGAGAATCTTAGCTCCACAGCTGGGTGTAATACACAACCAGAGCCACCACTGATTCATGGTCAAGTAGATTAGCTCAATGCACCAACTAAGACAATACATAATACTGTTAGTGACAGTGTCCAGAGTGAGGCCTAAGCAGTGTCCTCATTGCTGAATAGATCAATTAAACCTGCCAAGTGGGTGACATTCTGCACAAGTGTTCATTAATCCTTAGTGATTGTTCAGAACACCAGACTGACCACATACCTAAACAAAGCGAATGTAATAGGTGAAGAACAGGCAGTGTTCAAATAGGGGTATTGGTTGAATTGTATTTGTCTCGACACAAAAGGCTTTATTGTGCCTTCATCGATTATAAGAAAGCATTTGATTTAGTAGACTGGTCCTCCCTGTGGTCCAAGATAATTTCATGCGTATTAATGGTATTGTGTTGAAAGTTGTATACAACATATACAAAAATGCTAAATCATGTATAAATCAGGGCCAGGCTGTGTCAGCCTTCTTCTCATGTGATGTATAGGTATGGCAAGGAGAAAACTTGTGTCCTTTGTTATTTGCTATTTACCTGAATCATTTTGAACACTGTTAGTCACAATTATAACGGACTTGACACGGCAGCTGGTGAAATTTACAACAACCTTAGGGATGATGATGTAGAAAATGTATGTTCTACTATATGCTAATGACACTAGAATGATTCAATCAAATACAGATTTCTTGCTTGTGTATAGCGGAACTATGTCAACTCTTCTAATGGTTGACATTTGGTTGTTTCAGGTGTCAACTATACTGTGAATCTGTAATTATTAGTCTATATTGATACAATTGATTTACACAGTACCATGTCTACACAAGGCATGGCAAGCGTAAACAGTAGAATGCATTTGATATCAATAAAATGTCATGTATATAGTGGCAGCACCCTAAAATACATCTATGCAAAATAAAAAAAAGTTTCAATCAAATACAGATTTCTCGTGCATACTGGCAGTGCCCTAAGATATGTCTATGCAAAATTAGAGAAAAAGTTGCTGAACGGTTTTTGAGATACGGCAGCTAACGGCGGACGGCAGAATCAGAGTGATGGCAATAGTCCCTTGGACCTTCGGCCAAAGAACTAAAAACTAGTATTTAGCCAATGAGAAATCATAATTTTTCCAGACATGGTTGATTCTAATGCTCTTGGCCTATTTTAATACACTGCGTGGTCTCGCACTGATTCACATGACACGCGAGCAATTTACACAGCATAGATAGGACCCATGAATTTTGATGCAGGCGTCTTTGACGAGATTGGGATTTTCACCGGTATATTTTCGTAAGTACTTCACTCAAAACAACTTTTGTAACATTTTGTTTGCAGAAATTGTAAGGAATATGTGTTAGAGATTTAGCACATAAATATCTTACAGAAGAATTTGGTCAGGTTTTAGTAAAAATGGCAAAACACGATTGGACCCACGAATATTGCCCATGCAAATATAATACAAAACGTCTCTTGTCACAGGAGCCATCGTGAAGAGGAGTGAGTAAATAAATAACGTAAAAATACATGCATAATATTGTGAGACCACAGTTATGTTGCACCAGTGTATTGTGATATTTCACGGTGCAGTATTAGAAAGTACCAAAAAAGTAAATGTATGTTCTTCACTGGTGAATACAGTAGGTGCCAGGTCTTACAACCATATCAGAGGCATAATAGTCTCTGCGCATTAATTGCACCATGGCTGAATGCTTCCCACAGAAGTCAAGACAGTATTCGATTGTCAGGCAGTAAAGTGTAAAACGCTTTGTGCAGTCCTAAGGGTTGGATACTGTGATATATAAGAACTTTACTTTTATTTTATATATGACGAACATGTCAGCTTGGACCAATTGACCGGCTTATGGAGAATAACATACAGAAAATGCCGAAGAAAACTACGACAGATGCTACACACCATCCACTTCCAGAAGATGTCCTCATGTTCCGGCCATAACAACAGGTTCCGTAGTCGCACGTTGTCCTGCTCCAATAGCTGCAGGTTCTGCAAACAAGAACCCACCTGACCACAATGATGCTTTTGTGTCTACCCACAATGCGAGGTGTCCAAACATGTCCTACCACAGATGAAATAACGTTTATCTGGCTTCAGCCCCACCCCCACCCCCTCCCCCACCCCGTCAGATAAAAGTCTGAAAACAATGACATGATGATATCAATATATTAAAAATAGTGGTTGGTCTACATTGACTCACATGCTATCATTTGTCTAAACATACTACTTATCAATTGATAAATATTTACTATTTATTTTATGTTTTAACTTACAGTTATCCCGAGAGCCAATCACCATTTTATCCAGATTCGGGGTAAAGAATTTCAAAGTCATGTTATTCCCCTGGCATAAAATATAGATGTTCAATGCCATACCAAATTGCCCCTCAACTCCTCCTCCAAATGAAAGTAATTTGATCTAATATCCAACATCTATGTTCTGAGATGACCCCTAAGCGTAGCAGTTTTTAATGATATCAATGGTTGTTGTCACCACTGATCAACTGAGGACATTTGACGTAGCTCGCATTAACGATACTGGTTACAAATGTCTGGGCATTGTAAATATTTGAAGTGGTTGTGTACAATGTCACATGTAACAATGTCACTTGTAAAATCACACCCAACTGATACATCCCAGGAACAAAGATGCCAAATTATTGATTAAAATACTAGTTCCAACAGGTTGTCCTTGCCAACCAGAGACACACCTTCTTGAGTAGTTCTGGGTGCCTCAACATGTGGATCTCCAGCATGCTCAGGTGGTTCTTCTCTGGGGAGAGACTCACGCCAGACGTAGCCTCATGTATCTGTGTAGAAGACGTCCAAGGTGTACTAACAATCACAAGATTCTTTTGTTAACATTCTTATCTTATTTTTAAAAGAAGCATGGCACTGACATGTGCATTTATGTACTAAAAGAGGTTATTGCTAAATATCAAGCCTTAAATAGCTGTTTGTTTATGTGTTTTCTTGATGCATCTAAGGCTTTAGACCGTGTAAACCATAGTGTACTTTTTAAAAAGCTAATAGACAGAGATGTTCCTGGTTACATTGTTAGAATTCTAGTGTTTTGGTATGCGAACCAACAGATGTGTGTAAGATGGGGTAGTCATGTGTCTGACAGTATTTATGTAAGTAATGGAGTTAGACAAGGAGGTATTTTATCCCCCTATTTGTTCAGTGTTTACGTGGATGGTTTATCCACTGTACTTAATAGTTGCAATACAGGATGTTATGTAGGATATAATTGTGTAAATAATATTATGTATGCTGATGACCTTGTAGTATTTTGTCCGTCCAGCAGGGGATTACAGACCCTTCTCACCGTCTGTGATCAATATGGAGTATCTCATGACATAAGGTACAATGCCAAAAAGAGTATGGTCATGATAATTAGAAACAAGAGTTGTAAGAATGTTAAATTTCCAAGTTTTATGCTTGGAAACGACAAACTATGTGAGGTAGAATCTGTAAAATATTTGGGTCATATAATTTCAAATAGTATGCTAGATGACAATGATATATCTAGACAATGTCGCCAGTTGTAAGCACAAGGCAACATGATCATAAGAAAATTTCATGTGTTCAAATAATGTAAAGAAGACATTGTTTACTACTTTTTGCTCACCTATGTATACTGCCCATCTATGGTGGAATTTTCATAACTATGCAATCAGGAAATTGTATGTCTCTTACAACAATATATTTTGAATGGTGTTAGGTTATGACAGATACTGTAGTGCTAGTGAAATGTTTGTTAACAATAATTTACCTAACTGTGCTGCTGTTATTATAAATTTGACATATAGGTTTATATGCCGACTGCAGTTCTCAAAAAACATATTGATTTGTAACATTATTAATAGTGACATGAAATACATGTCAAGAATATGGAAATACTGGTTCAATTCCCTGTATATACATTTTGTTGACGGGTGATTTTTCATTCTGTACATTGTAACTATTGTTTATAACACAACTATAGAACCATGATAATGTACTTGTATGTTGCATGGAGTCTGTGAATAAAGCAATTATTATTATTATATTATTATCAGCGCTCAAAAATGATTTTGCGGTTTGAAATTGATTCCACTCCTTACCAGCAACTACAAAGTCTAGTTCAAAGTTACTATCTGTTCCCAGAGTCAAGACAAAGGCTGGAAGTCGAGCTTTTTCAGTTGCTGCGCCGACTACATAGAACTCACTTCCTGTCAGTGTTAAATCAGCATAAAACGGTGATACATTTAATATTGCCTATCTTCCCTAGCTTCTTAGCACATCCATCCATTTGTTGATGACTTTCGCCTAGCACACGAGTACGATAATGCTTAGTCCTTTGGTTTTGTTGCGCCACTGAGCTCGAACTGTCTGAGGATATTGGCACTGAAGAAGTAAGTTATTTATTTATTATTATTATTATTATTAAAACAGCCAGGATACGTCTCCGGGACACTTTTGCCAGCGTCTCACAGAAATAGTGTCCTTGGAGATACAGCAACCGCTACCGGGTAATAGTGTCCTTGGAGATACAGCAACAGCTACCGGGTAATAGTGTCCTTGGAGATACAGCAACCGCTACCAGGTAATAGTGTCCTTGGAGATACAGCAACTGCTACCGGGTAATAGTGTCCTTGGAGATACAGCAACCGCTACCGGGTAATAGTTTCCTTGAAGATACAGCAACCGCTACCGGGTAATAGTGTCCTTGGAGATACAGCAACCGCTACCGGGTAATAGTGTCCTTGGAGATACAGCAACCGCTACTGGGTAATAGTGTCCTTGGAGATACAGCAACCGCTACCGGGTAATAGTGTCCTTGAAGATACAGCAACCGCTACCGGGTAATAGTGTCCTTCGAGATACAGCAACTGCTACCGGGTAATAGTGTCCTTGGAGATACAGCAACCGCTACCGGGTAATAGTGTCCTTGGAGATACAGCAACTGCTACTGGGTAATAGTGTCTTTGGAGATACAGCAACCGCTACCGGGTAATAGTGTCCTTGGAGATACAGCAACCGCTACCGGGTAATAGTGTCCTTGGAGATACAGCAACCGCTACCGGGTAATAGTGTCCTTCGAGATACAGCAACCGCTACCGGGTAATAGTGTCCTTGGAGATGCAGCAACCGCTACCGGGTAATAGTGTCCTTGGAGATACAGCAACCGCTACCGGGTAAGTGTCCTTCGAGATACAGCAACTGCTACCGGGTAATAGTGTCCTTGGAGATGCAGCAACCGCTACCGGGTAATAGTGTCCTTGGAGATACAGCAACCGCTACCGGGTAATAGTGTCCTTGGAGATACAGCAACCGATCCGGGTAATAGTGTCCTTGGAGATACAGCAACCGCTACCGAGTAATAGTTTCCTTGGAGATACAGCAACCGCTACCGGGTAATAGTTTCTTTGGAGATACAGCAACCGCTACCGGGTAATAGTGTCCTTGGAGATACAGCAACCGCTACCGGGTAATAGTGTCCTTGGAGATACAGCAACCGCTACCGGGTAATAGTGTCCTTGTAGATACAGCAACCGCTACCGGGTAATAGTGTCCTTGGAGATACAGTAACCGCTACCGGGTAATAGTGTCCTTCGAGATACAGCAACTGCTACCGGGTAATAGTGTCCTTGGAGATACAGCAACCACTACCGGGTAATAGTGTCCTTGGAGATACAGCAACCGCTACCGGGTAATAGTGTCCTTGGAGATACAGCAACCGCTACCGAGTAATAGTGTCCTTGGAGATACAGCAACCGCTACCGGGTAATAGTGTCCTTGGAGATACAGCAACTGCTACCGGGTAATAGTGTCCTTGGAGATACAAGAACCACTATCGGGTAATAGTGTCCTTGGAGATACAGCAACCGCTACCGGGTATCTGCATTTTGAAAAAGGTCCTTTAATTTAACAACGGATTCTCTTTTCCTTGAGTTTGTTATCTCAGTGAAATGGTGCCCCGATCATATATCTGCAACTACAATATTAGTAAAGTGTCTATGGAGTTTCTATTATGTTGAATTTATTTATAAGTTTCTATTTAGTATGTCTTATTAAAAATATTACTAGTGCCATCACCGATGCACTATCCCAGGGGTCGTTAACGAGTAGTTATGAACACTTCATAAAGCTATTATCTATTACTATGATTCGTGTCATCGTTAATACTTTTTTAAAGACGACATAAATCATAGATGTCATCGTTGGAGTTTTAACATTAATGCATCGTTATCCAACGATATAAAAAACATTACAACATTAGCAGCTATAGTTGGAAGACTGTAAATGTCACTTATAATGAGCCAATTTTAAAAATTCGAACATGTCTTTCAGGTACTAAAACTATGGTGGCGGTCCACACCCCAAAATCTAAGCCCTGCTGGTTGTGTGCCAGGCCCTTAGCCACAAATAATTTGTTGCGTCTTGCATTAGACAAAGGTGTGCCTTTTAGCTTGTGAATAGCTGCAGAAGAAGCCGTTCATGTCAATCACAACCGTTATAGGCCAGATTAGATTTGTCAGTGACAAACCAGTGTCATTTTTGTATCCATCTGATTTGTTTCACCACCAATTGTGTCAATGACAGCCATTAATGTGGGCCTGAAGACTTGTAATTAGTAGTGAATCTAGTGGCCAGCTGGCCCACTCTAAATTCCACTCGTCCTACGAGTTGTAATTATCCGTCTTGGCCAGTCTTTAAGCTGCATACGGGTCTCTGGCTAATCTCCTGTTGTGCGCTATAAGTAACTTTAGTTTACAATACCTTGTGTTTGAGGATGTTCTTCTGCCGCTGTAGACCGTAGAGTCTACGTAGACTCAGCTGTAGTTTGTTGTTGAACCACAGCAGCTGCTGCATGCGTTCTGACATGTCTCGCACCGACACACTCTCAAGGTTTGACACTTTGGTGCGCACATCATCATCCTATGACATACCTACACTGCGTCACTATGATGTAGTACAAGGGCTCACTATTTGACAGTCTAACCGACCATCTTATAGAACTAGAGCAACTATGAAAATTACTTACCATGAAAACAACAAACCTGCCCAGTATCCATGTTTGTTTCAGCAACCTTTTAAATAGTTTTGGTGAACTCGCTAGATAAATTAACTCATTTATTTTTTGTTTGCCCAAACATTAATTCAAGTGTTTCTCATCATTTTAATGTTCGTGTGAATGCGTATATGCGCACATTTCTGATTGGTGTTGTTAATTTTCCTTACTCTCTCTCATAAACATGTGGAGCTAATTATACATCCAATGGTTTGAAGGCTAATTGTTGAACTGGTAACTGACTTTAGAAAATTACTCAAAAGTAAATTCTTTCAAGCATTTACACAAAAATATGCATTTTTTTATTTTAAAAACTTAAATTAATCATTCAATTCATATTTGGACATCAAAACACAAGATTCATTATTGGCCCAGCAGAGAAAGCAGCTGTAATAAGAGCATCACACTGACGTGGTAGAGATAGAGCGCAGTGGTGTCGTCATCCAGGGGTGAGGTGCAGGTTTGCATGAACTTCTGCACGATATTCTCCTTACACATGAGCCAGCCAAACGCCAGCAACATCTCACGGCTGCCGGTGCTCAGGTCACGCGGCAGGGATGCAAACTCCTTCAGGAAGAACCCTCGCTTCTGCAGCTCCATCTTCACGTACACAAACAACTCATCTGCAACACGATAAAGTGACATTAATAGGCTAACTCTGGAGCATTGTAAGTGCATCTCCCCAGGGGTCCACTGGCCTCTTTCTAGATGTCCATTCACTCCCATGAACCACTGGCCTCTTTCTACTTCTAGATGTCCATTCACTCTCTTGGACCACTGGCCTCTTTCTAGAAGTCCATTCACTCTCTTGGACCACTGGCCTCTTTCTAGATGTCCATTCACTCCCTTGGACCACTGGCCTCTTTCTAGATGTCCATTCACTCTCTTGGACCACTGGCCTCTTTCTAGATGTCCATTCACTCTCTTGGACCACTGGCCTCTTTCTAGATGTCCATTCACTCCCTTGGACCACTGGCCTCTTTCTAGAAGTCCATTCACTCTCTTGGACCACTGGCCTCTTTCTAGATGTCCATTCACTCCCTTGGACCACTGGCCTCTTTCTAGATGTCCATTCACTCCCTTGGACCACTGGCCTCTTTCTAGATGTCCATTCACTCTCTTGGACCACTGGCCTCTTTCTAGTTGTCCATTCACTCCCTTGGACCACTGGCCTCTTTCTAGATGTACATTCACTCTCTTGGACCACTGGCCTCTTTCTAGATGTCCATTCACTCCCTTGGACCACTGGCCTCTTTCTAGATGTCCATTCACTCCCTTGGACCACTGGCCTCTTTCTAGATGTCCATTCACTCCCTTGGACCACTGGCCTCTTTCTAGATGTCCATTCAACCACTGGCCTCTTTCTAGATGTCCATTCACTCTCTTGGACCACTGGCCTCTTTCTAGATGTCCATTCACTCCCTTGGACCACTGGCCTCTTTCTAGATGTCCATTCACTCCCTTGGACCACTGGCCTCTTTCTAGATGTCCATTCACTCCCATGAACAACTGGCCTCTTTCTAGATGTCCATTCACTCTCTTGGACCACTGGCCTCTTTCTAGATGTCCATTCACTCCCTTGGACCACTGGCCTCTTTCTAGATGTCCATTCACTCTCTTGGACCACTGGCCTCTTTCTAGATGTCTATTCACTCCCTTGGACCACTGGCCTCTTTCTAGATGTCCATTCACTCCCTTGGACCACTGGCCTCTTTCACAAACTAGCCTGGTCTCCCCTCTGTTCCTTACAACTACACATGTGTATGGATATACAAAGTAGCCTGGTCTCCCCTCAGGTCCTCACAACTACACATGTATGGATATACAAAGTAGCCTGGTCTCCCCTCTGTCCCTTACAACTACACATGTATGGATATACAAAGTAGCCTGGTCTCCCCTCAGGTCCTCACAACTACACATGTATGGATATACAAAGTAGCCTGGTCTCCCCTCTGTCCCTTACAACTACACATGTATGGATATACAAAGTAGCCTGGTCTCCCCTCAGGTCCTCACAACTACACATGTATGGATATACAAAGTAGCCTGGTCTCCCCTCAGGTCCTCACAACTACACATGTATGGATATACAAAGTAGCCTGGTCTCCCCTCTGTCCCTTACAACTACACATGTATGGATATACAAAGTAGCCTGGTCTCCCCTCTGTCCCTTACAACTACACATGTATGGATATACAAAGTAGCCTGGTCTCCCTCAGGTCCTCACAACTACACATGTATGGACATACAAAGTAGCCTGGTCTCCCCTCAGGTCCTCACAACTACACATGTATGGATATACAAAGTAGCCTGGTCTCCCCTCTGTCCCTTACAACTACACATGTATGGATATACAAAGTAGCCTGGTCTCCTCTCAGGTCCTCACAACTACACATGTATGGATATACAAAGTAGCCTGGTCTCCCCTCAGGTCCTCACAACTACACATGTATGGATATACAAAGTAGCCTGGTCTCCCCTCAGGTCCTCACAAATACACATGTATGGATATACAAAGTATCCTGGTCTCCCCTCAGGTCCTCACAACTACAGATGTATGGATATACAAAGTAGCCTGGTCTCCCCTCTGTCCCTCACAACTACACATGTATGGATATACAAAGTAGCCTGGTCTCCCCTCTGTCCCTTACAACTACACATGTATGGATATACAAAGTAGCCTGGTCTCCCCTCAGGTCCTCACAACTACACATGTATGAATATACAAAGTAGCCTGGTCTCCCCTCTGTCCCTTACAACTACACATGTATGGATATACAAAGTAGCCTGGTCTCCCCTCAGGTCCTCACAACTACACATGTATGGATATACAAAGTAGCCTGGTCTCCCCTCAGGTCCTCACAACTACACATGTATGGATATACAAAGTAGCCTGGTCTCCCCTCTGTCCCTTAAAACTACACATGTATGGATATACAAAGTAGCCTGGTCTCCCCTCTGTCCCTTACAACTACACATGTATGGATATACAAAGTAGCCTGGTCTCCCCTCAGGAACTCACAACTACACATGGGCTGGATATACAAAGTAGCCTGGTCTCCCCTCTGTCCCTTACAACTACACATGTATGGATATACAAAGTAGCCGGGTCTCCCCTCAGGTCCTCACAACTACACATGTATGGTTATACAAAGTAGCCTGGTCTACCCTCAGGTCCTCACAACTACACATGTATGGATATACAAAGTAGCCTGGTCTCGCCTGTCCCTTACAACTACACATGTATGGATATACAAAGTAGCCTGGTCTCCCCTCTGTCCCTTACAACTACACATGTATGGATATACAAAGTAGCCTGGTCTCCCCTCAGGTCCTCACAACTATACATGTATGGATATACAAAGTAGCCTGGTCTCCCCTCAGGTCCTCACAACTACACATGTATGGATATACAAAGTAGCCTGGTCTCCCCTCTGTCCCTTACAACTACACACACATGTATGGATGCCAAAGCAGCCTGTCTCCCTCAGGTCCTCACTAACTACACATGTATGGATATACAAAGTAGCCTGGTCTCCCTCAGGTCCTCACAACTACACATGTATGGACATACAAAGTAGCCTGGTCTCCCCTCAGGTCCTCACAACTACACATGTATGGATATACAAAGTAGCCTGGTCTCCCCTCTGTCCCTCACAACTACACATGTATGGATATACAAAGTAGCCTGGTCTCCCTCTGTCCTCATAACTACACATGTATGGATATACAAAGTAGCCTGGTCTCCCTCTGTCCCTTTGCTAACTACACACATGCATGGGATATACAAAGTAGCCTGTCTCCCCTCAGGTCCTCATACAACTACACATGTATGGATATACAAAGTAGCCTGTCTCCCTCTCTGTTCCTTACAATTCATGTATGGGATATACAAAGTAGCTCTGGTTCTCCCTCACGTCTCACAAATTCACATGTTCCAATTTATCCTCACAACCACACATGTATGGATTACAGCAGCCTGGTCTCCCCTCACGCCCCTCACAACCACATGTATGGTTATACAAAAAGTAGCCTGGTCTCCCCTCTGTCCCTTACAACTACACACATGTATGGATATACAAAGTAGCCTGTCTCCCCCTCAGGTCCTCACACCACACATTACGTATGGGATATGGCCAGTAGCCTGGTCTCCCCTCAGGTCCTCACAACTACACATGTATGGATATACAAAGTAGCCTGGTCTCCCCTCTGGCCCTCACAACTACACATGTATGGATATACAAAGTAGCCTGGTCTCCCCTCTGTCCCTTACAACTACACATGTATGGATATACAAAGTAGCCTGGTCTCCCCTCAGGTCCTCACAACTACACATGTATGGATATACAAAGTAACCTGGTCTCCCCTCAGGTCCTCACAACTACACATGTATGGATATACAAAGTAGCCTGGTCTCCCCTCTGTCCCTTAAAACTACACATGTATGGATAAACAAAGTAGCCTGGTCTCCCCTCTGTCCCTTACAACTACACATGTATGGATATACAAAGTAGCCTGGTCTCCCCTCAAGTCCTCACAACTACACATGTATGGTTATACAAAGTAGCCTGGTCTCCCCCTCAGGTCCTCACAACTACACATGTATGGATATACAAAGTAGCCTGGTCTCCCCTCAGGTCCTCACAACTACACATGTATGGATATACAAAGTAGCCTGGTCTCCCCTCAGGTCCTCACAACTACACATGTATGGATATACAAAGTAGCCTGGTCTCCCCTCTGTCCCTCACAACTACACATGTATGGATATACAAAGTAGCCTGGTCTCCCCTCTGTCCCTTACAACTACACATGTATGGATATACAAAGTAGCCTGGTCTCCCCTCAGGTCCTCACAACTACACATGTATGGATATACAAAGTAGCCTGGTCTCCCCTCAGGTCCTCACAACTACACATGTATGGATATACAAAGTAGCCTGGTCTCCCCTCTGTCCCTTACAACTACACATGTATGGATATACAAAGTAGCCTGGTCTCCCCTCTGTCCCTTACAACTGCACATGTATGGATATACAAAGTAGCCTGGTCTCCCCTCAGGTCCTCACAACTACACATGTATGGATATACAAAGTAGCCTGGTCTCCCCTCAGGTCCTCACAACTACACATGTATGGATATACAAAGTAGCCTGGTCTCCCCTCTGTCCCTTACAACTACACATGTATGGATATACAAAGTAGCCTGGTCTCCCCTCAGGTCCTCACAACTACACATGTATGGATATACAAAGTAGCCTGGTCTCCCTCAGGTCCTCACAACTACACATGTATGGATATACAAAGTAGCCTGGTCTCCCCTCTGTCCCTTACAACTACACATGTATGGATATACAAAGTAGCCTGGTCTCCCCTCAGGTCCTCACAACTACACATGTATGGATATACAAAGTAGCCTGGTCTCCCCTCAGGTCCTCACAACTACACATGTATGGATATACAAAGTAGCCTGGTCTCCCCTCAGGTCCTCACAACTACACATGTATGGATATACAAAGTAGCCTGGTCTCCCCTCTGTCCCTCACAACTACACATGTATGGATATACAAAGTAGCCTGGTCTCCCCTCTGTCCCTTACAACTACACATGTATGGATATACAAAGTAGCCTGGTCTCCCCTCTGTCCCTTACAACTACACATGTATGGATATACAAAGTAGCCTGGTCTCCCCTCAGGTCCTCACAACTACACATGTATGGATATACAAAGTAGCCTGGTCTCCCCTCTGTCCCTTACAACTACACATGTATGGATATACAAAGTAGCCTGGTCTCCCCTCACGTCCTCACAACTACACATGTATGGATATACAAAGTAGCCTGGTCTCCCCTCAGGTCCTCACAACTACACATGTATGGATATACAAAGTAGCCTGGTCTCCCCTCTGTCCCTTAAAACTACACATGTATGGATATACAAAGTAGCCTGGTCTCCCCTCTGTCCCTTACAACTACACATGTATGGATATACAAAGTAGCCTGGTCTCCCCTCAGGTCCTCACAACTACACATATATGGATATACAAAGTAGCCTGGTCTCCCGTTTGTCCCTCACAACTACACATGTATGGATATACAAAGTAGCCTGGTCTCCCCTCAGGTCCTCACAACTACACATGTATGGATATACAAAGTAGCCTGGTCTCCCCTCAGGTCCTCACAACTACACATGTATGGATATACAAAGTAGCCTGGTCTCCCCTCAGGTCCTCACAACTACACATGTATGGATATACAAAGTAGCCTGTTCTCCCTCAGGTCCTCACAACTACACATGTATGGATATACAAAGTAGCCTGGTCTCCCATCTGTCCCTTACACCTACACATGTATGGATATACAAAGTAGCCTGGTCTCCCCTCAGGTCCTCACAACTACACATGTATGGATATACAAAGTAGCCTGGTCTCCCCTCTGTCCCTTAAAACTACACATGTATGGATAAACAAAGTAGCCTGGTCTCCCCTCTGTCCCTTACAACTACACATGTATGGATATACAAAGTAGCCTGGTCTCCCCTCAAGTCCTCACAACTACACATGTATGGTTATACAAAGTAGCCTGGTCTCCCCCTCAGGTCCTCACAACTACACATGTATGGATATACAAAGTAGCCTATTCTCCCCTCAGGTCCTCACAACTACACATGTATGGATATACAAAGTAGCCTGGTCTCCCCTCAGGTCCTCACAACTACACATGTATGGATATACAAAGTAGCCTGGTCTCCCCTCTGTCCCTCACAACTACACATGTATGGATATACAAAGTAGCCTGGTCTCCCCTCTGTCCCTTACAACTACACATGTATGGATATACAAAGTAGCCTGGTCTCCCCTCAGGTCCTCACAACTACACATGTATGGATATACAAAGTAGTCTGGTCTCCCCTCAGGTCCTCACAACTACACATGTATGGATATACAAAGTAGCCTGGTCTCCCC